>NW_004624888.1:2248872-2505096 GCF_000247695.1 Heterocephalus glaber
CTTCGAATATGTCACTCCAAGCTCTTCTTGCCTTGATGGTTTGTGTTGAGAAGTCTGCTGTGATTCTGATGGGCTTTCCTTTGTAAGTGATTTGTTTCTTTTCTATAACTGCTTGTAGAATTTTGTTCTTCTGTTGTATTTGTGAAATCTTAACTATTATATGCCTATGTGTAGTTTTTTTGATCAAGGCTAGCTAGAGTCCTATATGCCTCACTTATCTGTATGTCAGGTTCTTTTCCCCTGCTTGGGATGTTTTCTGCCATCAGTTCTGTGAACAGTTTTTTTTTATGCCATCTGCACTCTCTCCTGTTTCTTCATTGACTCAGATCAGTCTTATGTTATTCTTCTTTGCATGGTCTAGCAGCTGCTGGATTGATTTTTTGTGGTCCCTTACTATTTTAAAGCAATTTTTGCTTTCCTGGTCACTAATTGCAATCTTATCTTCTATATCTGAAATTCTGTCCTCACATTGGCTCATTCTGCTGTGTAAACTTTTAATGGAGCTTTTAATCTCCTGCTCCTGGAAATCGGTTTGCATCTGTTTTATAGATTGCATTTGTTTCCTGTGTTGGGATTCCATCATGTTCCTCAGCTCTTCCATTTTTTTTAATCTGTGTCCTCTCTAGATTTATTAATCATGTCTTGCACTACGGGCACAATCTCTGCTGTTATCTGAGAAATTATTTCTGATTTCAATTTTTCCAGATCCTCTTTTGTTTCCAGTTCAGGGAATTCAGGTGGTTGTGTATCATATTGTTCCATCTCATTTCCCTTTGGGGTTGCTTTATGTGATCTGGAAGTCTGGTTTTGAGTCTTGTTTATGTTTCTTCTCATTTGAATGGGGGTGGTGGTGGTGGTGTGCTGCTGCCACCCATGAGGCTCACCTCCTTGGCACTTGGCTTGGTGGTACAGGAGCCTGAATGGCTCAGCTACTCGGCGCTGGGGACCTCTGGTCCTCTGCCAACATTCATTTATTGTAAAACATTGAGAACAATATGAAAAGAATTAGAAAGCAAATAATCAAAAGTTCAAATATAGCTTTAAATCCTAGTGAAAATTATTATTCAGTATAGTGAGAGAGTGAATATGTGAAATAATACGGCTATATGTAAAAATGATAATTTTTGTTTTGGTTGTGGTACTGAGGATTGAACCCAGGGCCTTCACACTGAGGTACATCTCTAGCCCTTTGTATTTTTTATTTTGTGATAGGGTCTCTCTAAGTTGCCCAGGCTGGGCTGAAACTTGTCATCCTCCGCCTCAGTCTCCCCCAGTGTGGGGATTTCAGTGCATGCCACCCTTCCTGGCTAAAAATAAAAGTCTGATCTGCAGCCTGCAGCAGTCATTGGGAAAGAAGCCGCAACTTTGGCAGCGAGTGGCTGGGAGGTGGTCAGTAACTTTCAGTTCCAGGTCCTGCATATCCTTCCAACTTAGGACCAGCTGGAGAAAGCCAGTCCCTCCCTCTAACGCCACCCCAAAGGACGCCCTGGGTCTGGTGAGCCCTCCTGCAGCTTCCCTGCCACCAGGGTCCCCCTTTCCCAGGACAGTCCTCCTAATCCCCGCCCACCTTCATCTCTGTCAGACCCAGGGTGGTGGCTGACTCCCACCCACAGCAGGCTCTGAATCAAGAGCCCTCTCTTGGCCCCCTGGGGGTGGTTTTCAGTTATTTCTGTGGCATTATTCTTCCATGCGTTTCTTTGTAGCTTATCAGCTGCTATGCTAAATGATGTAGCTTTGCCTTCTATTCTCTTTCACTTAGCAATACGCTAAGGCAAATATGCCATGACATATCTTTCACACCGTGGTTTTAGGTGGCTGCAGGATAGCCCCTCTTGACCACATGTCGTTATTGGTCAGTTGTTGCTCTGCTGTTTCTGTTCCTTTAGCTTCCTTGCTTTTCTGTGAAGTGAATATGCTAGTACCAACACTGCAGCGAAGTGTGATGAATCAAATCAAATCACATCCATGGAGTTTATAGCAGAACTCCGCACACAAGAGGGTGTGTAAATGTTCGTCCCGGTCAATGAAATACTCAGGGTTCTTCAACTCCAGATGCCCTCTCACTCTTCCTCCCCCTGCTGGATTTACAGGCTCTGGGCCTCCCCACTGGGCGGAAAACAATCCCAGCACCCAGGGAGGCAGTCTGGGCACGGAAGATCAAGTTTCTTAGCTTCTCCTACAGCTAGGAGCTACTCAGACCCAGACCTTGGTGATGAGCAAACAAAGCCCCACCGTGTCTCTTCTTGTCTCTTCCTGTTGGCATGGCAACCTGACCACCAGCTGTCAGGCAGTACTGCAGTTGGGCTTTCCCCGCTGTGGTGAGTGAATGAGAAGCCCCTTGCTGTCGGAGCTTTGTCGGCCTCCCCTTGAGCCAAATCAAAGAAGCCTCTCTCAAAGGCTTGGGTTAGGGTTCATGCTTTTCATCCCCCAGCCTCAGCAGCAGCTGCTTGACTCAGGGTGGAATAATATCAGCTTGTAGACCTCAAGTCTTTAGTTTCCACCTGGGTAGCTTTCCACAGCCCCCAGCTGGCGAAGCAGCCCATCCTGCAGGTAGGGGCGCAGGAGGCTCAAGCGTGAGGAGCACCAGGGTGTCAAAAACACAAGCCACTGCGGAACGAAATCACTTCTCCTCTCAGGGCCTGTGGGGCCTGCGGTCTGCAGCAGTTAGATGCACCACATTCTCACCCTCCAGCTTTAGAAAAAGCACCTGATGTCTTTCCTGCGGGGCCAGTCTTTGTTCTCCAGGCCACTGTGTGTGCTGGCTGTGTTAGTCAAGTTCCTGTTGCTGTAACAAAACACCTGAGCTAACTGATGAAGAGGAAAGAGTCAGCATCCATGAGCGTGAGCCCCTTAGCTCTGGCTTACAGGGAATCTCTACTCACTTCATCGGCAGCAGGCAACAACAGAGAGGAAGGGCTTAGGTCCATGGTCTCCAAGCATACATTTCTGGCAGCCTAAGAGCTGCCCTGAGTCATACTCTTAGGGTCCATAGCATGTCCCAACAGAGCCCACCCAGGACCAAGCCTTCAGCGCAGGACTTTGGGAGAGATTTAACATCTAGACCACAGCCATATGGGTTGTGCACTGCACGAGGCTGCCCGCCAGGGCGGGTCAAAGAGGATGGGAGGTCCTGCTTGTCCATCACTCACCACTCTGGCAGGTGGTCTTGCCCTCAGTCTCTAATTTTTTTTTTTGTTTTAATCATTTTAATCCTTATTTACACTGTCAGTTTTTCACACTAGAGAAACTATTCGGTATTTACATGTGTGTCCTATTTATTTCACTTAAGAGTATGGCCTCAATGTGTATCTACTTAGCTATAAATATCTCTGCTTTCTCATTCTTTATGGCTGAGTAGTACTCCATTTTATAAAAACCCCACATCTTCTTGATCCAGTCTCCAGTTGATAGGCATTTGGGCTGCTTCCAAGCTTTAGCTATTACAATCTGTGCTGCTATGAACATGGGCGCATATATATCACTGTGGTATGATTCTTTTAATTCTTTTGGGAAAATACTAAGCAGGGGAATAGCAGGGTGAAATGGGACCTCTAGTCCTAGTTCTTGAGGTATCTCCACACTGATTTCCCTCAGTCCCTAATTAAATAAAGGCTCTGAAGAGATTCACAGGGCCTGGGAGGGGCAGGGCTGTCTTACTTCGTCAGACCCTGTTGCAGGGAATGGGGTGGCAGTAGCGAGGTGGAGGCATCAGGGAGAGCATCAGGAGAAAGCTTCTTTGCTGGAAACTCATTTCTAAAAGGCTTCAAATTTAGATTTTTCTCATTAAGTCCAAGTGGATTTATACCTGTAACTACAGAATTGCACCAACACAATCAGACAAGTAAAATAGCGCATGAGTTTTATAGCATCATTTTGGGATATTTGCATTTTCAGGTACAACAGCTACGTGTGGGAGTGAGAGGGACTTGGATGGACGACTCCGGAAGCCCCTGTCCTGCTCCCTGGGAGGTCCGCACCCTGGGGCTGTGCCCAGGTGGCAGCTGGGTGTTGCACCAGTCACCTGCATGGAGGGCACTCTTAAGGTCGACCCTCTGCCTTTGATGCGGGGGCCCAGGACCACTCAGCTCCGTGCAGTGGGGCCTTCTGCAGAGATGACCCCTGGGCTCCGTCCCCTGCCTGTGTGAGAGGGGGAGGAAGGCGAGTGGGTACTGCTGGCCGGGGTGGGGTGTGGGGGCATCCCGGACTCAGCAGGACAAAGCGTCCCCCTTACTTAGGAACTGTCCTTGCCTGGCACCTCATAGTTAGTGTGATCCATTGCCCTGGTTTCCCCGGGGCTTGTTCTGCTTTAGAGTTAAACACTCACCCTGAGACACTCCGGGCCATCTGGGTGGCACACAGTTGCCCTTGGTGGATTTGTTAAACACATGAATAAGATGGACTTTTGTGTCCATAAATACAGTGTCATCGGAACACGGCTGCGCTCATCATTTGTGTACTGTCTAGGGCTGCATCTGCACTGGGACAGCAGAGGGAAGTGGTTATGACAAAGATAGCATGGCCTGCAAAGCCTGAAGCGTTTGCGTCTTTCACAGGAAAGTTTGCACATGCTGGGCGTAAAAGGAGCTGCGTGGACTCTAAGAGAGAGGAAAGCTGGGGGTGGGAGGAAGCTCGCACTGCAGAGTGACAACCCCCCCAGAGCAGCAGGGCCCTGGGCACTGGCTGGACTCAGACACAGGGACTCTGCAGTGCTCACAGAAGCCGAGCGCTTCTGCGACTGGGGCAGCCTGCTTCGAGGCATGCAGGGGGGGGCGGGCTGGGCTGCGGCCTGGGATGGGCCCAGGGCCCTCTCTCTGTCTCCTGGGTACCAGCAGAGGCTCTCAGCTTCTTGAGGGACTCAGAGTCTCCAGATGCCCACTGCTGGCTGAGATGAAATGTCTACCCCCTGGGGGCGCTTGGGAGATGTAGACTGCGTGTAATGAAAACACACACGTAGCGGTCTCCTGTGCATCAGAATGAGGCTGCCAAGCCTGATCCCTGCAAGTTCAGTGGGGTGTTCTGCCAGCCTATTTGTCACGTTGGACTGGGGCAGGCTTGGTGTATATGGGAAGGCCAGGGAGTGCACTTGAGCCAAGCCTGAGCAAGAGAACGGTTCAGCTCAGGCCCCGAGAGGAGCATTTAAAGCCGTAGGCTGGGCTCGGCTACTCCTGCTCCAGGAGTTGTTGCCAACCTGCCCGTAGTTGGTGCTAAATAAGTGCTTAAATAAAAGAGCAGGCAAAAGTTTTTTTCTCCTTTCTAGCCCTTCAGAACCTGTTGTAATCTGACATGGATAACTTGCAGGTTTGTGTGAATTTTAGTAAACTGCTATTATTCCCAGGTGTTTGCCACTAAGCTTTAACTATTAGTAGAATGAAGACATATTCTTCAATTAAAGGGATTGAAGTATTAGCAAAATAGCCTGTGACCCAGACCCTCCTGAGGCCTTTGAAACCAGCACCCCAGGAAAAATGCCAGCAGCTACAGTGACCCATCAAGGGCCAGGCTGTTGATGAGCACACGGACGAATCATCTGGGGTCCTGGTAGACAGGCGGCAAGGCAGGCATCTCACTGGGCAGAGGAGAAACAAAGCTCGGACAGGTCAAGAGCTGACGAAGACTCACACGGCTACTGTCCAGCCAGAAGTGGGTGCCTGGAAGCAAGGTCTAGGCAGTGTTTTCCAGAATAACAGGTCCCTACCTCTTAGTCACTTTCTCACCACTGGGACACCATAGCCGCTGGTCAGCTGGCTCCCAGAAGAAAGGGGTGTGGTAAATGGGAAAGCTGTCATGTCCCAGGAGCCAGGAAGCAGAGGAAAGGAGGTGCCCCGGAGGAGAGACGCCCTTCCAGGCCACACCCCAGTGACTGTCTCTTCCAACCCTGTCTACCGCCCCAGGATCCAGTCCTACAGAAGCCCTACCTATGGGCACGAGCCTTCGGGACTGCCTCGATCCGATCCAGACCGTAACAGGTGTCCTTGTCTTTCCTTCCATGTTGGGTTTCTAAACATCAGCAACTACATGGCTGTGACGGGCTGTGCCCTGCAGGAAACAGACTGAGCTCTTCTCCCAGTGTTTTCCGAGTACATGCAACTGAGTTTTTCATCAATCAACTCAGAAGAGACACAGACAAATCTCTGCTTCACTGGCTTCATCAGAAGCCTTTGAACTGGAAGACTGTATTATTTTTGAATAATTTAGCCCAGCGTTTCCCATGTACAAGGAAGTACTGTACCTGGATTGGAGTCCTGGGTGCCTGGGGCCCAATTCGTACACATGCATCAAAATCTGTCTCATGTGGAGCCTAGTTTGGCCACATTCCCAGCCATGTAAGGAGGTGTGAAGTGCGAATGAACCCCGCCCTGTAACTAGACCTATTACCAAACAGATTTCAAAGCCCAGTTGTAAATTACAATGCAATATAAGAGTCCCAGTTCTCATCGTACCTCAGGGACTTGAAGAGATCATTTACCTGGGACTTATTTATATTTATCACTTCTTGTCTTCATAACGTCAAACACTTCCAACTTGCTATTTAAGGGTTCCATTTTCACGAGCGGTTGCTCTACCATGCCCCATGTTATCAGCTCTTGGAAAGGGGGAGCTTGTTTTCCACGACACAGAGGCTCCTCCAGCAAGGGTGCAGCCCAAGGTCGTTTGTAAGAGGCTCGCTTTTTTGGTTTTAGAATATCTTGACATTAGTGGAACATTTAAGACCTAAATGTATCTTTTAGCCCAGCACGGTGGCTCACGCCTGGAATCCTAGTCCTCTGGGAGGCTCAGGCAGGAGGATCACATATTTGAGCCCAGCCTGGACAACTTAGTGACTCAGCAAGAATAAGACTTGTCTTAAAAACTATGAAAAAAAGGCTGGTGTTGCAGCTCAGTGTGAAGGCCCGGGGTCCATTTCTTAGTAACACCCACCCACCCACCACCCACCCACACCCCTCTTTTCCTGAGTATAAACCAACAGCCGAAACAACTGGACAATTTGCAATTTTTTGAATATTTAAATGACAAAATTAAGTACATGTAATTATACCATTCAGTAATTACAATCTTTAATATATTTAGCATATTTATATGGGCAGTGCATTTGAAAGGTAAGCATTATGCTGTTTTGCACAGACTGATTAATGCGAGCCTTCAGCCAGCTCAGGGGGATGCCCTGTATCATCATTCACATTTCGTAGAGGAGAGGTGAAGTTCAAGGCCCCGGGATGGGGAGTGATGAATGTGTGGGATTCAGGCCCTCAGATGGCCTCTCGGTGGATTTCTGAGCTCCTCACGTCACCAGGGTTATGTTCCCCATGGACACGTAAGGATGTCGTGTTGATAGCTGTCCATTTTGCACTTAATGTAGTCACTTGCACTGTGTCTGCATCTTACTGTTCCCTTTGTTTCTACTCAGCATACCTTAGGCACGTGCATTTCTCCACATCATTAAACTTGTTGGTTGATAACACTAGTATTCTAAACTGTGACAAGGCAATTGGTTGCATTTTTTAGGAAACAAAATATTGATGCCTCATTTCGTATCTTGATCTAAAATGAATTGCAGATAGATTGAGGATATTTTAGGTTGTAAAACAATTAAGAAAATAGGAGTTAATCAGCTCACCTGAGCTTGACTCCCACGCCAACTGTTCGGTAACTGTGACCTGCTCTGAGCCTCTGTAGGTAGGAAGGAGGTAGTTTTTCAGTCAGGGGGCTACTAGAATACTCAGTGAAAGGTGTGGTACTATGGCTGGAACATGGTAAACTCTCTGTTGATCATAGGAATAGGAAAGAAATTGTCCAAAATTTCAGAGGATTGTCGGTACCCCCAGAACCAAAGACTGACTCGCAATAACTCATCCTGTTTAAACACTCAGATTCCCCAGCCACCATCCTGTCTTTCTAAGAGAGGTGTATTCTAATTGGTATCTAATGAGGGGTTGTTTCTATCCTTACATGTGGCTTGGGAGTGAGTTAAGCCAGGTTTAGATTAAGTTCAGAAACGAGAATATTGTCTTCTTTCCTTTCAGCTTGTTTTTTCTTTATTATAGAATCACAAATGAGAAGTCTGGAGTCTGAGTCTGCATATTTAGAAGAGGCAAAAATCAGATTTCCATAGCCAGTTTTCAGGCTCCCAGGAAAAAAGGCTTAAATAATTGCTAAGAGAAGTGGTGGGTGAGTCCTACTCCGGAGTCCCAGCCTAGTTGTGGCTCAAACCACCCATCTGAATGAAGCCAGAATTGTTTGAAACTTACTGTGAGGATATTGACACTTAAGCATTTTAAATTTGCTGGATATCCTGGGTTGCGTGCATATAGCGTGCAGAGGTTACTATATGTTCAGTTTGTTTAGGTCTGATTACGGCCAGACCACAGAATTTAGTCACACAGCACCACAGTGTAGGCAATTAATGAAGCGGCTGGTGCTTCCAAGAAAGTGTATTGTGACTATTCCAGGAGCCTGAGCCCAGGATTCTATGGCTAAAGAACACCTTTGCACTGACTGGTGGCAGCAAGCATCTCTGCAGACCCTACTGTCTGTGGATCTTTGCATTTTAAATGTCTTTTCAAGCTTTTCATCCATTTTTTGCAGTTGGATAGCTTGTTTTCCTATTATTTAGTTGTATAAGTTCTAAATATTCAGGGCACAAGTCCTTCAAACCTACATACTGTATTGTAGATACTCTCTGCAGCTTGTCATTCTGCCTTCTTAATGTTGTTTCTCTTTTTTTAAAAGTTAATTTTATTGGTACCCTTTTGATATACATAACCATCACATTCATCATAGGGAACTTGTGCCTGTATGTAATATATCTTGATTCTTTTTTCCCATTCCCCTCCCTTCTCTTCCACCCTTCTTCCTGTCCTTATTTACAAAGGCTTTGTTTCCACTTTTTCCTTCTATTCTCTTTTTTCCCTTTTCGTACCTCTGTCTCCTCCCTTGTTCCTCTTCCCATTTGAACATTTTTCTTCGTACTTCTCAATATCTGTCATCCATTTCGGTCCTTATTTATGCTGTTGGTTTCTCACACCAGAAACAATGAGCTATTTAAACATGTGTGTCTGATTGATTTCACTTAAAAGTATGGTCTCAAGGTGCATCCATCTACTTAAACTGGCCTCAATTTTTCCCTTCTTCTTGAGAGAACAGTACTCCATTTTATATAAAAGCCACATTTTTCTTTATCCAGAAAGACAGTCATCATTAAATGCCATGCACATGTCAGTGCCAGGCTTCTGGGCTTCCCGGCCTCCAGAACCTTGAGTGGAAAAAACCTTTACTAAATTATCCTCTTGGGTATTCAGTTATAGTAACAGAAAATGGATTAAAGCACAAAGTAGTTGAAGAAGCAGAAAACTCATTGTTAAGACAAAGTATTATGAGAATAATCTTAAGGCTTGATGACTATTGGTGTGATAAGATATATAAAAGATACAGCTACACTAATTAAGATAGGTTTTCTTGAAAACTGCTGTCCAAACACTTGATTGAGAATATGTACATGAGAAACATATATGAATTATAATGTGTAGATATTCTCACACAAGTATATGTATGCATATGTTAACATATTCAGCATGGGTTCATTTAGTGTCCATGACGGTCCTCGCTCTGGCTGTGGCGCCTCTCGGCTCCGGCTGCCACCCACCCCCCACCCCCCGGCCGGGCCCCCGAGGCTTGTGAGACCCTGGCCGTGGCCTCTGCCTGCTTCCTCCCCTGGCTCTGGGAGTCCCGACCCCCTCTTGTGCTCCCTTGGTCCAGTCCTGAAATCAGCCTGGTTCTTTCTGGTTTTCCCAGACCGTCCATCTCGATATGCTAATAATGGTTATTTCTGAATAGTGGATTTTAAGATGATAATGTACTTTTTGTGCTTTTATGTTTTCATACACAATGAGCAGGTGCCTTTTTTTCTTGCAAAAGCACAGAGATATTAGAAGGAATCCCAACAGCTGTTCGCACGTGTTCTGCTGCCAGGAGGAGTTTCCAGGTGGCCTCTTTGCCTTTCTGGGCCGCTCCCCCGCCACCCCAGGCCCCCTTCCCCACGGAAGCACGTTCAAGGCGGGAAGCAGTGTGCTGGAGGCTGTGCAGGGAGGCTGTGAGCGGACACAGAGGCTATGTGAAACTCTGCTGTGGGAGGTAAAGCCCCAGGGCTGACAGCGCTTGGGGAACCGGGATGACCTCCAGCAGGTGGCAGAAGTCAGCAACTAAGGGCTTGGGGCCTCTCCCGCTGACATCCACCAAAGGTCACTCAGCCTGCTGCAGCTTCTTTTGGGGGGTGGGGGCAGGTGTTAAGGGCAATGGGGGGAAGTTGAGGCAACCAATGCACAGATAATTTAACCTGCAGGTTAGCAGCATCCCAGTGCGGCTAGGTGAGGGTCACAGATTTGTGCAGAAACCATTTAATCAACTTTTCTACTTTAAACAGATAAAGAAACTGAGGTCCCAAGAGGGGAAATGATTTGCTCAAGGTCCCACAGTGTTGAATGATCTAATTAGGATCAAATGTGGTTTTCCTGATTCACATGTGTTGCTCATTCCCATGCCTGTCCCATCTTGTAAGTGTGTGTGGGAGAGGGAGGGCTAGGACCCGTCTCTCAGCAGATATTAAAAGTTATAATGGGAAATTTCAAACAAATACAGGAATCAAACCATTACAGTGAAGTTTCATCTATGTGTCACCCAGCTTCAGTAGTTACTAACTCACAGTGAATGTCATCTTCATGTAGTTCTGCTCCTTTATTATTTTGAAGCAACTCATAAGACATGATATTTCTTTGGTCCTAAATATTTCAGTATGTACCATGAAAGACAAAAATGCTTGAAACTCATCATAACACCTTTGTTATTCTGTATGAAACTAACATTAATTCTTTAGTATTGGAAGATCTTAAAGCAACCTCAGGAATGGCAGACGTGAGCTCTGGGCACAGGGCAATGACAGGATGAAGGGAAAAACACCACACAGGAAAGGCGTAACACCTCCTAGAGGTGTGGGTGAGTAACTAGGGTGGTCAAGCCCAGAGTTCGTACAAGGGAGGAAATGATAAGAGCAGAAAGTAATGCAATTGAGACAAAGAAAACAATACAAAGAATCAGTGAATGGGAGAGTTGGTTCTTTGAAAGATTAAATAAAATTGACAAACCCTTAGCCAACCTTATCAATAGAAGGAAAGAAAAAACTCAAATCCATACAATTAGGAAAGAAAGGGTGAAATCACAACAGATCCTACAGAAATTCAGAAGATCATCAATACCTTCTTCAAGAACTTGTATTGTAGTAAGATGGAATGCACAGGATAAATGGACAGATTTCTAGATACATATGAATTACCAAAGCTAAATCAAGAAGGTATAAAAATTCTAAATAGCCCAATATCAGTCAATGAAATTGAAGATGCAATTAAAAACTGACCAACAGGGCCAGGGATTTAGCTCACTGGTGCCTGCCTCACAAGTGCAAGGTCCCAAGTTTGATCCCCAGTGCCAAAAAAAAAAAAAAACATGTACCAACAAAAAAAGCCCAGGCCCTAATGGATTCACTGCTGAATTCTACAAGAAGTTTAGAGAATATTTAATGCCACAACTTCTCAAGCTCTTTAATGAAATTGAAAGAGAAACAATACTCCCAAACTCATTTCTGGAAGCAAGCATAACCCTCATACCAAAACCAGAGAAGAATCCAACCAAAAAAGAGAACTACAGGCCAGTCTCCTTAATGAACATAGATGCAAAAATCCTCAACAAGATACTGGCAAACAGAATGCAGCAAATTATCAAGAAGATTATACACCCTGGCCAAGAATGATTCATCCCAGGGATGCAGGGATGCTTCAACACATGCAAATCAATAAAAGTAACACACTATATTAACAGAGCCAAATACAAAAACCATATGATCAACTCAATAGACGCAGAAAAAGCATTTGACAAAGTCCAACAGCCATTCATGATAAAAACCCTACAGAAAATTGAAATGGATGGTTTTTATCTCAATCTCATAAAAACCATCTATAACAAATGAACGGCCAACATCATACTACATGGTCAAAAACTGAAAGCTTTCGCTCTAAAATCAGGAACAAGACAAGGATGCCCACTGTCACCACTGCTGTTCAATATCGTTCTGGAAACATTAGCCACGGCAATTAGACAAGAGAAAGAAATAAAAGGAATAAGAATGGGAGAGGAAGAAGTTAAATTATCATTATTTGCAGGTGACATGACACTCTACATAGAAGACCCCAAAAACTCCACCAAAAGACTTGTAGATTTAATAATCAAATTCAGTAGAGTAGGTGGATAGAAAGTCAACACTCAAAAATCAATAGCTTTTCTTTACACAAATAACAAACTCACAGAAAGAGAGAAATTAGGAAAACTACACCTTTCACAATAGCATCCAAAAAAATGAAATATCTAGGAATCAGTTTAATGAAGGAATACAAGACCTTTGCATTTTTAAATCTGGTAAAACAGGCAACACTTAGCACCACTGGGAAAGAGGACCCACAGGCCTCCCAGAGAAGGAAATGCACCTGAAAAATTCTGCAGACCTATAAATGTGTGTATGGGAACAAGTGATAGTAGGGCTGTGGAGTTCTGGGGTACTTTCCCCTTCTTCCAACCTCCCATGGGGCCCCTGGAAGCTTCGTGTTGCCTAGTCATCTAATAGTATTCAGAGCTGCTACTCCTGGAATATGTGCCATGTGCTGGATGACATTAGTTTACCACAATCAGTGCTAGTTCGCTCCATCCTCTCAACTTTTCTCTGAGGCTGGCACTTTTATTTCACACATGAGGAAATGGAAGCTTTGAAGTGTTTTTGAAATGGAAGGGTTGATGTTATTTGCCCAGGGTCAGCCAGGTTGTGATAGGATTAGAAATCACTCTTAGAGGGGTTTGCCTCCAAAATCTGTACAGCTAAATGATGCGCTAGGTTCCTGCTGGGGCCAAAGGAAAAACTGGATATTGGGGGAATTGACTTGGAAGTCCACAGTTGGGCATCAGGCTTTTGATCCTCCTGAACATTTGGATTTGAGTAATTGAGGTGCCGCTGTAACATCGAGAGACTGTAAAGTGGAGAAGATACTTTGCTGCTCAGCCCAGCAAGAAACCACAGGACCCATCCTGGGCCAGGTCTGGCAATGGGAAGGGGCCAGGTATACATTTACTTCTAGTTCCTTGATTTGGTAGAATTTGAGCAAGGTGGAGTCCAGACTGGCAAGTTAGGATAGAGACTTTCCTTTGGGAAGTGGAGAAGTAGTGACCTGCTTGTTCACGTGGCAGATAGAGCCACATGTGGTGGAGTTTGGAGTGTGTGTCTCACGTTTGCCTCCTCTGGCTGTTTGACTGGGAAAGCCGTTTGAAATCCTTGATCTCTGCTTCCCGATGACCAGCATGGTTTAACATGACTTTATAAAGCCCTAGAGCTACAGAGCCCCCAAACGGTGACCGTAACCCCAACCACCATCACCATCATCCTTATTACCATGTTTAAGAGAGTGGGAATATTGGGCTACCTTATGCTGAACTCTGATTCATTGTGTTGCTTGCTTCCCATATTGATTAAGCACTTGCTGACTAGTGCCAGGTGATGGATCAAAAGGAAAAGGAGGAACTCAGAGTCTAGTGGGAGACACTTGCAAGAAGTTAGATTATGCAAAATGCTGGATCGCACTGCTGGGATGGACTCCGGGATGGTGAGGGTGCAGAAGCAAGTGATGGTGACTAGCTTCAGTGGTCTCCATCCAAAACAGTGACTACCTGGCTTGTTTAATTGAGAGGTACAGGGCTAATCCAGCAGCATGAGTTGCTCCCGCAAACAAGGCTGGAGCCTGATGCTCGTCCTATGTTACCCTGAATCCATTTCCCTTCATCTATCAGCTTTGGGCTTTGCATTGCTTTCATTCAAGGCAGCTCTGTCCAGGGGAACACTCTAGTGGCTTAAGAACTCTTCAGGAGAAGGCCTTTTCCTTAACAGTAACAGCAGCATGTGCAGCACTGGGTCTTTGGCCTGGGTTTGATACATGCACATCCCTGAACAGTGATTGGGACTAGGGGACAGCTCAGATTCAGGGGGCACAGTAAGCCCATCTGGAGCTGAGAGGCCTTTTGTCTCTTTTCAAAGGTAAACTAAGTTATGATCATGAGAAGGGGAAAAGCAAAATGCAAGCTAAGCAACATATGTACCTTCCTAGGATGGTGGGAAGGACGGGAGCGAAAAGCTTCTAGAACAAGGAGACTGCGATTTACACCCACAGAGCAGCCGGGGATACAGCTCAGTGGTAGAGTTCTTGCCCCCCATGTGCAAGGCCATGTGTTCAATCCCCAGTATAGTAAAAGATAATTAAAACCACAGAGCCAAAAGTGTGTTTTGTTTGAAGAACAATAAAAGGCAGTGTATGCGGGACGAGGTAGAGTGGCAGGGAGGTGGGGACGGAGAGGGGCAGGAGTATTTTCAGAGGACGTTATTTTCAGATGCTGTCACCTATATTTTCTTCTTTGAGCCTCCCCTGGACCATCTGGCTGGGAGAGTCAACTCCAGTTTCCTCCTCTGTCCAATGCAGATATTCCTGTTTCCCACAGAACTGGTACCCATGGCTCCCCACTGCTGCTGGGTCCAGGTGGACTCAGCATCCCTCACAGGTTCCCCTACACCGTCTGCTCTTTGTCAACAGCCCCGTCCTCTGTCAGGTTTCTGTCACCCCCTTAACCCGTGTGAGTGTATCAGGTATGTCACGTGAGGACCCTGACTGGGTCA
Source organism: Heterocephalus glaber (assembly GCF_000247695.1). The sequence goes on from NW_004624888.1 coordinate 2,263,625, forward strand.
GCACCTCATACCATCCGGGGTAACACACAGTGGAATTGGTCCCCCACAAAAGGTGTTTCTTTGGGTAGAGCCCTGCCTCATCTTTCTCCATCATGCAGAAAGGCACTGTCAGTGGTTTAGGATGTTGGTCAAAAGTCAGTAGGAGAAAGGAAGGAACTGCAGCTGTTTGTTACCACTAGGCTATCCAGTCGAGCCCCTTCATGACTGGTAAGAGGAAGGAGGCTTCAACTGGAAACATTCATTTTAGCTTCCTCATTCCCTCCTCCTAGGGATGTTTACTTCGCGCAATTTCCTTTTCTTCGCAAGTGCAACCTCTTGTCAGTATAGTCTTGTGCCAAGAGCGTAAACAACTCAGAGATTCTGACTTTGTTGGAAGATATATGACTCTACTACATTATCCTCTGACATAGGACTTCTGAAACTGAGCTGTAGAACTAAATAAGAACCTGGGAAATATGGCGGGAGGATGAACAATGATTTTACCCAAATACAGTCACGCTCTGTATAACCATGGCTTGGTCAATGACAGACCACCTAAATGGCAGTGTACACCATGTGGCCTTTGTGTATAGTACACTTCCCCACGTGAGTACAGGATGAAATCACCTAACAAAGCGTTTCTTAGAACATATCCCCATAGTTGAGCAAAGCATGACTGCATGAGTTCACTAGAAAGTCAAAGTCAAGCCACCCAATAGCAATAAGCAGAGGCCACTGATTCCATCCATCCCTACTCCCTTCTGCCCACTCATTCACTATATGTTCATGCTCCTCCCCTCCTATTATCTCAAGGTCGTTGACTCATGCCAACCACAAGCCAGAAGGCGAGGCTGCCTGCTGAGGTGGTCTGTTCCGAGACGTCTGAGTGTGCGGGTGCATGCCTGTAGACGCTGCCTTTCAGATGTGCCCTCAGCAGGGCAGAAGGGAGCGAGGCAGTGTAAGCAGAGAGTAACCGCCACACCTTCCCATTCTCACTCTCTGGGTTGGCCCTGTGAAATAGTGTTTGTTTGTCAGGACCAGCTCTTCCAGGACTCCCACCCCTCCACGCACTCTCTGCTGTCCTTTGTCCCGTGTCTGAATGTGCTTGGCTCTTTCTCGGGGTCTCTACCACTTCTTACTTTGCACCTTACTCCTTGGCATTGTCAGTTTGGGGTGCTATAACAGAATACCATAGACTGGGCAACCTAACATTTAGTGTTCAGGTTTGGGGGTCGGAGAGTCCAGGTCAGTTGCCAGCAGATGTTGTTCTAGCGAGGGCCCTCTTCTCATCTCCTCACATGGCTGAGAGAAACCATCTTGCTCCTATTTCGGCATCCGGGGCACTCACCCCCTTCAGGAGGGCTCCATCCTTATCACCAGATCCTCCCAACAGGCCTACCTACTGGTGGATTCAAGGGGATGAGAACACTCAGCCCATGACACTCCCCTGAAATCTATATGTTGTATCTTAGGTTGGGTTCCCAAAGGCAGACCTTGAAAAGAAAATTTGTTTGTGGAGGTGATCTACTAGAGAGTGCTCCCAGGAAGAACTTGTGTAGACGTAGGAAGGGAAGGGAGTCCCAGTGGGTGTGACTCAGTGCTACAGGGAGTGGGGATCAGTGTACACCTGGCCTCAGGGTTGAGCCACCTAGGGGCAAGGAATAGATGAGATGGACTCCCACACAAGTCAGTGGTGAAAGACGTTCCGTTCTCTGAGCTCCTAGGCCAAGTGGCTTTGGAAGCTCATGGTCAGAAGCCCACAGAGCAATGCAGGAGCTGGCTACTGAGCACAGAAGCTTCTTGGGATCTGATGTGGATAAAAGTAGGAAAGGAATTAAAAAGGATGGCATGAATCCCCAGTAATCCTTTTATTACACACAGCACATCTCTCCTTCCTGGATACTGGCTTCTCTAGGGTGAAGATGGGAGCCCTCTTTGTAATCCCATATATATTTTTTCTTTTTTTTTTCTTTGGTAGCGGGGAGCGAACTCGGGTCCTTGTGCTTACGCAGCAGGTCGCGAAACCACTGAGTTAAATCCCTCGCCCCCCCATATGTATTTCTACAACACCAACATCTTACACTGGAGCTGGGTTTGTGAGTATGTGAACTATGAGTTCGTACACTGTGACCCTTAATCATGGCTGTGAGCTGGACTAGATTAGAAGACACCTTGCACATAAGTCAAGCACACTGCTGGCTGTGTCTTGAGGGGTCATGGGGGTGTGACCTTGGCGGTGCGTCTGGTTCCTGTCCCTCTCTTCTTTGATGCTCGTTCCCACCTGCTCTATCTCCTAGCTACCACGAGGTGAGCAGCTCTGCTCCACTGTGTCCTTCAACCACAGTGTTTCTGCTTTGGAGCCAACTTACCGTGGACTGAACTCTCTGAAAGCATTTCCTCCTTCAAGTTGTGTATGTCCGGCATTTTCATTCCAGGATTCAGAAAGCTGACTAATATGCACAGCAATCCCCAGGGTCCCATGCTTGGCTTAACACTGTGTGTCAACATTGTGAATTTCTTAATAATCGTTGAACAGGAGCTCTGTGTTTTTGTTTTGTGCTGGGCCCCACAAATAGTGCAGCCAGTTCTGTCTAGCCCAGTGTCTGGCCCTGTGTATAGGCATTCTGTATGTTCTAATTGAATAAAGGAATGAATGCCTGGCATTTATTAGGTGGCTAATAAATGCAGGCTAAATGGCTGTAGAGGAGGAATGATTGTCCTTCTGTCTTAAAGCTTAATAAAGAATCTGGTGTTGGCTCTCGCTATTTGACCTACTACTCACCTCTCTACTTCAGTCTTCACACCTCTTCAGGGCCCTGTGAGGACGGGGCAGGACTTGTTTATTTTGAGCCACTATTTATTTTTCTCTTCCTGTGACACAGAAAAGTCTTGGTATCAGATGGCACTATTTTTATTTTCCCAGTAGAATAATTAAATTTAGGCTCCGTTGCTTCTCTTCAATAGAATGGCCTTGGGCAAAATGAGACCCAGGCTGCTGCCAAGGGCTGGCTAGGTCGTGCTGCAGAGACCGGGCACATTGCTCAGGAACATGTTTATTCCAGATCCTCCTGGAGAGGAGTGAAGAGGAGAGGAGGTTCAGATCAGCCGGGTGCCCTTTTTGGTGTGTAGAGAAACCTCCATCATGCCACAGATCCTAGAGCTGTACAGAGCTGGAAGAATGACCTGGACCAGGGTCAGAAAACTGCAGCTCATTCTGTAAATAAAGTTTCATTGGAACACAGTCATGGTCCTTGGTTTGCATATTGTCTATAACTGGTTTGGGGATAGAGCAACGGAGCTGAGCAGTTGTGACAAAGAACACGTGGCCTGCAAAGTTAAAGCATTCAGTAGGTGGCCTTTATAGATAGTTCTTTGACCACTGGCCTAAGCAAGTAACTCACAGTTATTACCAGTCCCTCAGGAGGCTCAATGCAAGGGAGATTCTGGCCAAATGCACTTGGAAAACACACAACTTTACTCACTTGGAGCTTCACAAACTGCCCTACCCTACTGTAGGAGTCCCTGCCCAAACCCGGGGCATGCTGTACTTTCTGTAAGCACAGTGGCTCTTCTGTTTGTTTTCTGCTCCTTCTGGTCCAGGAAGTTCATGTGGTGCCTGCATGGGGAGCTGGAAGTAGCGGAGGGTCTATGCCTTCCAGAGTAGATCTCGAGCAATGATGGACTTGGGAGAAAAATCCACAGTTTTCTTGCCTCTTGCCTGGGAAACTCCGAGGCATGGTCCCCACTGCCTCCCAGTGCTCGCCAGGGGATTGAGCTCCAGGTGCTCGCAGAAGTGAACCCGCGCATTTACGGACCAGGTGTGGATTGGGTGGAAATCGCCTCCTGAATCGACTGATTTTATTCAGTTCTTAGAGTATCTTTTAGGGGAAACTGAGCCAAGCTACTAATTGAAGGATCTGAGAAGTCCTTCTTACTGTGGCCCTTACGGATCTTTCTGACATGGGCTCAATCCAAGGTACCAGCTTAAATTTCACGTCTCCCCCATATCTTTGCCTTATGCTGCATTTGGGTCAGATCAAACTCTTTTTTTCAACATATTGAAACTGTCATGCTCTTATAAGATGATGTTATTTTCTATACTTGTTGCCTTGACAACACCTACTCAACTTTCAGGCCATAGATAAAATGTCATATCATCTGGGGAGTCAAACAATTTGAAAAACCAATAAAACCATGCTGTGTTTTCCTCATCGTGCCACTTATTGGATTATATAATTTCCAGTCTGTATCTACCTGCTCTTTAAGCCCTGTAGCTCCCAAAGAACAAGAGCCAGGTCTATCTGTCCTCCCTCGCTCTTCCCCCACACCGGAAGTGCTTTATAACTAGGAGTTGGTCTTGCAGATGGAGTGGTGAATGCTTCCCTTCGTGTTGGAGGAGAGGCTTGCGCAGCTCCTGGCCCAGTTCTGTGGACGCTCTCCTTTAGCCTTCCTCTCTGTTAGGCCTTGTCCTTGTCCTGTCAAGCCCAGTTTAGCAGCAGTCCCCTGCCTTTGGTATTCAGTCAACTTCCTCATGCCTCAACCCTTCATACCTGACCAAGTTCCTCTTAGTAATTTTCCATCCACTTTCTCATCTTTATAGGTTTATATTATCTATAAATCCTTACCTGTCCTTGTTTTATTCAGAGTTGAGCTCAATCTGTCTCTTCTCGTGCAGTAGTCTTTTTTATTTTTTTGGTACCGGGGATCAAACTCAGGACCTTGCACTTTCAAGGCAGGTGCCGTAACCACTGAGCTAAATCCCCGGCCCTGCTGCAGTAGTCTTGAATAAGCCTTCTTTGAATGTTTAACTTGGAGTTGGGCTTAATTCTATACTGAAATCACTTTTCTTTACTGGAGTAACTCAAACAAAATCTGCCTTGCCCAAGTGTCGCGTGTAATTTCTCTTTGGTACAGCTACTGTTTCTTTAAGTTAACAGGTCTGTGAAGGGCTGAAATTCTTAGCATCCTGGAGCTGCACCTCTAAATCCCCACAGTGCAAGCCCTCTAACCATAGTAAGTGAATGGTGTGGGGCGGAAGAATCAATAATTATTTCCTGTCCTTCACCACCATTCGTCCTCTCCCGACCTGAGCCACCAGTACGTGGGAGCACAGCCTGACCAGAAGGAAGAAAAGAGTGACGCCATTTTCTCTGTCTCACGATCTTTAATTGTGGACCATCTCCCCCCGGCTTCCAAAGTATAGCTGGGATTACCAGTAGGGAGATGTCCCAAGCATTTTTCAGTCTTCCCAGGTAGATATCCCAAGTACTTTTTGAATGTTTATGATGTGCAAATACTGTTCTCGGTGCTAGGTATCAGGGGAAGGGTTTTCTAAGTTGAATTCTTCCTTAAAGCAGAACCTGGACAAAGACAGGTGTGGGATTATATCAGAAGGTAAGTTTAGGAGGTGAAAATGAAGACACTGGGAAATTGAATCAAGGAGAGGAGGAAATGCAGTCTAGGAGTATTGATGAGTAGGCTGCCCCCATGGGCAGGTGGGGTTCAGTCTGACTGGGAACCTCTTAGGAAACCATCATGCCCTTGCCTTGTAATCATCGTGTGTGGTGGCTGTAGGGTTTACCTGTGGACTCTCCTCCATCTTGGGTGGAAGGTAACCCCTGGAAGGTCTGACTGTTCTGCATGCTCACTTTGCACCTGCTGCTGTACAGCAAATCTCTTGGGCTCCAGAGATGGGAGACACATGCATTTGAGGTAAGGAGTTGTACTTGTGCTGGAAATGTTCACCACAGTAATCTCAGGTGGGCTGGGCATCCATATCCCTTGTTACAGAGATGACACTCAAAATATCTAAAAGCTTGTGTGGCATGGCACAGACCAGTCGGAATAGATGGGGACCTTGGACACGTGGTGTAGACATGTCAGTTATGAGCCCCTCAGGAGGTGGAGGTGAGTAGGAATCTCAGTTCTCAGGCTGAGATTCTCCAGGGAAAACTGACAGGACTTCACACTGTCCAGGGCTTTTGAGTCACGCCCAAATCAGCTTAGAACAGAGGTCAGAGTAAATGTCATCATGGAACTGGTTTCGTGTGTGGCCTCAGGACACAGGCAACTCCTTCCCTCTTCTTTTAGCCTCATCATCTATCTCTAGCTTGATCGCAAATCAGCTCCAAGAGTCAAGAAACCGCAGTTCACACCCAGCGGTGACTCCAGAGATTAGAAGTGATTCCCATTCTCCTCTCCGCCTATCCTGATTTCAGAAAGCGCATGCGTGGTGAGAAAGCTGGCTAGGACAGCTCCTGGGTGAGGAGTCCCAGACTAGGAGGTTACTGTCTTCACCATTTCATGCCTGCTTTCAGGGGCAATCAAAACCCTTTCCTTGAAGAACAAAGTGTCAGAGAAATCGAAGATCCTTTAGGAACCCCGTGGTTCTCCTTTTCCCACCTTGAATTTCATTATTGATTTTCACTGAGCCCTTTGGAGCCCCGCAGCCTACCTATAGCTTTCTTTCCTTCAAAGAGAGGGATTTGGAGGAAGCAGCAAATTCCACATGTTTACAGCCTGTCCCAGATGCATAGCCTTGCCAGCAAGTAAGCCCGGGCCACTCGCGAGGCCACCAGCTCCCTGGGTGAGAGAGGGCCAGAGGTTTCCAAGGGGAAACCTGGCTGGAAGTGGCTGAGAGCCTGTCTTAGGTCACTGGGCACCTTAGGGTAAAAGGACAAGAAACGGAGCTGAGAAGCAGATGAGGCTGGTGAAGATAGTTTGAGTATAAACCATTCACTTTTGCAATGGCTTTATCTTACAAATAAAAGTGTGTTCTCAATGAAACGGCCAGGCTGGCTTGAGATTGAAGCACCATAGGAAACAGTGGCTTTCCCGTGCTTGTGTGACTTCTGGCAGATGCACTGTTGGCGGGTGGCCGCTGTCTGGGAGCCTCCAGCCGGGTGGACCTCTCGCTTGGTGTGGGCTTCACTGAGCCCCCTTATTCTCTCCATCTTTTGATCCTGACAATATTCTAAAGAAGAAACCTCTTGTTTACCTGTTCTGAGCTAAAAGGGAGTGAGTGAAATCTTAAACCCAATCAGTCCAGTTCGTCACTTGCACCCATTTTGAAGGGTAGCCCAGTCTGTGATCAGAAGCAGCTCACTCCCTTGCCACTCGAGCACCTATATGGATTAGATCTGGGTGTCCCCAAATCCCCGTGTATTCAGAGGAGGGGCTTTGGAAGGTGACAGGATCAGGGGAGCACTATATCCACTAGTGAATTAATCCGCCAATGCAGCCACTGTCGAACGTGGTGTTAGAAGGTATGGACAGATCAGAGGAGTCTGTCCCTGGAGGCATGACCTAGAAGGGTGCCTCTCCCTCTCTGGCTTCTCCCTCTGCTTCCTGGCCACCACAACACGAGCAGCTTCCTCCCCAGCCTCTTCCACCATCCCCTTTCTGCCTTGGAGCCAGCTGACCATCCATGGACTGAGACCTCGGAAACTGTGAGCCAAAGTAAACCTCTCCTCCTTTAAGTAGTGGGTGTGAAGCTTTATGTCTTGGCAATGAGCAAAGCAACTAAGACAGTGCCAGGGTGTTCTTTCTTCAACATGACCTCGGCCTGCACTCAAGCAAATAAGTGACTATTCTCTCTCGTACTCCTTCAGCGAGAGGACTCACTCATCATGCAGTCCTTCATTTGGTAGTCACTAGGCACCGAGTATGCACCCGGCACCGTTTCAGGTGCTGCAGCTCTGAGAAGCAGGCAGGCAGTTTTTCTTCCTTTGCAAGACCTTACAAACCAAGATGGTCACATGAATTATTTTACCTGCGTGGCCCTTTGCAGACACACATAAAGCATATCTTCATCTAAAGTGTATTGAGTCTTTGTCAGTTTTTTCTTCCTCACTTTTCCCCCTAAGGACAGTAACTGTTTATTGATGTCCAGTTCTCTGTCTACTGAGCTATGCCACAGACAGCCAAGGTCAAACGGTGGTGAAAGGAGTAAAAGAAACAGGTGTGTAAGGCCTGGAGTTCACCCATATGTACACTGGCATCTTGGTCTAATTTCCTTTCTAAGACGTCTGGGTTTGCATGAAAGAGTATGAGAATGGGAAGGGATTTTAGGGGACATCTGGTCACAGACGCCTTTTACTAAGTAAGGAAAACTCTGAGATTTGCAGAGGGAAAGGAAGGAGGCCAGGAACCAGACCTGTTCTGATCTCCACATCAGCGTTCCCACCGCGCTACCCAGGCTATGCCAGAGTCATGCGAATGCTGTCTCCCTCCCAAGGGCTCTGCTGCTCTTCCTTCTCTCCTCCTGGGGCCTTCTTCCTAGCACTCAAGCTTTCTCTAAGGAAAACCAGGGCCTGGGCCACACAGATATAAAATTCCACTGCCTTCCCTCAAAGGAATACATCCCTAGGAAGCTAAATTAAATGACACAGAGAGGCAAGGGACACATGTTGTGTTGTCACTGCATTTTACAAAACCTTTTCCTGATTTCTTTGGGGGTTGAGCACATGAAATACTCTTTCTTCTTCCTCTCCTCCCAGTTTCACAGAACAACTGGGCAAAGTGAGGCACAAACCTTACCTAGAGGAAGACGGTGCTTCATCCTCCCACAGCATCATGGGAAGAGGCGAGCTTGTGGCTGCAGCGGTGCTGGGCTGCAGTGCTGGCTTTGCTCTGTCGCTAGTGCCCGGCAAGCCCAGCTTAGCCACTCAGCCACTCTCGCTTCCATTCTCCTCCGCGAGATAGAGATGATAACACCGATTTCCTAAAGCTATGCTGGGAATTAGGCCAAAGGCCGCCCTGCAGTGCTTGAGTGCAGTAGATGTTCTCGCCGGTGCGGCTATCCATTGAACTCGGGATCATTACAATTCGCTAACAGCAGGTAAACTGCCTCTTGAAGGCTCACAGCAACTTCTGGGAGAAAAGAGGCCCCTTTCTCAGCCCGGATTTATATTTGGAAGCTGTAAGACTGGCTCAGATGGGCGGAGGACTTCCCCAGAGCCACGCGGCGGGTGGCGGTGGGTGTAGGGCCACGCCCTCCCTCCTCCACCTGCCCTCTTCTGCAGCTCAGCGATTTCTCCAGGTACACACAGCTCTGCACCACACACTCTGAATCGCACGCCAAACTGGGGACGCCGTTTCTCACGGGTCACAATTCGTGTTTTGTTCCCAAGAAAGTATGAAAAAATTCTGAGTAGTCACAGCACTTGCAATTTGAAGTTGTGGACAAAGTATGGAGAACTTGTTATAGGAGTACATGGTGTTCCTCAAGGAAAGTGTGTTTTTAAAATTGAATAACAATAAATCATGTCAAAACTCTGCTTAATTGCTATGCCTCCTCCTGAGTTTTATTATTATTATTAATTATTGTTATTGGTACTGGAGATCGAGCTCGGGTCCTTGTGCTTGTGGGGCAGGTGGCAGAACCACTGAGCTAAATCCCTGGCCCCTGAATTTGATTATTTAAAAATTTTACCCACTGAAAGATCAGAGAAAAATCTGGACCCACCATGTATGCAGGCCTGAAATTGCAGAAATGAAGACAGGCGCAGCATAGCTCTGGGCAGATTTCCCTGGGGGTCGCTGTCTGCCCTGGACCTTGGGATGGGCCAGCCTTTGCTGCACCGCATGGCCCGGTCTGCTAACAGGTCTCGTCAGCTCTGCCTGTGCCAAAGGACTGACCAGGATTGCCACGATTTGCTTCCAGCCATCTCCCACTTTTCTTACAAAAGCCTATGTAAAGCACAGACGCTGCTTTCACAGTTGGACCCATTTTTAGATGCTAAAATAAAGAAAATTTGGGGTTCCAGGAGTGGGTATGTTTCTGCCATTCTCAGCAAATTGTAAGGGTGCCACGGCCCTTGTACACGAATATCTTGGCTGTAATTAATCACAGGACTACTTCCCGGGGAGACTCGGTTAGTGTCTTTTGTTCAGTGACAATGCACCAGAGGCTTCACTTGGAGTAATGAATGAAATTGTTCCACTGAGACACTTTTTACTGAGCCTGTATCTGAGAAGTAAATAACGCTGACTTCCTAGCGCCAGTTATAGATTTTCTTCTAGAGATTATAATTTCCTCCATCAATTATTTCTTCCCTGCTTCTTTCTTCTTGCTCTAAGAACCTGCTGACATCCTCTTCGAGGACTCGGCTCCCACAGTGCCTGCTGACTGGGGATGTAAACTGTCTCCTTGGCCACAGGATCAGGAGCGATCTCCACTCACAACCAATCAGGTGCTCTCTCCCAAGGACTGGTGTTGGGCCTCTAAGATACTGTTGAATGTTTGTTGAGCACTTGAAGAGGAAATTAAAGTCAACAAACAAGACACTGTGCTTAGTTCTTGAATGAAGAAGTAGAAAGAACTGGTCCGGAGACTGAGGTAGAGAAAGACAATGCGAAGTAATGACCACATGCAGAGAGAAGACAATCCATTTAAGAAAGACTAAGAGAGTAGTACTCCATTAGGTTATGTGCCACAGTTTCTTTATCCATTCTTCTGTTGGCAGGCATTAAGGCTGGCTCCATAGCTTAGCTACTATGGATCATCCAGCAATTAACATGGGTACGTAGGTGTCCTTCTCGTATGCTGAGGCTAATTTGTTCAGGAATATACTGGGGAGTGGTGTAGCTGGGTCAAATGGGAGCACTCTTTTTAGCATTTGGAGGAACATCCAAACTGATTTCCACAGTGGCTGTGCTAATTTACATTCCCGCCAGGAATGCAGGAGAGTGACGTCATCGCCATTTGCAGGAAAATGGATGAAGGGGACATTACCAGATGAGCCAGATTCAGAAAGTCAAACATCATGTTTTGTCTCATATGTGGACTCCAGGAAGAAAGTTAAAAAACAAAGATGATAGCGAGGTAAAAAGGGGACTGCTAGAGAATGGGAAGGGAATAAGGAGTAGGGGAGAGGGAAGGGGTGACGGGAATGTGGAAATCAAGTGTGCTGTGCACTTGCATGAACACGCCTGACTGTAACCCACTCCTCCACATAATTGGTTTGTGCAAATACAGTTTATAAAAAAAGGAGAGGAAAAGAGAGACTGAGAGAGAAAGCCGGGTTTTGCCTTCTATTACTGTTTCCGGTATTTTGCAGGCATTATGTGCACTCTCTGCCCTTTCATTTCGTTATGGTCCTGCACCTTGTTTATAAATACCAACATTCTTTTCCTTTGTGCAGGCGTGAGTGTGTAATCAGAGTGGGTTTTGTTCCTGTGGGCAGGGGTCCCAAGACAGGTGCACGGTAGGCTCACCTGTGCTGCTGAGTGACATCTCCAGCTCGGCCCCTCTTCCCGCAGAGTAGACTTTGTGGTCCTAGGGCAGGTCCAGGAGGCACGGCTCCTGTGACCCTGAGTCTCAGCACCTCCGCTTGCCTTGTCAGTCACTGATGCTTCCACACACACATGTGCATTAGCTGCTTTCGTTCTTTCCATCAGGCTAGAATAGATTCCATGATTGACACCCCCTCAGGAGCGTGACTTTCCATCTGGGGCAGATTTTTGAAGGTTCTTACTGGGAGCTCAGGGGGTGGAATGGCTCCAAGATTCCTCCTCACACTATGGGCCAGGCTCCTCTCTCCTCCGGAAGGTGTGACTTTGACCTTTCCGTTGGTCACCACGGTTGCCATTTTCAGCTACGTGTGACTGAGACACAAAGGGCCTTGAGGGAGGACAGCCCACAGAGTTCTATTTGAGGAACGCCAAATGGCTCTCCAGGCCCAGCTGGCACTGCTATCTGCTGCACAGTGCCTGAAATGTGCCTGGCTATTTTTGTCAAGTTATAATATTATTGCTCACAATGAAATCTAATATTAAAACAAGATGAACGTTGCCCTCAAGGAGGGCAGAGAACTCTCAAACCTGCTACTTGTGTGACTTTGGGAGAAACCAAATCCTTTGTGGCTCTGTTTCCTCATCTGTAAGATGGCAACAATAATAATGACCTGCTTCACAGGGATGCCTGGGGGTTCAGTGGATGACTACTATGTGTTAGGCCCCCAGAACTGTGGCCGACATAAGCTCATCCTTGTGTTATAAAGAGGAAGGAAAGAGAGAAGGTGAAACTTTCCTCTCCTTTCCTTTCCTACCTGATTCTTTTTCTAGACAATCAGCTTGTGGTAGGAGGACTTTGAAATGTGGACGAGCATAGTTTTCTTCAGTCTACTTCTCTTGTATTAAATAGCTGAGTTTGCATGCTTCTGCTAAGTGGACTTACCTCCTGCTAAAGTGATGATGGAAGGCAGTGTGGGTCCTAGGTTTCCACGGCCCGCGCTCTTGGACTGACAGCGGGGGCTGGGAGCTGCGTGTTCCTGGGTCTGGAACACTTCTGGGTGAAATAACTCCTCCCCAGGCCCCGCGTTATTACAAGGTGCTGTCCCCCTGGGAAAGGCTCTCTTCGTACCTGTGTGTAAGCCCCACGCATTAGGCTGGGAAGAAAGGGGCTACAAGAGAGACTTGGAAAGTTACAGTAACTTCAAGCGAATGACTCCAAACAGCCAGGTTTATTTCTCTCTTAAGCGACATGTCTACCCTCACACTCTGGGACGCCGCTACTTTGAAACTCACTGAATTTGGTACTCCATGCATTTGGTGTGAGAATGCTGTCCTAGCACAGGCTGTTTGCTCAGAGCTCGGCGGGCGAGCTGGAACCTGCCGGTGTCCCTTTCTCCCGACTCCCTCACTGTCCTCCCAGCCAGAGTGGTTTGTTTGGTGCTCACTGTTTTTGGTACCCTCGAGCCTCCTGGCAACCAATTAAGGAGCTCTGAGGGACCACGGTGTGCATGTGGGGTTCTGCTCCAAGTTGGCCACCCTCAGGGCCCAGGTTGGGGAGCAGCCCCCCAGGGCGTGTTGCATGACCCAGGGAAACGGGGTGGTGGCTTGGGCCCCCGCCCTCAATGCTCCTACCTGGAAGGGGCATGCAGCTCCTCAACTCAGAGGTCGCACTCAGCTCTCAGGAAATGGCCAGACACCATCTAACCGAGTGTTTGGCAGAACAGGAATGTTTGGGACAGTGCAAAGCCGCCACATTCACACAGACGTCTCACCAGTCGCGACCCCCAGAAGGTAGAGACCGTGACTCTTCCCCGCTGCCTTTCTCAAGGCCGCAGCCTGCGGCGGACGTGTGATCAGTGTGGGACGAAGGGCTCACTGCAGGGCGCAGCATCACTGGGCGGAAAGGGAAGAAGGCTCAGAACACTTGGTGTCCTCGCCCAGCCCGGTACCACCTCCTCCTTCCCCCAGGCGCTGGGATTCTGACTCTCCGCTTGTTACCTGGGTGATTCCAAACCACCCCTCAGTCACTCAGAACCTCTGTTCCTGCTGCTGGAAATTGGGGGCATTTTGAGTCCTCTGCACAGCTTGTGCAGGAAGGCCATGTGCAAGTATGTGGCTAGTGGCTTCATGGTACTGGCCACTGCCCAGTGCCCTCTCTGGGAGCCTTGGGTGCCTCTCACCACCTGCTGAGCTGCCGCACGGAAGCCCTCAGTCCCTGGGCAGGGCCCAGTGTGATGTGTGTGCACGCGAGTGTGTGTGCGCGTGTTTTACCTAAAGGCAGGCACACAGGAGGTGGACACAGACTGAGGTGGGTCTCTGAGATGCAACCGGAACCATGTTGGTTAAGGTACCATCAGGCTACAAGGGCACTGCGGTTTATTTTTAATGTCAGATTTATTTACTTACATATGATTCATAATTCACATTCAGTAAAACTCACCCTGTGTAATGTGAGTTTGAAGAGTCTGCCAATGCAGGCAGCTGTGTAACCGTCACAACGGCCACGACAGGGAGATCTCTGCTCTCCCGTGATGTCCCTTGTGCCTATTTGTGGACAAGCTCATTTCCCACCCATTTCCATAGCAACCACTGGTCATCTGTGTTTTTGCCATTTGCAGAACATCGATGAAGCTTCCCTGACCTTTGAACCCAAGCCAGGAGATGAACTTTCAGCGTCCTGTCACCCTTTATCATAACTATACTTGTGCTCTATGCACAACTGATTGAAAATGGTCCTGTGTCTGCCTCTTCTGCTGGAGTTCTGCAGGCACATCTGAGGGGAGGGCTGTCAGCCACCCATGACAGCGTCCTCCACAGTGTCGCCAAGGAGCTGCTACAAACTGTCATCCAGTGAGCGAGGATCCAATAAGTGACTCACTGTCTACAAGAAAATTGCTCTAAGTTACTACTGATTCAGCAAAAGCAACTCAGTGGTGTCCAGTGTACATGTTGTAAAGCATGAAGACCACATTACCCGAACATTTCTGAATGTCATGCGTTTCTGAAGAGCATGTGTAGCTTTCAGAGTTATACTGTGCCCGAATTTCAGCAATCAGAGCTATCCTTGATGTGTGATCAACATGCAATTAATTACAAATCTGATGGGAAGCCTTTATCACTTATTACCCTTGCCCTTATTTCATCTAACCGCACACAGAAAGCTGCTCAATTCATACTTTTTGTGCTCCATATATTTTGTAGTAGATCTGACGTGATAGTGATGCTTAGTAGCAAGATCATGAAGTCCTCAAAATCAAGCTTATTTTCTGTGTGCTCATCAAGTTCAGAAAGGATCTCTTGGTAGGTTGACTTGGATTCTTGTCCCTGGGAAGAACAAAGAATAAGTAAAAACCTAATTCACTATATAAACCTTGGATTTACAGACAATAAGCCAAAACACACATGTTATTAACAGTAGCAATGTGTCAGGTTGCCTCTAGCACGGCATTAAATCTTTTCATAGGTTACCTTACTGAAATCTCTCAGTCACCTTGCTGAATATTGTATATTATTACCATTCCCATTCTACAGATACAGTCTCAGACTCCTGAGGGTTAAGTAATGCTCCACGCGAGGTAGGCTGCAGTGGGGAGCCGAGATTTTAGCCTGGTCTACCTGATTCCAGAGCCCACACTTTTAATTGCTGAGCCTGTCATCGAGCACAGATATTGTTATTGTTAGATTTTCAGAGTATAATCTCTTTGTTATGGGAGATATCCTTCATGTGTTTATCTGATCTATAAGATTATCCAGAAATATAGAGTAAACTATGCGAAAAGAAAGCATCTTCTTTGAAAGACTGTTCGGCATTTACTGTGATCATAAATCAGATTCAAGTTTATAGCCCTCATACAGTCAGCGTGAAGGAAAGAATCTGAACAGTATATACATGCAGGGGCTTTTCAGTGTCAACTCACAGCTCGAAACTGAGACAGGAAGGTCATTTGATCCGCTCTCACACTGAACTCCGTTTGCTTTAGTTCAACTTCAAGTG
This sequence comes from Heterocephalus glaber, assembly GCF_000247695.1. The sequence continues at coordinate 2,278,833 of NW_004624888.1, forward strand.
GTTGCCCACGTGCTCTGTGTGCAAATCCATCCTGGCAATGGAGACACCTTTGGACTGACGCGCACTGCTCTCGAGGTTAGGATCCACTCTTAGGTCTCCAGGCTGGCTCTCCTTTGGACCCCTCCCACCATGGGCAAGGGCCAAGGGAGTCGACGTGCTCCCTCCAGGACAGCTGCTGCTGTGGGAAGGGGCTCAATTCCAAGACAACGATAGGACCTCACCAGTGCAACTGACACTGTGTCCTCCAACGCCACGGAGGCAGGCGGCCCGTCTTCCTCCTCCTCCTCCTCCCCCTCCTTCGTTTTTCTTTCTGTAGATTGTAAGATCAGAGCTGGCCGAGGTCCAGTCCTCTTGGCCTATGACACTTACCCTGTTTTGTATCTTCTTAGCAGGGCCTTGAGTGCCCCTTTTATTACATCTGGCCAGTGGTAGGTGTCAGGAGCCCCAGAATTATTTTGAGCTTATGAGAAAGATGTCCCTTCCGGGCCCAGGTCTCAGCTGAAAGGTCGAGTGCAGTTTACCAGAGGCCTCTGCAGGGGACTTCAGGCAAAAGCCCAGTTGGGAGTGAAGCAGCCCCTGCTGCCTTGGAGCTGGCGGGCACGCACATGCCGGCCTGGGGTATCTCGAGGACTGGCCGCCTGCTCGGCCACGTCCTGCACTTCTCTGCATGCTCAGTGTGTAAACTGTCGCCGTCCACTCTGAGGGTGCCCAGGGCGGAACACGGCTCTGCCTCCCGCTGCCTCTCCTCTCCAGCAGGGCAGCGGTGCTCTTCAGCCCAGGTGTGTCTGCAGCTGAGCCTGCCCCGAGGGACAGCAGGCCGAAGCTATGTCTCCTAATGACTAGGACAGATCCAGTAGGTCCTCAGTTCCATGCTTTTTAAAAGCCCTCTGAAGATTTTTTGAGCACTAGGCAAGGGGTTCTTTTTCTCTCTGGGACATGCCATTCATTTTGGATGCAGGGAAACATTACAAGATTTGTTCACACATTCTTTCTTTAAAGGTTCCCTAAAACTTTTCGTCTCTTGTCAAATTCTGTTTAATATTTATGGCCCAAAATAGTCTTTTCCTAAAAATATCTCAAAAATGATGCATGTATAATTTAGAATATTTAGAAAAAAAAACATTTAGGGGCTGGGGATTTAGCTCAGTGGTTCTGGCACCTGCCTCGAAAGCCCAAAGTTCTGAGTTCGATCCCCCGTACCAAAAAAAAAAAAACATTTAAAAAAGAATGCAAGCATAATCCTTTACCTCGTTCCTGAAGACAGCTAACCCTCATTAACGTTTCTTCCAGTCATGTTAATGTATCACACTATATTCATGCATAGCCACACATTTGAAATAATCATTACTTAGTACACTAAAGCTATACGTGTGTGTGCGTGCACACGTATATACATATGTGAGCACAGTCATCTTCTGATGTCTCAGAACATACACAGAAACTCACAGATGACCTCCATATGTCTTCTTGCTCCACCTACTAATGAATGTTGGTGCTTTAGGCTCACGTGACCCCTTAGTTACTTCTTCACATTTTCCTCAGGCTGATGTTTTCCAGAGTATTAACAGATACTGACGGTAGAATGCAATGCAACTTTAGACAATATAAGAATAAATATTAACTAAGAATTAAGTCATCTATTTATTCTTTTACTATGATCTTCCATTTTTATCCATCGAATTAACATTTAAAAGTATCCTTATAAATAAATGTATTCAAGTATAGAGAAAATACAAAGAAAATGTTCAAGGGAAATGGTAACGTATGTCGTAGGCACATGGAGGAGAAATGTTGAGGATGGTATTGAGATGGTTGAAGTGTGATTAGGCTAGTCCCTTTAGACCACTTTACGCACTTCCAACTCTTATTCCACATTTCAAACACAGATCTCTGTTCTAACCGTCAACTCACACTTCCTGTTGCTGTCTTCATTTTCCCACCTGAAGGTTTCATGGCTGTCTCAGAATGGACATATCGATCCGTATGGGAGTCGACACCTGCTCCTTCCCCTCCCACTTCAAACCTGCTCATTCTCCAGGCTTCCTCTTTTCTGGGAATGGGGTTACCACTCATCGCTTCCTCAGAAACTAGAGTGCCACCGCTGTATTTGCTCCTCCTGTATTTCAACTTTCACAGCCATTTGATTTTCAGATCGTCCATTCTGTTTTCCAAATGTCTCTCATATGTGTCTGTTTTCCTCCATCTTCACCACTGTCGCCGAATCCCTCACCCTCTTGTTCGGATTGCTTCTCCACAGTTACTCCGTTCCTCCCCCATGCCTCACTTGCACGCTGGTTGTGTAGCTTCTTAGACTTGGACTTAGAATCCACTTCTGGCCTTGCCCTGCTCTCTGGCTGTAAGATATCACTTCTCTTGGCCTCTCTAGCCTTACCTCTCACAATGGCTTATTCCCCCACCTTCTTACCAAGAGCTTACCTTTCAAGCCTTCAACCTGCCCATGGGCTATGTATATGCTATTCTCTCTGCTTGGGATGATACATTCTCACTACTTCTTGCCTAATGAACTCCAAACACTCTTCAGTTCTTATCTATATTGCAATTTTCCAGGAGTCTTTCTTTGACTGCTTGCCCCAATATGGTTCCTTTGCTTTACCCTCTCATTGCTTGCCCTGGTCCTTCATGTCCTTTAAATATTTCTAAATGCTTTTTCAGCATATTTCTTTACTGGGCTGTGAGCGTGTTCATTGCACTAACTCTGGTGCTCAGCTCACTGCCTGGTATAGAGTAGGCAATAATAAACATTTGTTGATTGAAGCAACACAATGGGCTCTTGGGCCGGCCATTATGGAGTCGCCCTAATTTTCTTACCTTGGTGAAATTCCCAAATTGGGACTGCAGCAGACTTTTTGTAGCAGCTTTTCCAAGTTTACCATCAGGGTCAGAAGAGTTTCTGAAAATCAGAGCAACAGTGGCAATGGCTTTTTCCAGATCTGAGCTCTTCTTCAAAGCTATGGGAGAAGAAATGTGTGAGAAAGCATCCTGGAATACAGTAACTTCTGAGACCTTGGCTGGCTCTTTCCAGGGAAAGGTGGGGAGAAGACTCAGAGGGTGTGTGCCATGTGACCCAGTCCTTGGCCCTTTACCCTACCCGGGAGTGGGATGTGCTGAGTGATTCTAACTCTTTAAACAACAGAGAGGAGCTAAGTTCCTTTAGTAGCAATCAGAAATCATAGACTTAGGATGAGATTTACCCACTGCTTGCTATAAGACCTTGGGAAAGCATTCACCTCTCTAAGTATTGGTTTTCTGAGCTGTAACTTTATTCATTTACTCAAATATTTACAAAACATGTGTTAGTCATCTTTCCCTTGTTGGGGCAAAGCACCTGATGCACAAAACTTCAATGAGGAGAGGTTTATTTTGGCTTCTAGTTTCAGCCCAAGGTCGGCTGGTTCCAAGGTGAGAACATGCTGGGAGAGGGGAGCTGCTCCAGTCATGGCAGCCAGGAAGCAGAGAATAGGAGAAGCACCGGAGAGGAAAAGACCAGGAAAAATATGCTCTCCAAAGGATCACACACTTCTAGACAGGGCTTGCGCAAGTGACTGGAACATGCAGTGTCATAGCTGAAACTGCTTTCAGGAGGTGGTGTCTGGTCAGAAGCGAGGGTTGCTGGCAGTGTGAGCTGGAAGTGTTTATCTCCCTCCGGGTCTCCCTTCTCATTCTGTTTCCTGACAGCCATGAGGTGAGCAGCTTTCTTCCGCTGAGGCCCTTCCACTGTGCCTCTTTCACTGGAGCCAGCCGACCATGCAAGGACTGATTCTTCTAAAATGTAAACCAAGATAAACCCCTTCTGCCTTAAATTGTGGGTGCTGGGTATTTTGTCCCAGAGATGAAGAACATGACTAAGACACCCCACCAACACAAGGATTGTTTTGCTTGTCTTATTTTCTGTTGAATCTGTAGTACAAAATGAGTGCTTCACAAATATTTGTTGAATAAATGGCTGCAAAAACTGTCTTCAACTTATTCTTCCTTGATTTCCTTCTTGGTCCCAGGTTCTCCACCTTATGCTGGTCTTTGACTAGTGCTTTACACTTGTGATTTTTGCATGCTTGACCAGTGGCTGACGCTGCATCTTCCCCAAAACTCCAGCCTCAGAAAAATCTCCTGCTTCTTTGGCCTTTATTTTTAACTCTTTCTTTGTCCATCCTCAGCTATTTGTCCCCTCCACCCTTGCCACATCCAAACCCTGAGTGTCTTTGATCACCTCTCATTGTCTTGCTCTTCAAAACACAAGGAGATGGGCACATTCCTTCCGGGTCCTGCCCCGCCTTTCTGGAGATGTGTGTGTGTTTGAGGTGGAGAGGTGCACTGCCTTGTCTTCTGCATTTCCTTAGGATGACGACCTTGCATTTAAGAAGCTGAAGAGTGAACTCTGTTTAATACTATTTTGTCTTTAAGAAACATGAATTCCTTAGGAGATATATACTTCTGTAATTCAGCCCAGTTGATTCATTAATTAGTAATCAAGAATACCTACGTAGGCCTTTAGTCTGGGCTGCTCTACTGGCCTCGGGATTTTGTTGGAGGACAGTAAGCATCAAGTCTCTGCTGGGTACAGCCTTTTAGTGAGGACAGACAGGATGTTCAGGGTGTGGTTAAGCTTGCAAATGATGATAGATACCTTCTCTGCTTAATGCTTCATAAAACCTGCAGAGGTGGGTACTACTAGTCTCCTAACTTTACATTTGAGAACCCTATGTATGGAAAGATGAAGACTCTGAATTTCAGATTGCTGAGATGTGAGAAATGAAGGATTTGAAGGTTTTCCAGACTGCAAAGCCCATAGGAAGATGAGCCACTCTAGAGTAACCTCTGTGGGTAGAATCCAGATGTTTCCAGCCCTCTGATAAAGAGTCTGGCCGCACTCTGAATTATGACCCCATCTGGACTGACTAACTTCTTATCCTTCTCCTACATCCCTTAGAAAACAGCACGCATTTCCCCCGACTATAAAATAGCATATAGTGATGGTAAAAACAGAGCTAGAAAATATTTAAAATAAGATACCTAAGACCTCTGCTTGTCTTACCAACACTGATACTACTTTGCAAGACTTCTTAGCTTCCTGTTTTTGTGTCTTGATTCTTCCTTTAATAAACCTGGCAGGTTGCCTCTGAAGTTTTCCACCGTCTGTCTGCCTTGTAGACTTGCGAACTAGAATGTGAAAGCGTATTGTAAAGGGGAGAGTGTGACTGGCAACGGATGCCGCTGCTGTTTCTCTCTTGGCACTTTTTACTGGCTGTCTTGATTCTGGAATGGGGTGGGGGGAGGCCGCTCAGCCAGGCCGCTTCATGCTGCCCTCTCCTGCTCTTCGCTCGCTCGCTTTCATATGCTCTGCTACCCGAGCCATGGGCAGTTCCCTGCTCACTGTGCGTTCCTCAAGAATTCCGCGGCACGTGTTTCCCGCCAGACCCTGTGCTAGCTCTGGGTGCAGAGCAGAGAGGGTCCAAAGGGCAAGCTCTGTCCTCCTGGAGCCTGTGCTGAGCTGGACAGTGGAGGAAGGGTTCTGGAGCTCGTGCCGTGCACCCAGCCGCTCCCGCATGGGCCCAATGGCCGATCCCACTCAGTCAGTTTTGTCGGTCCGGTCCTACCAGGTGGCCTTGTTCTCATCCCCACCTTATAGGTAAGGAAACGGAGGTGCTCAGCAACGAAGTAGCTTACCCATTACCTGAAGTCACGCAACCAAGCTGGCCCTCACCCCAGTGTAGTGCCTCTAGGTATTTTCCGGGTAGTGTATTCTGTAGGGCTCTTGTGTAAAACCCCACAAGGGGAGAACTTCCCTCCTTTTCCTTTTATAATACCCTAACCCCAACCTCTCCAGAGGTGTTATAGCTGTGTTTAGGTGTCCCCCAAAGCCTCATGCAGTAACATGGGGGGCTTTTTCTGAAATTGACTCATGCTGCAATGCTAGGCTCAAGGGCACTAGGATAAGGGTGTGAGTGCTGCCCACCCTAAGTAGCCTGGATAAGACATAGGGGCAGGGAGACAGTGTTAGGGTCCCTTGTTGCTTTGCTACCATGTGGGTGCCATGGACAGTTTCTCCTCTGCGACGCCCCCTCTGCCTACCCTGCCATGGACTGTTTCTCCTCTGAGACTCCCCTCTGCCGTGCCACCCACCTGGGAGCCACGATCATGGACTGAAACCTCTACAAACTGTGAGCTAAATAAATTCTTTCTCCTTTAACCTTGGGTGTCGGGTATTTTGTCTCAGCAATGAGAGAAAAGTACCTAAGACAAGAGCCCTCACACTTTAACACTATTTTCTGTCCTGTTTTCTAGATCAAAACTTCCCCAAAGAAAAATGATACATAATCATATTTTTTCTGGCAGCCACATTAAAAAACTAAAAAGAAACAGGCAAAATTAATTTTAATAATATATTTTGTTAAACTTAGTAAAAATTTATCATCTCAATAGGTAATCAATTAACCAAGTAATTGAGAGATTTTTACATTTTTTTTCTGCTAATCTCTTTAAGTCTTATACTTTTTCTTTTCTCAAAATAATTCCTTTTCCAGTGCCCAGGAGCTCCATGTGGCTGGTAGCTACTGTACTGGACAGTGCAGTTCTACATTGAGTGTTCTGAGGGAGGTCATCACACCTCAGTTATCTTTGCATTTGCTCCCAGGCCCTGCTGGGCCTGGGCCTCCTGCACATGTGCTAAACTGAGCTGCCTGAACTTCAGCACAACCCTCCTTCCCCCCTTCCTCACCCACCCTGGAACACAGAGCTCTAAATATGAAGCACTTGATATGAGGAGCTCCTAACAATTAGCGTCATAGAAACAGCACGATTGATACAGCAAAGTGTCAGCATCGCTTCATTTTAGAACTTTTCCTGATATTAGCTACTTTTTGACAAACTATAGACCTACAGGAGCGCAGTGATTCACCCAAGCTTATACAGGTAGCTTATGGCAGAGCCAAGAACAAGTAAGGTTTCTGCTCTCTGCTCTAGTCAGTAGGTGTTCCCACACTCACTGCAAACTTCTCACACTCACTGCAAATTGACCCTGAGTGTTCCTACATCCTTACTCTCCAATCCCTGGAGCTCAGAAGCCAAGCATCCTGCAGAAAAATCATCAGTTTAGTTCCATGACTTATGCTTGACTTCAGTGAGTAACACTTAAATTGCCTACCACTGAATAAAAGACGAGCCCTGCTAATCCTCTGATCTTTCGGGAATAACATTGCAGCAATGGTCTCCAGTTTCAGGAGTTTGGGGCACGAAACAGGGCAGGGGTGATGCAGTTACACCCAATCCCAGAAGGAGAAGTCTCGTTAAACATGTGCTGGGGTGCTTCTCACAAGTACCTGAAGCTGTGTGAGTTAACACAGGGGAGACGCTTGAGGCACAGGCACAGGCAAGGGCTCTCTCTCTTTCTTTCTTTCTTTCTTTCTTTCTTTCTTTCTTTCTTTCTTTTTTAAGGACTTTCTTTATAGAACTTGACAGCACAGGATATATTATCAAGAATCAACAAATGGGATTACATCAAATTAAAAAGCTTTGGCACAGCAAAGGAAACAACCAACAGAGTGAAAAGACAACCTATAGAATGGAAAAAATTCTGCCAGCTACTCTCTGATAGAGGACTAATATATAAAGGATGAAAAGAATTAACTTCCCCCAAACAAGTGACCCAATCAAAGCACAGGAAAATGAACGGAATAGACACTTCTCAAAGAAGAAGAACAAATGGGCCGATAAATACATGAGAAAGTATTCATCATCTTTTAGCCATTAGGGAAAAGCAAATCAAAACCACTCTGAGATTCTATCTTACCCCAGTCAGCTATGATCAAAAACACAAAAAGCAAGGAATGCTGGGGAGGATGTGGGAAAAGGGGAAGCCTTCTACATTGTTGGTGGGAACATAAGCAAATACAAGTACTATGGAAATCAGCACAGTGATTCCTCAGAAAGCTAAAATTAAAAATCCCATTTGACCCAGCCACATGTGTCCTGGGTATGTTACTGAGAGAATTAAAGACATCATACTGTAGTGATACACGAAGACCACTTAGAGCAGCTCAGCTCACAACACCTAAGCTCTGGAAACAGCTTCCATGCCCATCAACAGATGATGGATAAGTAAAATGTGATACATATCCTATATACAAACATATATATACATATGAATACTATTTAGAAGAATGGAACCATATTTGCAGGAAAATGAATGGAACTTGAGACCATACTGCTAAGTGAAATAAGTCAGACACAGAAAGTTAAATATTGCATAGTTGCTCTTATGTAAGAAACTTAAATATAAATAAAAAGCGAGTAAAATAAAAGAGAGATGGCAGGAAACAAGAAAACAGACTTTGTGGAGACAGAGAAGAGGGTTATGGGAGGGAGGTAAAGGGATCAAAATGACCAAGATACAGCAATACATGCATAGTTCCCCCAAAGAAACATACACTAATAAAAAGAAAGAAAATTGTGGTTCCATGTAATAATGAAGTAAAGCACAACATATTACTTTAAAAATAAATAAAATTTTGAAACAAATCAGAGATTCATTGTGTTGTCACAGCATAAAAGTCATATTTTCATCAAGACAGAGACTTATTTAAATAAACTACGCAGACCCTGTTCTGGAGAAACTGGCCGGCCGTCTGGGAGGAAGAACACACCTTCACTGTGACAGTCTGGTTGAGTCTGTGACTCTGTAAACTCTGAGCCATGCATTTCGGGCAAGGGTGACCCAACTGTGTGAGCGTTTTTCTTGTATTATCTCCATGGCAGTGTTGTTGGTTCTGATATATTTTGCTCCTGCAATTGGATTCCCAGGGCGAATAGAGGCAGGTGGAAGCCCATCACCCTGAGTTCCGCAGAGCATCTCTGTGGGTCAGATGAAGCTTATGGCCCAGCTGCAGGTGTCCTGAGGATTCCACAGAGAAACAATGGGGTGGTGGGGGATGCTGGGTCGGGAGTGAGGGGATCTGCAGCAGCACCCCAGCTCTGCCTTGAATGGGCGCCTGAGTGTGAGCGTGCTCACCCCTACACTGGAGCTCAGCTCCCACACCCTTACAAAGAGCTCGCCTGGGATGTATGCAGGTCCCTCCCATCCCTGTACGTTTTGCTGTCCCCCTGTCTTTAACTCTGGCATGCCGTCAGGGTGGGGGGCACACACACATCCCAGTCATTCCCCGCCTTACCTTTTATTGAAGCCAGCTGCTTGGATATTGAAATGCTGCCAACAGAATAAAAGAAACATAATGATTCTGGGAGTTTATGTATTGATATCGCATCTGAAGCAAAGCAATATAATGATTTCAAAAGCACTGTTTTTCCATAGCTACTCACTGAGCTTTCTGGTGGAACAGCCATCTGCCTGCCCGGGCCCTTTGCTTGCTTGGGCTGAGTGAGGAAGGGGCTCGGCATGGCTGGGCCAGCCCCCGGGTCTCTGCCCTCCCTGCAGTTGTGTCCCCACGGGACTAAGAGCGTGGAAGGCACAAGGCCTCAGAGAAGGGCTCAGCTTGTCCATACCCAGGGTGACAGCATCTTGCCAGAGTAATGAATCAATAGGGCAGAAGCGAAGAAAGGGTGTGTGGAGCAGAGGGAACAGTGTGTGTGGAGGCCAAAAGAGAGAGGAAGAACCAGAGAAAGCGCAGTGTGGCCGGAGCCTGGAGCGGGAAGGATGTGGAGAGGGCAGATCAGGCCGACGTCAAGGGCCAGGGCAGAGCACGCGGAGGCTTGGTGACCTCGTGGAGGGCAACACCTGTTACCCCAGGGAATGGCATCACATGAGCACACTTGCATGTGGGAAATTATCTCACCTGCTAATCAGAAAGAGACAGGAAGGGCACCAGACCAGAGGCAGGGTATTGACTCTTGGTCCTTTACAGACAGCGAATCAAAGTGTGCTTTATTTTTTAACCCCTGAAGGCTGGAATAATTCTAAAGAAAGCCAGTAAGAGCCATACAGCTCGATCATGCCCATGACAACTCCTTAAAAGGGGCCGTTAGGTTCACGACCTGGTTCAGCATTCGCCTGTCCTGGTACGGTCACCTTGGGGATCCATTTTTCTCACTGGTAGAGTTAGAAAGCTGGACTTTGCTGCCTTGGGCCCCTCATGTTCTTTTTGCTGAGCTCCTCTGTTTCCCTAAAGCCTCTGGGTCGTCATTATCTCTTTCAGAGGATGCAGGGTGTGCGTGTTTTCACTGTTCACAATGTGCCTGCAGAGTGGCCCACGGTATTTCCTGCCACTGCCACGGTTTCTCTTCCTGTCCGTTAGTGCCCGAGGCTCTGAAGAAGCCAGGGCAATGCAGTTTGTCTCCACACTTCCCCTCCTGCCTAGCAGAGTGCTTGTGAGGTACCGAACATGATTTTGGAACTAAAATCTTTCTCCTCAACGGAATTACATGACAAAGAACATTTTTCATTTATTAGACCTAATTTCACACACTTGAATAATATGAAACAATTTCCCTCCATCGTGAATAATTTGGAATAGCTATGCAGTTAAAACCATTACCAAGTTTGATTTACAAATGTTTCTCAAAAGGCTATCAAACATACTTGTCACAGTTGCATCATCTTTTCAGTTTGTGGTCAAAACTGTAAAATAGTTCTCTTTGTTTTCACAGTTCAATTTAGAGATGGCTTCAGGTGAGTAAAAGGCACAAACCCAGTATCTTAACTACTCAGCTGTTTACATGACCCCTGGCTATGCACTCACAATGTAGGTAAAACTCAGCAGAAAGGAGAGCCACGCGCTACTGACCTTTTGGGCATTTTCCCGGCGCTAGAGCAGATGTTGGGGCCACAGAAGCACTGGGCCGCCCTTCTGAGTGGATTGCTTGGCCCTGGGCGCTGTGCACACAGTCTCCCATGTGTTGCTGCCCTGTCGTATGTTGGCTTTTCCTAAGCAATAGTCACTTGCCAACTGTTGCTGTTGTCATTCACTCCATGACAACTACACAGCGGAGCTTTTAGAACTTCCGCCCAGTGCTAGCCTGGGCAGCAGGAAATCCTTCTTACTTTAAGAAATGTGTGAATGCCTCCTGTGTCAGGCACTGCTCAAGGTCCGGGGACGCACAGGGAGCGACCAGACCCAGAGTGACGTGGGTGTCCCTGTGAACAGATCTGTGTGAGAGATGCTGCGAGATCCGCATCAGCGGGGAGGCCAGGAGCACCCGGAAGTGGCGCTTGACCATGAGTGGGCGTGGCCCCGTGAGGGCTGGGCCCATGCTGAGGCGGAAGCAAAGCTGTGCCCAGCCCACAGCGATGGGTCAGAGGACGGGAGAAGTTCGAGTGATGCAGGGCCCAGGCTTACTGGTAGCAGGAGGTGCAGATCAGCTCCTTGGCTGGGCCTCGCAGGAACTTGCAGCCACAATACGGAATTTTTAGTCTGTGTCAAAATAAGGGGAAGCCATTTGTGGGCTTGAATCGAGGAGGCTCATGAGGGTGCATTTACATTCTGGAATGATCACCCCAGCTGCAGTGGGAGGACTGGCTCAGCACGCGGCCGGTGTGAGCAGGGAGAGCGTGCTGGGAGCTGCTTCCTCCCGGAGTCTGGCGTGCGCTCAGTATAGACTGCACTCAGCTCGCTCAGATGAGTCTGATCAGAGAAGACATAGCCAACCACTGCTTCCACCACGGTCGGGTGCTGAGTGAGAGGGGCAGAGATCCAGGAGAAGCTGGTGAGGGCCGTTCTGCAGGCCGCAGGCAGGACACGGACATTGCTGCCGCATCAGTGCCACTGCTGCCGGTCAAAGCCACTGTGTCATTCCTTCATAGACAGCTTGTCTCTTCTCCCTCCACCTCTTCAGTCACTTCCTTAGCACCTTTCACTCAGATTTGGGCTGGGGAGGAGCATCATTGGCCTTGCTAACTCCTCCTGTGCAGCGCCATCAGAGGGTAGGGCTGGCCGCCATGGTTGTCAGTTACACCCAAAGTTGATCCTGGGGTTGGGATCAACATGGAACCAGTGTCACCGTTCAAGCTGAAATCGTGAGTTGGTTTCCTCAGAAGAGCACTTTGTGTAGGACTCCTAGAGTCTGGATTTCTAATAAGCACTTCAGTGACTTTGATGTGGACTGTATCCGAGAGCTTCTGGTAGTGGTTACAAATAGACTTCGGAGAATAAAGACCTGGGTCTGCATTCTGGCTCTGCCACTTAGTGTTGGGTTCCTGGGATGAGACTTTAGAAACTGCTAAATCTGCTATCTCTTCTGGAAAACAATACTTCCCCTGGACTCATTGTCAAGGCTGGATGCGTCGTGCTGGTGGAGCAGTTTCTGTTGTGGGGTGGAGGCAATCAGCACACACTCACCCCACACAAGGTGATTTGGCAGTGTCATCAGAGCCCAGCAGCACACAGAGTCCATCTCAGACACCTGCTAGGGTAAGGAGCAAACCCCACTACGGAGGCATTCATGACCGGGGTCAGTGGCATAGTGAGGAAGCTAACAGACTTTGAGGCACCTAGAAAGGAGCAACAATGAGAGCCACCCAGGTGAACGTGCAGGAAGAGGAAATAGTGTTATGGAGCCCAGAGAAGCAAGACTCTTGCAGCAGGGGCCACTAGAAGAATTTGTGGGGGGCAGCCACTGCAAAAAAGCAGGTGGGGGGGGGAGAGGGGGAGAAAGACCCTGTGCTCTGATCTGCAGCCCGTGCCCCCATGACCTAATTAGTCAGAAAGGCAGCAAGGAAGCCTAGGAGATGGTTGTGAAAGACCCAGAGTCCTGGGGCTCAAAGGAGGCGAGGGAATGTGCTGGGAAGGAGAGGTGAATGGATGAAGAAGAAGTAGTGTGAAGGTGAAGATGAGCATGATGGAAGCAAGTCCCAGGCAGCTGAGGTCTCTCCACCGTCTCATCCTGGTTGAAGTAAAGCTGACCTTCTCTGGCGGTTTCTACAGACAGTGCTGTTGATCACAGATCACTTCTTCCCTCCCCTGAGTCTCATGATAGCATGGGACATTTAACTCATTTGCACAAGGTATCAAGCCATCAGGTAAACATTAAACAAACACTTGGCCTGGCCCCTGCACAAGGTGAGGCCAGTGCCCAGTGTACTGAGTAGAGGTCAGACTGGACAAGGGAAATGTGTTTTTGGCAGGCAGGAGTATGACAAATGCCCTGTGTGGCTTATTTCCAAGCACACAAGGCCATCTCTGAAGGGTCGCAGGAGTGGGGACTCGTGTGCTGACTGTGGGCCGTGCAAGAGCAACACAGCATGAGTGGTGTTTGAGGTTGGGAGTCTCAGACACCTGCTAGGGTGAGGAGCAAACCCCACACAGAGCACAGTGTTTTTTCATGGGGTTTGCTCTCACTGTGGGCTCCTCATTCTGTTTCCTATTCAGTAACAATTAAATAGCAAGAAATGGGAATGAAAAGCTCAGGGTCGCTGCTTTCGTGGTTTGACGCCCCACTTCTTTGGCTGATGTTAAGTTCTTTACTGGGGGATTTGGAAACAGTAACTTCACAAAGTGGATTTTTATGAGACTTCAAAAGCTAGAATTATGCAAGTATTTTTACATGTATGCTCCTTTTCCTGGCTGAAAGGACACCTAGATTCTTGAAGCGACCTATAGCCACTTAAGAGTCATTGCAGGAAGCAAATGTCACCTGGCTGTGATGTTGTCTGTTTGAAAAGACACCCCACCCCAGCGTCACCCCAAGAGACAGAATGTGTGCCCCTTTGACCTGCATGCTCTTGCGCAGTTAGTAGGATTTATGCACTGGAGTAACTGGTCTTGTGCTAGGTGTTGATATTCCTTCTGATTCTCCACAAGCATTTGAAATAAGAATTGTAATCCTTTACAAATGATGAAATTCAAGCTCAGAGGGGTTAAAGTTCTTGTCCAAAATCATGTGGCTAAGTAAGGAGATGAGCCTAGATTCAAAGCTAAGATTGTGAGGTTTCAGACATCTGTTCTTTGATTACATCATGGAACACCTCCTTTTGTGCCATCCGATCATTTTTCGTAAGCTGACAATTCACAGCTCTGTAAATCTTGTAAGAAATTTACCAGAAGTTTCTAGCCTAAATTAGCCTCTTATCTCTTTTAATATCTGCGAAGCACATTTTACTTCCAGTACCTCTCTGCCTTGTATCCGTAATAGTTGTGATTTGCTTTCTCTTCTTACTAGACTGAGAATATCATTAATAATAATAACAACAAGTAACATTGATTAAAAATCTCCTAAATGCCAGACATTGCCCTGCACATTTCATATGCATCTTGTCATTCAATTGCTAGAACGCATTTTGGGGCCACTGTGATTATTGTTTGCGTCCTGTGGGTGACTTACACAGATTAGAAGACCCAAATTTATGCAAAAGCACACAGCTAATAGGACTCAGGACTCAAGTACAAGTCTTTCTGACTGTAAGAATCCCACCCTTAACCACAGTCTCCTCCTCAGGGACCGCTTTGATGTCTGCTCAGGGTGTAGCATCCTACTCAGGATATAAAATCAGACGTTTGTTGAATGCAGCGTGACCCAGCACCTAGAGTGTGATAGCTGCGGAGGAGGTAGGGCTTGTGCCTGGGACAGGACGTGTGTAGTGCCCAGTACTTTCTCCCTGTTTCCAGAGGAAGCTGAGAGTGACATGGGACCCTCCAGGGAAGTGAGCCACCCCCACTCAGGGAAGAGATGACAGGGTGAACTGTGTGCTCTGCGTCCACAGACCCTCAGGAAATGTGCCCGAACACGCCGTGCTGCAGCTACCTGTGCTCCTGTTGGTGTGTTTGGGTTGTTTCTGATTCGGGACCGTTATGTATAAAGTTGCCGTGAACATTTACTATCCTGCCTGCATATGCACTCATTTCTCTTGGGTATAGACCTGGGAATGGAAGGGCAGAGTCATGGGGCAGACTATGTTTAATTTTCTCAGAAACCGCCAAATAGTTTTCCAAAGGGGTTTGGAATTTTACACTTCTTGTCATGTAAGAGAGTTTCACTCCTTATTACCACTAAACTTTTTTTTTTAAATTCTGGCCTCTCAGTGTGGTTTTAAATTGCATTTCCTTGATGACTAACGGTACTGAGTAACTTCATATATTTGCTAGCTGCTTGGTTATCTTTGGAGCATTATTCAGCAATAAAAAGGAACAAACTACTAATAAACACAATAACGTGAATCAAGTACAAAACTATCAAGTTGCATAAATAACACACAAATGAAAGAGTATTTATGCTGCACTATTCCATTTATATGAAGTTCAAAAAATAAACAAAACTAATCTGTGGTGATAGAAGTTAAGATAATGGTAACCTCTGGAATGGACATTGGTTTAAAATAGTATAAGGGGATTTGGATGATAATAAAATGTTTTACATCTTAATCTGGGAGGTCTTCACATGGGTGTATTCATGCATAAACAAACATACTTTAATAAAGTATGTTAAACTGATTTCTAAGTGAATTCATTTGGAGAATGAAGCTAAGAAGGCTTGGAGCACCCCAGTTTGAGGCCACCAGCAAGGGAAGGGTTGATCATACTCGCCCAGTGAACACCACGGCAGTCCTGCAGCTCAGGGGCGAATCCTGCTCCTTGGCCTGCCACAGTTGCTGCAGTCTTTCCTGGGGCATTACGCTTTCCTCCACATGGCCGGAACACCTCTGGGCCCCAGTGTCATGAATGACACACGAGAAGCCACTCGGACACTGGCTTTCTGAGAGAAAAAGGCTGAATTTTTTCTGGATGCAGACTGAAATTGTGAATGATATCAGCAGCTAGCTGGGAAAGGAACTGAGTTTTTACAGGTTTTGAGAAGGGGACTATAATCTGGAGTGGAATGTCTATGATTGAGGGTCCAAGGACGGTCAGCACAGGGGTGCATACAACACTGAACTCTAGCACTGGGGAGATTGTATGTCTTGTCCCAGATTTTCTTTATGGCCATCGGGTCTGTTTGTCCAGGGCAGCCTGTGGTTTGCCAAGAACAGCATGTTTGCTGGGCAGGTCTCATTCAGGCCAGGCACAACACCCAGAAATTTACTTCTCCATGCAGATGGCCAATAAATACATGGGAAAATGTTCAAAATGGCTCGCCATTAGAGAGATACAAATTAAAACAATGCTGAGATTACATCTCACTCTAGAAAGAATGACCATCATCAAGAAATCAAATAATGACAAATGCTGGGGAGGGGAAAAGGAGTCCTTCTATATTGCTGAGGGGATGTAAACCAGTGCAACCATTGTGAAAATCAGTATGGAGATTTCTCAGAAAACTACAACTAGAAATTCCATTCGACCCAGTTAGTCCACTTCTAGATATCTCCCTGAAAGATTTAAAGGCAGCATATTACAGTGATCCATGCACACCCATGTTTAGAGCAGCACAAATCATAATGATTAAATTTTTTTCCATTAAGTTTATTGGTACAGTTTAGGTATATAATAGTTACATTCATCATTGGGATCTTGTACCTTTATGTGATGTATCTTGGTTCTCATTTTTTCCCCATTCCCCTGCCCTCCCTTCACGTCCCCCTTCCCTATTTACAAAGACTTTGTTTCCATGTTTTTCCTTTTTCATATTTTTTCTTTTCCCTTCTTTCTTTTCCCCTACCCCTCCCACTTCCCCTACTCCTTTAGACATTTTATTCCTATTTCACAATATCATTTATACATTTTGATCCTCATTTACACTTTTAGCTTTTCACACCAGAGAAACTATTCGGTATTTACACATGTCATAATGGTTAAATTTTGGAAGCAGCCTATATGTCCATCAACAAATGAATGGATCAAGGAAATGTGGTTTTCACACACAATGGAGCTACTAACCAGGTATAAAGAAGGACACATTGGAGTCATTTGTAGGAAGAGACTATAATATGAAGTGAAACAAATCAGACACACAAACTTAAATGTCACATATTTTCTCTTATATAAGAAGCCCGAAGTATAAATAAAGGGCAAAATGAAAGATGCATAACAGGAAGGAGGGAGATGGTTCTTTCTAAAGTGGGAAAGGGACTAAGATGAAGGGAGGTGGGAGGGAGAGGAAGGGAGGGAAATAAAAGAATGAAGATGTGTTTTGTACATGTCCCAACTCCCAGTAAGGCAAACACCTGTGAATAAAAATTAAAGCTCGAGATGAATGTTGTCATCATGGATATCTAAAATGTACCAATAAATGTTTTGCTTTAAAAAATTAAAACCAATAAATAAAAAAAAAATTTTCTCCAAAGAAGTATGTTGTCAATTCTGCTAGTAAAGATGCTCCTTTCCCTTCCAATGGATATTGATGACAATAGTTCAGTTTGTGGAGCTTTTCAATCACTTCTCCCTTTAACTTCATTGAATAAACTTAGAGCTTGGCTCAGTATCGACCCTTTTCCAAGGCCTGCTCGAATTCTGCTGGTCTGTTTTTCTACCGTGACAGGAGCTCAGGGACTCTCTTCCAGCACAGACTGAGCCTGATGGAGCCAGGCGGTCGCGGGCCAGTTTCTGGGTGGTGCTGTTATCGCACTGCTGACCCCTGCACCCCTGTCTCTCCCCCGTGACTCTGTGGATCCGCCTGGGGACAAAGCTGGTTTAAAGGGCAGCGAGACTGACTTAGATAAGGAGCCAAAATATGCTCAAGAAACACAAGGCTGTTCTGAAGCAATTTTGTGTCCATATGTATCCCATAGTCTACCATTAGTTGACCATTTAGGATGTTGTTGGTAAGTCTAAGTTGTGAGGTTAAATTTTTTAAAATTATGTTAAAATACACATAATATAAACTTTACCCATTTAGCCATTTTTAAGTTTTTATGTATTAGTATGTGTTGCAGTACGTAATGATTACATTCTTTGTGGGGACTTGTTCCATGCACGTAGCCCATGTGAATTTCTTCTTACATCTTCGATCCCTCCCTCCATTTCTGGATCCCTTCCCCTCTGAGCAAAATCTGTCTCTCCATTTTCTACTATTTGTCTTTTATTTTGCTCTCGTTGATATTTTGGGCTCCTTATATAAGGGAAACCATGTGGTATTTAGGGTTGTATATCTGATTTATTTCACTTAACATTACAGTCTCAAGGTGCATCCATTTTAAATGATTCGAGTATATCCTTCTTTATGGCAGACTAGTGTGCCATTGTATATAAATATCATTTTTCTTTATCCATTCATCTGTTAACGGCATGCGGGCCACTTCCGAGATTTACTCATGGTGAATTGTGCTACTATCAACATGGGTATGCAGGTATCAGTGTAATATGATGTCTTTAACTCTTTTGGGAAGATACATGCAATGGTAATAGTTGGGTCAAATGCAGTTTCTAGTTTCAGTTTTTGAGGAACCTCTGTACTGATTTCCATAGTGGTCGTACTAGCTTATGTTCCCATCAGCAGTGCAGAAGAGTTCCTTTTCCCCACAGCCTCTCCAGCATTTGTTATTATTTGATTTCTTCATGATGACTGCTCTTTCTGAAGTGAGATGGAATTTCAGTGGCATTAAGTATGTTCATGTTGTTGTGCATTCATTTCCACCATTGATCTTCAGAACGCTTCTCATCTTGCAAACTGAAATTCTATACCTGTTTAACACCAGCTCCTGTATCTCCTCCCCAAAGCCCCTAAAATCACTGTTTTACTTCCATCTCTATACATTTGACTACTTCAGGTGCCTTCTACAAGTGAAGTCATGCTGCAGCTTACTTTTTGCCGCTGGCTCACATCACTTTGCATATTGTCCTCAAGGCTCATCTCAGGCATAGTAAGTGTCAGCATTTCCTTTCTTTTTAAGGTGGCATAATATTCCATTTCAGGTACAAATGTACATTTTACATCTTATTTACATATTCAACCATCAGTGGAAAGTTGAGTTGCTTTTACCTTTTGCTTATTATGACACTTGTGTGAACATGAGTGTAAAAAGACCTGTTCATACCCCTGCTTTCAATTTTTTGGGTGTATATTCAGGAATGAAATGGCCTGATCATAGGGTAATGTCATTTGTAATATTTTAGGAAATGCCTCCAGCAATGTATGAGGGTTCCTCTTTTTCGATTTCCTTGCCAACACTTGTTTTATGTTTTTTTTTTTTGGTATTACCCATCCTAATGAGGTAGCATCTCACTGTGGTTTTGATTTGCATCTTTCTAATGATTATTGATGTTGAGCATATTTTCATGTGCCTGTCTATTTGTATATCTTTTTTTTTTTGTAGTACTGAGGACTGAACCTGGAGCCTTTCACTGAGCTACATCCCCAGTCTTTAAAAAGCATTTTTTTTGGAGACCGAGTCTCACTACATTACCCATACGAGACTCTCAGAGTGGTGGGATTGCAGGCGTGCAGCACCACACCCAGCTTATTTGTGTATATTCCTTGGAGAAATGTCTACTTAAATTCTTTGGTTTTATAAAAATCAGACATTTTTGTTGTTGAGTTGTAGGCTTTCCTTATGTATTGTGAGAAAGTTGTGTTTTTGAACCCTATCTCATTTACTCACAATAACATGGAAAAGAAGGGTTTTTAACTTTACACTTTACCCTGAACACACACAGAGAAATTAACCTGCAAGGAATTCACCAAATACCTAGCACCGAGTGCTTGCTGTGAGTCTGACCCTAGTAAAAGCCATGGGGATGCAACAGAGGGCCAGAGCTGCCTTCCTACAGTGGACACTCTCACAGGGAGACACACAAGAAACAAAGTTACACACAAAAATCATGGATTTCCTTAGAGGCGACCAGAACTAAAGGGAAAACATTGAGCAGGGGAGGAGACTATGATGTATTGATGGGAGTTAGAGAAGGCTGAAAGTTTAAACAGATTTCATGTCTGAGATATTTGAAGGCAGAAGGAAGAATGGGAAGGAAGCAGACGGTATCTGGAGGGAAAACTTCCTAGACAGTAAAGTAGACTGGAATGTGTGCCGCTCTGGCTCTAGACAACAATAATGGAAAGGTAATGCCTGGTGGTGCTATAACTAATATGCATTTATAACTATATATATTTTTTATCCAGTGTGCTCTGTAGTTTCCCACATTTAACAGCCAGGTGTTATCTGGGTTGTAAATCACTCTCCCATGCCATAGCTTGCCTTCTCACCCTATATGGATCTTTCACGGCACAAAATTATAAAATTTTGATGAGGCCCAGTTTTTCAAGTTTTCCTTTTGTAAACCATCCTTTGATATCGAGTCTAAGAATTCTTTGGGTAGCTCTAGATTTGAAGATTTCCCCAATTGTCTTAAAAAGTTTTATAATTTTACATTGTATTTTCAAACCTGCTTTCTGTTTCACGTGTTCTTACTGAGAGTGCGAGACTTGGGTGCATATTTCTTTCCTTGTGCCCTCGCGAATGTCCAAGTGTTCTGGACAATTCTTCTGCTCAGTTTTGCACCTTTATCAAAACTCAGTTTGACTTTTTGTTTGGGTCTGGGGTCTTTGTCTATTCCACTGATTTTTGTGTCTATTTCTCAGTGTCATAGTCTTAATTACTGATGCTACTTAATGCATCTTAAATTGGATAGACTGATTCCTCCCATTTTATTACTTATTTTATGAAGTTGTTTATTCTAGTTCTTCTCATGTCCATATAAATTTTAGAATAATCTTGTGTCTGTGAAGAGAAAACCTTTCTGGGATTTTGATAGGAATTATATTAAACTAGATGTATTTATCTGTAGTGTTGCTTATCATGTTTTAAATTTTGGCATAATATTAAAAATTCCTTTTATCATAGTTTCTTTTACGTTCAGAGAATGTCCTTTACCTCTTCTTTTAAGGTAGATCTGCTATGCTAAAGGTAAAATCAATTTTCTGAAACTAAATTCTGTTAGTTTCTCTTTACCCGAGAATGTCTTATTTCCCTTTCATTCCTGGTTATAGGACGTGGGGTTTGGAGCCCTTCATTCTCAGTATTAAAAAATGTCCCATTTCCTTCTGATCTCTGTAATTTCTGATGAGAACTCCACTGAGGTTCTGTTTTCTTCTATGGGTGGTATAGTTTTCTTTCTTACTGCTTTCAACGTTTTTTTGTTGCTTCATTTTCAGCATTTGAGTACAATGTATCTTGGTGTGGATGTTTTCCCTATTTGGAGAGCACTGAGCTTTTTGAATCTATAGATTTACGTCTTTTACCACATTTGGGAAATTTTCAGTCACTATTTCTTCTTGTATTTTTTGGACCTTGCCCATTCCCACTTCCAGCTCTTTCAGGACTTTGGTGACATAAATGTTAGATCTTTTGTGACAGCTTCACAAGTTCCCACGGTGCTTACTTTTTAAGTCTGTTTTCTCTCTACTGCTTGGGTTGCATAATTTGTATTGTCTTCAGGTTCACTGATTCTTTTCTCCCTTCATTCTGCTGTTGAGGAAAATTTCCAGTTACTGTATTTTTTATTTCTGAACTTTCCATTTATGTTTTCCTGTGTATCTTCTATTTCTTAACTCAGATTCTAAAACTTTTTTCATATGTATTCACAATTGCTTACGTAGCCATTTTTATGATGGTTAGCTCAGGGTCTGTGTGAGTTTACTCCTATCCTTGCCGTCTTGGTTAGAACTCGAAACCTGGTTCTGGTTATAGACAGCTTCCCCTGCACTCCCTGGGCAGGGAGAGGAGGAAGGGGATGGCTGCCTCTGTCCTGCCAGGTCTAAGCAGAGGTCCAGGCTCCCTGGTTGGATGCCACCGACAGTGACACTGAGCACGCGCGCGTGTGTGTGTGTGTGTGTACACACGCGTGTGCTGGCGGGGGTGGGGTCCTTGTCACTTCTGGCCGAGAGTGACAGCTCTGGCTTCCTGTGGCTGGGAGGCAATGGAGCGCCTTGCTATTGCTCCCTGTGACCCCGACATCCTTGGTGGAGCTGCCTCATTGCTGCTGAAAGGTGGGGAGAGTTCCACCTGTCCACCAGGCCCCGGGATCCACCCACCTCTCAAAGACAGAGGTGCTTGCAGTTCCCTGACATCTGGGAGTAGGGGGTGGGAAGACTTGTTTTGGTTTTGAAGATGCAAGCCTGGGCTCTGTGCTAGCCCGTGTGGCAGGTGGCAGAGTGGCTGAGTGCTGCTCCTCTGTGGACGTGGCAGAGGGGCGAGGCTGTCCGTAATGGTGCTTACCTGCAGCACTGACTTTCCACAGTGCCTTGTTGGGCTCTCTGGGCTGCCCTTTCCTGATCCTTTGGCTAAGAGCTCTTTGTGCCCTTTACGTTTCTGGTGGCAGCTTCTCTATACCCAGCCAGAGGAACATGAAGCTGGAAGCAAGCCCAGGGCACTCACTGCCACCCCCGGACCTTCCTGTCTCGACCTTTGAGACTTTACCTGCTTTAACCGTATTTAGTGGGAAACACGGGGAAAATACGTCTACTCCACCTTCCTGGTTTCAGAAGCCGCCGTCAAATTTTGGGAAGACCAGCTTACTTAATACACGGCAGAGATCCGCGAACAGGCTCAGCGCCGCTGGGAAACTTGCTCCACAGCGCAGTGCTCGGTGATACCACGCGCGGACCCCGTCCCGTGATTCTTGGTCCAGAGCAGCATCCGTGTCCGTGAAGCTGCCCTGCGCCCCTCGCTCTGTCCCGGCGGCCGGCACAGCCCGCATACTCAGGTCCTGCTCTCCCTTCGCTGTTGCCTGTGTCTCTCGCCGCCCGCCCGTGTGGCTGTGTACCGGTAGCTATCTGTGTAGTCCTGTCTCTCGCGCCCCCTTCTGCTGACGCCGTCCGTGAGGGTCTGCAGGGGACAGATGGCCTTTCTGACTGGGCCCTGCACCACTCAGCCGGCCTCCACAGCCAAGCCGAGATTCAGGCTCCATGGAAATGGGGCACTGCAGAGTGGATGCTGCTGGTCACGTCTTATGCAATTTCTCTTTTTGGTGGTTTGTCTACTTCTTTGGGATTTGTTACCCCGAGCCAGCAGGCACTGGGCCCAGCCTACTGCCACAGTGCAGCGGCCCCGCCTGCCCGGCCCCTTTCTTCCCACTGGGTGGGCACTGGCAAAACCACCTGGAGAGATGTGTCTTTGCCATCAGCTCGTAGTGACTCTGCCGGCAGGTCGCCTGGAGCATTTCAGTGCCTGTCTGCTACAGTGGAAGCTAAATTTCTGAGTAAGATGGTCAACATTTCACCGGCGTGGGCTTTATTACCTTACAATAACACGGCAGGGCGGGGGGAGGCCTTGATTTCACACGGGTGCCTGTCCGCGTGCAGACCTTTCTGACATCAAGAGGGGGGAATTGCTTCTGATGCTCTCCGGGGTGCTCTGGTCCTCAGTCCTGAATAAAACACGTCCTGTAATTGCAGAGGCACAGCCAGCACACCCATGTGTGTCGGATTGGTGCCCATTGTCCTCTTAATTAACACAGAAAATACATCAAAATGCAAGCTTTATCCTGTCAGAAATCCACCACTCATGAGGAGGGCCCAGAATCCTTCGGTTAGTCCACGCATTCCAAATTGAGGATTTTAATGCCCATGCCGTGAAGAAATCAGGTGAGAAGGTTCAGCTCAGCTTAAAGAGGTTTGCTGGAAAATCCAAAGGAACTGTTCACTCTGACAAGGAGGCGCTCCCATGCTCTTCCAGGAAATGGGAGCTAGGCAGGAGGTCTGGCTTTCAAAGTCACCTGAAAGGGTTTAGCTGTGTGCATTCAAAGTATGAATTTATTTTGTGTCTAAATGACACACGTATGTACTTTAAAAACCAGACGTGTAAAGAGGTAGGTGGAGGAAGCTTACCTACCTATTCCTGTGTGCTCTGCCCTGGCATGTTTTTTCTGTAGTTATAATTACTTTAGTCTTAATTAATTATAAAGTTTGAATTTTTCCCCTCAAGAAAATTCCATGCATGATTTTCATTCAGAACCAAAACTGTCTGCGTCCCTCAGGCTACAAGGCCCATAATAAATGCAGACACAGATCCACCACAGAGCCAGTGTCCAGTGAGACGCGGGAGAGCAGCTCTGCTCCCTCTCTGCGGAGCACCTTTCAGAGGTGAGGTGTCTGCTGCTCCTCCCTCCCGAGCCACTTCCGAGCTCCACCTGCGAGTGGAGAAGGCGAAACTGAGTGTTCTGAGCCTGCTTTTGTCGTGGTGGGGTCCTTCTGTCATGGTCCCCTCCAGGACCCAGTGAGTGGTCTTTCCCTGCGGCTCTGCTCCATGTCTGTTTGAATCGCTCCTGGCTTTGCCTAGGGAACTGGACTTTTCCACCTCCACTCCGACCTTTACTTTTCTCAGCTTATATCTCTAGCACGTGAGTCTTCAAGGCCAGTAGAAGATTTTTCTTTGCCATTTCAGAGTTTGAGCTCAATATACACTGAAAAATAAAATATAATATACTGTAAATTTCAATTGGTGCTTCTATGTTGAAGAGAATATGATTTAACTTGGAGAAATTTAGATTCCTAGAATATCAACAAGATCTATTTTTTAAAGTGCTTTTTTTTAACCACAATCTCATCATAGTGTGTGTACAGGGTTTTAAAAATACGGTGCTGATGAAATTGTCCTTTTGAAATTCAGAAACAGCTGGCAGTATGTCTTCCTCTTCATGTGTTTGAAATTGGACAGGTGAAAATAAAGATAATCAAGTTGTAAACAGAAATATCCAATCTAAGTTCAATAGAGATATTAATACACTGAAGAAGCTATTTGGGAGATTCCAATTTCCCTAATAAAATATATGTCCTCCTGAGATATGACTTAGGAAATGGGCATCAAAAATTTCCTTGATCTCCTCAGCACCTGTCAAGATGATACACTGTCACATGGCTTGTCTGCCCGAGCAAATCCTACTACCAATTTTAAGTAGCCAAGCCCTTAGGTTCAGGAACACAGAGCCACCAAAAATAACACCCACATGAAGATTCACTGATGCCATGGTTACCTCCAGCTGACTATCACTGACACTACTGATGGGCAAGAATTCCCATCACTTAGTACATGCAGGTACTTCTTATCAAATATGTAATTTAGAAAATTGCTTTTGGGAGGAACTCACTGGCACACGTCTTGGAACCATTCCTCATAGTTCCATGAGTTAGGGTATGTCCTTGCCTTTTATATGTGTTTATTCATCTACATGCACATTTACTCATTCAGACTAAGAGCCAGTTGTATGTCAGTTACACTGCGAGGCCTTGGGACTATGGACAAATGCCTGCTTTCAGGACACTGCATTTCAGTGAGGATAAATACCTACTCCTGACCAGGGAACGGTCACTCGAGGTATGATCACAATAAACGAGATTTGCGAATCTGACACATCTTGATGGGGTGGCTTGGAGTGGGAGACAACTTAGGCTGGAGGACCAAGGGGGCCTGTCTGGTGACATCTGAGCTGAGTCTTGGGCACTGAGAGACTCAGCCATGCGGGGAACGAGCAGGGCTCTGCAGGCAGAGGGGGACAGCACGTGGGAAGCCTGAGGCTGGGAAGGGCACCTGGGACTGGAGCGCGGACCCTCCATCACGCGCGGAGGCCAGCACTTGTGTGCAGGGCACTGAGGCGCAGTGGAAATGCTGCAGAGTTGCTAAGGAGTGGACAGCGGATCATCATGCACAGTGGATCGGGGCAGTAAGAGAACAAGGTGGGGCGGTCAGTTTGGAGACTGTTGAAATAGTTGACCTGTGAAGAAGATCCAAAATAAGGCATTCGTACCAGGAATCGTTGGAATCTGGGGGATAATAAGGGGGCAAGTTAGAAGCTATGGAGATGTGGGAGAGGAGAGGGTAAACATGACTGCTAGGTTGTTGGCCTAACTAACTTCACCAACTAACTGGAACTGTAAGAGATTCCATTATTCCCACAGGCAGAGACAGCAGGAGAGCGCCACAGCCTTGGTGAGAGGTAAAGCAGCGGAGATGGGCAGGCACCTGGGGGCTCCAGGCCTCAGTGACCTTCATGGAGACAGGGTGCAGCTGGGTAAGACTTCTGGGCATTTCCTCCTCATCGATGGATAAGGCCTGGCTGGAAGACTGAGCTTCCAGAATCCATTCATCAGACCCCATGCCAGGGTTCAGGGATGATGAGGATGAGGACACCGTTCCTTCCCTCTAGCAAGTCACTGTGTGGAGCAAGCAGTTTGTGGAGTACCGAGGGCACCCAAGAGGACAAGCCGATTCCTCTGCTCTAGAAGGCGCAGGTGGCTTGGTAGAGCAGGAATCTTTCAGCGGGCGCTCAAAATGGGAGCTGGGGTCAGACACCAAAAGGCAGCCCGAGTCCAAGGAAAGAGCAACACTGGCAAAGGCACAGCCATCCAGAGGTGCAAAGTGCGACGGGGGTGCATGTGCATGGGCGTGCAAATGCACACGGATCTGAGACTTTCCCAGGGAAGTGGCTGGAGATGGGCCAAAGTCCAGGGTGGATACTGAAGGCACAGGGGGCTGACGATGGGGCGAGGCCTCGAGAGCCAGCCTCCGGTGCAGGTCTCCCCTGCAGAACCAGAGGCATCCAAATCCCAGCTGGCTGCTGCCAGGAGGAGGTGTGGCCAGGACCTCTGAGCTTTCTGAGGGAGTCTGAAATGGGAAAGCACTTGGATTTTAAACGTTGCCCTTCACTCGGAAATAATTTGAAAATGCCGTGAACCACATGCAGCACATGTGAGGACCAGGGAGGGCTGCCGATGGGTGACCTCTGCAGTGTCATAGAGGGCAGGCTTCGGGCATTCCCTGCTTCTGCACCTGGGCAGCATGCAGCTGGGTACTGAGTGAGTACCCACTGTGAGATCGATCGGTGGTGCCCTTTCCAACTCTGCAGAATGGGCTCACATTCCAGGGCAGTCCATCAGAGCCGCACTGCCCAATACGCTCCCCTTAGCCACAGGGGCTACTTAAGGTACCCCTCCAATGAACCAAATGTACTAATAAGAAAATTCAGCTCCTTAGTCCGTCCTACTTGTCACATTTTAGGTATTTAATAGCCACATGTAGCTGGTGGCTGCCATATTGGAAAATGCAGATATTACACATTCTTTTCACTGTTGAAGTTTCTACTGGGCATGATTACCCTACGTTTAAAATTCTGGTTGGGTGGAGAATGTGTCAGCTTTATTCACTGCTATATTTGGGGTGTCAGGTGCATTGTACTGAGCACACAGGTGCTTAATAAATGTGAGTTAATTGATTGTTTAATTAGCTGAAATTGTTCCAAGGGGAGAACCAGTTCCATTCAAAAGATGAGCTAAAGCTGGATATTTTACAAAATATTTTTAAAAATATACCTTTCTTACATACCTTTATAAAAGCTAATTCTATGCCATTTGCATTGTTTCAGATGGGAATACTCTGGGATACTGGAAGGATTAGATTTCATGTTTCCTTTGCAGCCCTTGGCAGGGTAACCTGACTAGCTACATGGTCCAGAATTCATCGGTGGTTGTGACTGAGCAAGTGCAGACACGCCCAGCTGGGAGGCCATACTTTTGTACTTGTATGTTTGCACCAATGGATAGAGTTACCCTGCTGCCCACAAGCCTCCAAGAATGAAGAGAAACAGCATTCATCTGGTGATTATAAAATGCTTGATAATCCCACCAGATTAGCACTCAACTCTTACGTCCTCCTTTAATCTTAATTATCTCCTTACAGGACCAATTTCTAAATAAAGTCATTTCGGGGGTTAGACTTCAATATATGAATTCTGAGGGAAAAAATTCAGTCCATAACAGAATGAATTAGCATCATTTATCAAAGTTAGAATGTGTATTTCTTTTAACCTAAAAAGGCCTAGGAATTTATCTTTCAAATATGTTTGGTAATATGTCAAGAATATTCAGTGTTGTGCTATTTGTTGTAACAGAAGATTTATCCAATAGTCTACGTGCCCTTTAGTAGGGCACTCACTAAATGAGGGGTCAGCAAGCTTTTTATATTAAGGACTGGGTAAATACTTTAGGGCTAGACAGTTACTGACATTTAGTGCAAAAGTAGCCATTGACAACGTATAGGAAATGCCATGGTTCTTTTCTGATAAAAGTTTATTGAGAAAAATGTGTTGTTGATTGGGTTTGGCTTGTGGGGTATAATTATTAAAACCCTGGTCTACAGAAGTCATGGTACAGCATTAGAAGGGAATACCATGGAACCATTAAAAGAAATACATCTAGGGGCCAGGGATTTAGCTCAGTGGTTTTGCTGCCTGCTGTGCAAGCGCAAGGACCCGAGTTCGATCCCTGGTACCAAAAAAAAAAAAAGAAATATGTCTAAGATACATAATTTATTAAGTGGAATCACGATGTGGTGAGCACCCCTGGAGTTCTGTATGTGCCAGATGTCACTGAAAGTAAGTGCTCCAGAAGCATTAACTTAACATTGACAGTTTCCTTACAAGGCAGCTCCGGAAGTCCTCTTACAAGGAAAAAAGAAGAAGAGGCTGCTGATCGAACTTCTGAAACCAGAGGCAAGCAAGCCAGTCCCTGGGTGAAGGACATGGTGGTCTTGTGCTGCTGAACCACAGCTGGCTGGAAACATGAGAGCACAGCCCCCTCCAGAAGCCTCACCCTCCTTCTCAGGACAATTACTTATTCTGTCAACTCCACTTTGAATCTTTTCTTTATTTCTTATTTTTTGTAAAAAATAATACAACTTGAGATCTCTCATTTCTGACCATCCCTAATTGTATCCTTAAAAGAATCAATAGTTCTCAGTTTTTTATAGAACCTTCCAGAGATGGTTCCTGAAGACAGAAGTACATACACAAGGTGTATCCAAAGATATGGGAAATGTTTAAATTTTTTAAAATAATTTAACAGTGAAAGACATATTGCCATTAATCATACTCACATTACTCTCCCTTGCTTCAAACATGTCTATCCTATTGTTCATACCACTTTCTGAAGCAGTACTGTGAGTCCTCTTTCCTGAGCATCTTTAGTTGTGCTTGCTTCTGGTTTCAGCAGTTCAATAAGCAGCCTCTTCTTCTCTTTTCCTTGTAAGAGGACTTCTGGATTCTGTGTTCCCTACAAACAACTCCAAATTGGAACACAGAAATAGGTATTATAGTGAGTCCTTTAACCCTTTGCTGGAGAAGAGCTAGCCTGTCTTCCTTTCCCCTGGAATCTAAAAATGCTCTCTGAGGTTTTTACAGTGGAACTCATGTTCCATTTGTTCTTTGCTTCTTACCAAATGAAGACTCTGGTGGATCCAACATTGTACTCTGGGAAAGAGCAAATGATGACAGAGAGAACTGGTAAGACCACAGTACGAGCACATTTTAAGGTTCCGAGCTTTGCTCTTCTCTATTAAATGACTAAATCAAGCTCCAAGTCTCTAGTGAGTGGCCCTTCGTGCATCCAAATCAACAGAGAGACTGGATACCAGCATTAGAAAACAGAGAAAGAGGGGCCAGGGATTTAGCTCAGTGGTTCCACCGCCTGCCTCACAAGCACAAAGTCCCGAGTTTGGTCCCTGGTACCAAAAAAAGAAAGAAAGAAAAAAGAAAACACACTAAGTGCAATGGAACAAGACAGACTTGTGCAAAGTAGAAAACAGTGTCTATGATGGCTGGTATCTAGATGTCCCCACAAAGCCTCATGTAGTCATAGGTGGGACTTTTTGGAGTTGGCTGGATCTAGAGTATGTGATATTGGGATTAAGGATGTGTGATATTAAATTAGATCACTGATTGGTTTGGCATAGATCTGGGTGTGGATAATGGGAAGGCACACCCTGGGTGTGGGTGGCACCACCCAAAAGGCTGGTAGTTTAGATGGGATAAAAGGAAAAGGGATGCTTGTTGCCGCCGCTTGCTGCTTACTGACTTCTGCTTGCCACACCATGGACTGTTTCGCCTCTGTGATGCCCTCTGCCATGCTGCTCTGGCTTGGAACCAGCCCACTATGGACTGAAACCTCTACAAACTGTGAGCTGAAATAAGCCTTTCCTCCTTTAACTTTGGCTATTGGGTACTTAGTCTCAGCAATGAGAAAAGTAAGACAAATGTCCCATGTAGTAAAGATAGAACTTGCTTTGTGAAACTTTGTATTTAGTTCTCTGTATACAATGTGGAACATACAGAATATATTTCATGTTAGGAGCTCTTGTTCTACTAAGGGATGACCTTAGCACTTCAGTGAGCCCTGTAGAACTACCTGTATCTGTGTAAATGCTTACCCTTCCAGGCATCCTCTATCATATAGAGGATTTTATAGAAATAAAAATGTTTGCTGAAACAAATTGACAATAGGCAGATTACCAGGCAAAAAAGCATGTAAATTTATTAACAAGCATACATGCCTCGTAGCCACACAAAGTATGATATCAAGGAGGGGCCAGATGGTTGAGGCTTAAATATCATCTTCATAAAAGAGAGGGAAGTGGGGAAACTTTGGGCAATTTTACGTTTTTCATTTATTTTTGAGACAGAGTCTTACTGTGCTGCCCCATCTGGCTTCAAATTTGTGGGATCAAGTAATCTTCCTGCCTCAGCCTCCCAAGCATCTGGGACTATAGGTGGTTGACAATTTCAGAGTGGTAGTGAATGGCTTGTGGAAGAGGCCCTGAGCCTGGAGGACAGACAATGGCCTGGGGAAAAGTTCCTTTGGGCTGTAAGTGTGTTGTTTGATTTTAAATTTCCTCCTCTGTGATAGGACTGTAAACATTCTTGGTTAAGGAAATATCAGTAGGAAGATGTGAAGGTAATGGTGCTGTTCTTGGCCACGTCTGGCCTTTGGGGAGACAAGGAAACTTCAGGGAATGTCTCCTCTGCATTTGCTTGAACGAAGGCACTCACAAATTGAAGTCCACAGCAGCATGTTGTGGGGTATTCTTTTCTAAGCCCCGCACAGGGTAGCAAGAGAGAACATCCTGGAAATGCCAGTGAGGGGTGCAGTGACAGGCTCAGCGCTAACGCCTCTGCCTTGTAGAACACATGGAGCTACTCATAAGTAGCTGGAAACTCTCTAGAGGAGGCTGAAGACCCCTCCCTTTCTGGCTAGTCACCTGTGTTATACTACTATTCATATTTTATGAATGATCCATAAAATAGTAGTTTGTTTAACACATTTATTTGGCAAGTGCCCGAGTACTCCCTATAGTTCTGGCACTGTTCCAGGTGTAGGGGACACAGGTCGCAAAATCCAGTAGTGAAGTCCCAGCCCTTCATGGCATTTATATTCAACGAGAGAGAGAGCAAGCAAACAAATGAAGGCATAATGTCATTCCAGGTCGGCACGTAACCTCTCGCAGGTCTGTAGAAACTCTGAAGTGAGAAGTGTGTCCTGTTAACCTTGCTGGATGAGGGAAGTGCACAGCACCCAAAGGTCTCATCTGTAAAGGATGCATTTTCATCCACTGGAGACTTCAGCAGGGATGGAATGAACACTGTTTGATTCCCAGCAAAAAATTAATACTAATGTTCAGAACAATGATTAGCTTTGATCATTACCAGCTATTAAGCCCTTTAAGTAAATCTGCTAAGAAACATACTACATTGCATCATTTTATCTTTTACTCACTGGACAGTGTGCAGTATAATGGCTGAGGGTGTCCATAGTATAATTCCTGGAACATAGAGAATGGGTTAGATTCTGTAGCGGAAGGGAAGTTAGGCTGCAGATGGAAATAAAGTTGCCGATCAATTGACCTCGAAATTGAGAAGTTATTCTGCATTATCCACGTGGGTCCACTGTGATTACAGAGGTTCTTAAAAACAGAGGACAGAGGCAGTCAAAGGTTAGAGTGATGCTATGTGAGAAGAACTTGACCTGTTCTTTCTGGCTCTGAAGATGGAGAAAGGGGGCCACAAGCCAAGGCATGTATGTGGCCTCTGAATTGGGGAAATGACGAGGAGCAGGTTCTCCTGTAGGCCTCCAGGAGAATGTAGAACCCGTCTGACCCTCTGATTGTAGTTCCTTGAGACCTGTGTTGGACTTCTGCCCTGCAGAACTGTAATAGATTAGATTTGTGTTAAGCCAGTAAATCAAGTAACTTTCTCAGAAGTCTGTGAAAGCTACCACAGGTATATGGGTGGCAGTCATTGGAGGCTCAGAGATGCTCAGCCACTTTCCTGGGATCAAATAGCCTGGTTTCCACTAAGATTGGAACTGTGGAACTAAGATTTGATTCCAGGTCCATCTGACCCCAAGCTGATGTTTACATCCTGCTGCTAGGGCTTCACATGATGGATTCGTGTTGTGAAGCTCGTGTGTCCAGCCCATGCCCCACAGTCTGTGTGCAGCTCTGGACACTAAGCTTACAGCCAGATCATAAACTGTTAATGCTATTGTGTGATTTTCCCCTTCCATTTCTGGGAATTGAACACAGGACCTTTGCACTGAGCCGCATCCCCGGTCCTTTTTTATTGTTTTAATTTTGAGACAGTGTCTTGTTAAGTCTCGAAGCTGCTCAGTCTGGGCTCCAAGGGTGCTGGAATTATAGGTGTTAGGTGTGATTTTTTAGCAATACCTTTCATGACTCCATCTGCTTGGCCGCATGGACAAAGGAAGGCCCGGGTGGTGCTAGCTCTGCTTCCTCCACTGCCACGCAAGTCTGTCCAACAGCATGTCTGAGAGTTTACATGCTCTTATTCCATGGGCGAGTAAACCGCTATCTACATGTGTGTGTGTCTGTGAAGACAGGCATTTACTATGAATCAGACATGTAATTTTTCTGATTTAATTAAGAATATATAAGTAAAACTATAGAAGTGGGAAGTCTCATCACTTATACACATTAATACAGGTTTATATGTGGCTCCGGACAATTCCTCTTCACGCGGTGCAGCGTGAGCAGGCAGAAAGGTTGGCCCCCATGGAAGTACTGAGTGCTGAACATACGATGAGCTCCCCACTCCCGAGACACAGATTTGATCCCCGGTCTCATCTGCCGCACCCTTGGCGTGAGAGGTGAGTGTGGGTAGCGTGGGTGCTAAGCTCTTCGGGAGCAGAGACCATCAGGAGCCGTGGCCCTTTCATAGAAGGCCAGGAGTGCCAGCGCAGTGAGATTAGCCAAGGATGGGGGAAAGGACGGTAACACTCCGGCAGCTTGTCACTTCCCAATTCGGGAAGGGATACGGCTGCAGCAATCAGTCAGAATAGACTTGACCGTGTGAAGGAACTAGAGGAGAAAATAAATCTCCAGGAGAAATGTTAGCTCCCAGCAAAGAGAATACTCAAAATACAAGAACTTTAGTTTTTGCTCTCTTGTGATCATCAAAGTGGCAGGAAATCAAGTAACGTGTTACTGGTCACTCAGGTTTGCTCAGGTTGGTTTGTTTGCTGCCGACCAAATCAAGAGGCCAATTATTGTGGTAAAAAGGAAAAAGGATTTATTCCAAGCTAGTTCCAAGGAGAAAGAGCGCCCGCCTGCCTCAGATAGCCATCTCCCAGGTAGAGGTGAGCAAGGGCCGTTTATAGTGAGGAACGGGAGCGTGGGGAGAGAGGAGTGTGCAGATCTGCACCCTTGCTTTGCTGCTTTCAGGGTTTTCAGCCGCCCCTCCCCCTTTGGGTCTTTTGGGAAGGAAACCAGGCTCCAGCTTCCTGGCCTGGCGGGCATGAGCAGCTTGTCATTTTGGGGTGCTGAGAGCAGAGGGGTGTTGGCTGTGTACGCAGAAGGAAGAAGTCTGGAGTAGTTGCTTGTCTCTAAAAGAAAATATCTCACCTTTAAGGTTCCCTTTGCAGCGCCAGTCGCAAAGTCACCTGAGATCCTTTCAAGCAAGGAGAGGGATGGGTTTAAGCTCAGCTGGTGGCTACAGGGGGTCCAGCAATTGATACAGGAACAGAACAGCAGAGGCTCAAAGGCAAACTGTTCATCTCCAGGAAAGCTCTCCGGCTTACTATGGCTGCCTTCCAGTGTTTTGTTCAATAAACCAGGGCACAGATAGTGGGCCCTGTCTGTTTCAAGGAAATACTCAATTAGAGTTAAAATATCTTCAGACAAATGCAAGACTTCCCGGAAGATAGTTGAGGCTCACACTATGATCACCTTGGCCTTCCTACACCAGTTCGGATCACTCACAGAGGCTGCTCTCCAGGGCCACCCTTGGAAACGGTGGCTGTTGACAGTTGCTCAAAGCGTTTGCTAAGCCCCGAAGCCCAGCATAGCTGCGGCTCGGTCAAGCATGTTATGAAACCCTTATTGGCTCGGCTGGGCCATTAGCAGTCTCAGCAACTTGATTAACTTCAAGAATGAGGCCTGGCTTTATTGGCAAATGGTTCCGACAAAAGCTTTCCTTCCAGCTGCCAGGAGCCCAGGGTCCCAAGGAAAGCTCAGCGAAGCACTCAGTGGTCTGGATCTTTGTTGGCTGTACCCTTGCTGGACAGACAAACACAGCTGGCTTAAAAGGTAATAAATAGGATGGTGAGGTAGCACTGTCGTGGTCTAGACAGGCACGTTACAGCAGGGGCCTGGATGCACAGAGTCCTGGGGTTCTGCATCTGGTGGATCTTCCCACTTCCACCTCGGTGACCCGAGCAGGTCACCTACTCTCATCTTCTGTTTTCTCATGTGATCAGTGGCATTTTATCTTGCATTTCCTCTAAGTATTAAATATGAGAATGGATGTAGAATGTGTAATATAGTTCTCTGTGAAGATTACATAGGTACACTGTAGGCAGAAGCAATTAAAAATTACCTTATTGGTGAAGGTACTCACAAAGATTTCATCCTTAGCTAACTTCCCTGAATTTTGGGTTTCTAACCTGTTGGATAGGAATGATACTAGTATCGCTAGCATTGTGTTATTAGGGTTAAGTGCAGAGTGCTTATTTAGTTCACTGGCTGCCTAAATCATTGTAAAGTTATTGCTTCATAGATATTATTAAAATTGTGTCTTTGGACATCTAGGTAAAATCCTTGTTTGTCTGTTTTTTCCAGTACTGGGGATTGAACTCAGAACCTTGTGGTTGCAAGGCAGGCGTGGTGGCACTGAGCTAGATCCCTGGCTTTCTGGGTAAAATCATATGGCATACTGGGGTTAAAGTTGTTTGTATACATGGGGTATGCCAGGGAATTAATGGAGAAAAACATGTTTTACGGCCAAAAGCAAAGGGACTTACCTTCGAGTCTTTTCCCTGGTCTCCGGTTGGCCAGCTCCCTGACACTGTTGCCCCCAGCGCGGCTCCGTCAGTGGCCCCTGGTGTCCCTCTGAACTCAGCCCAGTGTGAGTGCTGACCTGACTCCCTCCTGGCAGCACTCACCATGCTCAATACAGCTCTCTCTGCCTGGCACAGCTCATGTCCGGGGAGGGTCCCAGGTGCGGGGCACGGTCACCTTCCGAAGCGGCCGTCCTCCGGTGACGGACAGGAGGGCTGATGAGAGCCACTGCTGCCTCGCCCAGGTCTGGGCCGTGGCTGGGTTCTGCTCTGCGGTTCATGTTCTCCGTGGGCCCCACCTTCTCCAGCACGCATGTTTGTCAGCTCCCCTCTCTCGGGTCCTCTCTCCTAGCCTTTACTTGCACCTGGATTCTTGTCTCAGGTCCGCCTCTGGGGGAATCAAGCCCCATCACTCAGCTTCCAGAGGAGACCATGGCCTCGCCCTTCTGCTGGGCTCTTGAGGGGGTCAAACGAAATCAAGGGTGTTAGACTTTTGAAAGCACCAAGTGCTCGATGGAAGGAGGCTGTGGTCCTCTCCAGTTATTTAATCCATCTCCACACAGGTTACGACCTGGCCGCCGACCCCAGCTGTTGCCCGGAGCTTGGCCCTCGTTTGGATCAGGCTGCGCGTTCTCCCTCAGGGCCTTCTGCCCTCCCGGGCTCCGCCGTCCCCTCTCACCCCTGCTGCTGTCCTTCCTGCCATCCCCTTACCTCCTTCTTGACATTCAACACTGTTTCAGTCTATCTCATTTCTTTACCTTCGTATGCCTGCCTGCCCAACAAGCATGCAGATAATGTCTATCTTCTTCAAACCTCATCTATTCAAAGTCTGTATCCCTAGCTTCTAGAACAGAGCTTGGCCCATGGTAGGAACTTAATAAATGGCAAGTGAATTAACTGATGAATTAATCTACTCTTGGCATTCCCATTTATAGGAAGTTGCAAACATAGTACCTGGAATCCCAGGAACCCTTCCCTGAGTTTCTCCCAGGGCTGACATCTTAACTAACTAGAGGATAATACACAAGCCAGGAAACTGGTAGAAGGATCTTTTCAAAGTGACAGCTGAACCGTGGGTATTGCCTTTGTCTGCCCAGGGGCTTCCTGCTTCTCTTAGAATGAGCTTATTTCCTCATCCTCTGGGGTCTCTCCTAACTGACTGCAGCCCAAAACCCTGGCCCCTGCCCTTGCATGTCCCAGCCCACTAGTTTCTTCTTATCCAACCTGCAAAGGCATTGGGTGGTCACCACCTTAGGCTCTTCCCAGGGTGTCTCTTCTCATTCCTCATGCCTTCCAGTCTCAGCTTGAAAATCAGAGCTTTGACTGACCACTCCACTCCTCCGGGCCTTGTCCCTTGTTTCTGCCTCCTAACCGTCAATCAAAATTTATTCTTACACGTTTGCTTTGTTTACTCGTCTGTTATTTGATTCTTCCAATTGTGAGTGTAAGCTCTGAAGACGTCAGGGACTGTATTTTGCTCACTGCAGAAGTGTGACTTATGAAAACTTGGGATGATACACATGTGGGGTAGATTTATCCTCTGCATTTAATTCAACTCCCTAGCGCCAACCTGCTGAAGACGGCTGTGCCGTGGCACGCACGCAGCTTTTGCACATGCAGCAGGGCCGTTCTCCTCACTGCCCGATGAGTGGTCACCGCAGCTGTTTCCTGGCCTGAAGGAGGAGAACAGCCTCATGGATTGAGGGTCACTGCAGCAGATGGACTCGGGTCAGTGCTGCTCTCCCTGTGAGGCCGTAATCCCAGCCTCCGCCTGACAGATCACTGCTGCATGTGTTGGCAGTGACCTCCCGCACACACACGTCCTCTTGTGTCTGTCCTCAAGCTGGCTGTCTCCAGGAATGAGGGAAGGGAAGGTGGGAGACTCCTGGATCCCCTGCCCCAGCCCACTACCCGATAGATCTTAGGGCTGGGGGTGTCTGACGTGTCAGCAGTGCGGCCAGTCTGCAGGCATGTGCGACCCGGAGTGGCAGGGATTCACCACCCTGCAGGGCAGGGCGGGTGGAGAGGGAGGGCAGGCCCTGCTCCCACTGAGAAACTGCCGGAACCTTCTGAACAGGACCCAGGCAGCCCAAAGGGCCTTCAGCCCCGGCACCCACCCCTGGGACCTGTCCCTGCTCCTTCCCTGCCTCATTCTCTCCACTCACTGCCACCTGCAGAAGTCACCTCCCACACGGTCTGCACCACACCTGTCTCAGGCTGTGCGTTCAGGGAACCCAAACCTGGAGGTACCCACTGGGTGCCTGGAGCTGCCAGGTTCCTCACCCTGTTCGTCTGATACCAGTCCCTTGTGCCGGGACCACCGTCATCCCCGTGGCAGAAATGGCCCAGGGTAGAGTGGGAAGAGTCGCCTGCCCGAGGCCTTCTCTACCAGCCCACATGCCCCAGGTTGAAGGTGTCCCAGGGCCTTGACTTTCTTAGTTCCTTACAGCTGGGCATGGTTTCAGGAGCACCCAGGGCTTTGGGGGGTACACTGAGGAAGCAAAGGGGTGCTAATAAACAGCAGTGCAGGGATTTTACCCCAGAGGTCTGACCTGAGACCCCAGCCTTTTCATGTGAGGAAACGAAGGCTCAGGAAAGTGAATTCAAACCGCAAGTTCCAGCAGTGAGCGGCGAAGCCGAGATCCCGAATCAGGTGTGGGCCATAGCCCAGCCTTAGCCCGTGCACTGATTACTCCTCCTTTTTACAGAAGGCCAAATCTGCTCCTTTCTTAAGACTGAAGGAAACTTAATAAAACCACGTCAGTGAAGTCCCTCTTGGATTACTGCAGCTCTGTATCGGAAATCCGCAATGGATCGTGGATGTGCATCTCTACCTCCGCCGGAGCAGTGAGTGTTTCCACTTATCAGAACCCCAAATGCTGTGGAACTGCTAAGGTCAAAGTCACTGCTGGGGGTGGGGGCTCTGCTTTGGAGCGTTCTTGATGCTTTATGAAGCCAGGACCCCTCTCCTCCTGGTCAGTGCTGAACAAAGCAGTTGGGTCAGGCTGCTGCCCCAGGAAATCAGGGACAGGGCCTCAGGCCAGTGCCTGTCTCCCCACCCCGGTCTAAGAGACATGAGAGTCATAACTTATTTCCTTACCCCCAGGATGTCTTTCTTCCTTTTCCTCTTCTACTTCCCTCTACATGGCAGCCACTGCAAAGTGCTGCTCTCTGTGCCTCTCCCGTGTTTAAGAATCCCTCAGTGCTCTCCCTAGCTCCCCTAGGATAGAGGATTCCCAATCAGGGCTGGCAGAGTTCACCCCGCCCTTACCCGCGGTCAGGTCCGGTCTCCCTCAGCCCTTCCTCAGCAGCCCCACGGCCCTCCTGGCCCCGCCGCCCGCTGCCTGGGAGACTTCTCCCTGCCCTTGTCCTGATTACACCTTGCGCTGCACCCAGGTCTGAAGCTCCTGAGCTTCTTCCTAATCACGCACATCATCTCTTTGCAGCACTTAGCACATGGGGAGTGGTAATTTTAATGTCTGTTTCTCCTAATGGAAGGCAAGCTTCCATCGCTTCTGCTCATCTTGTGCCCCCGGGGCGCCTTGCTGAGTGCACTGCAGGTCTCTCCATGGGGAAGTGACGCACGCTGAAAGGGTGCCACGACAGCATCAACCGCACTCGCTTCAGAAAGCAGGCCAGGAGAGCCACCTGGGGTGGAGATGCTGTGTGTAGACGTGTTCTTTCCCTGGCAAGGCCAACCAGGTTTCGCTGTTATAATTCTTCATCACTCAGCCAGCATTGTGTGCAATCACTTTATTAAGCTCAAATAAACATCACAATACAGATTTACCCAACAGATCAAGGGACTGTGACAGATATCATCTAAGACACAGGCTGTTGGTGCTAAAATGCTTCCAAATCACAGACCACACAGCGGGGTTGTACACCGAGAGTGACTTTTATCTGGAAATGCAGATGCTCAGCTTGCTCTTCCTGTTGGACTTGAGTTTTAATTGAGTAAAAATAAAAAGGCAAAGATTGGCATTTTCTTGGTAATGAACGCATTCTGGGGACTGTTTTGTGAGAATCTTCTTTAGAATACACAGTGGCCCATGGAAACCACTTTTAATTTGTGGGTTACATTCAAATCAGAATTAGTAATTCTGTTGTGCTGTGACCCGAGAATTTTTAATAACTGGATTGAGGACCATATTAACTTTACAAATAAATACGATTTAAATGTTTGGCTGGCCGTGGATGTCTACAGTCCCCTGTAGACGAATATTTCAGCACAGCAGCATCTTGCACCTGCATCCCAAGTAACCTAAGAAAACACCACTCTAAGCATAGACAATTATTGGGCCTTCTTATTTACGGTCCACAGGACATAACCACAAAACACCACAGGAATGTAGGTATTTAGCTAAGTGAATAGAGTAAATGTCGGGCAGTTACCATACATAACACTGTCTACTAATAAGGAAAACTCCCAAAGTTTTGTTACAATGCATTCAGAACTTGGGTAAAGCCAGAGAGGCAAATTTGCAAAGTATACAAAGTAGTGAATGTTTTTCTTTAAATGTCCATTTAACAAATTCATGGTGCAAACTGGAAAATCTTAAGTACAATTTGAATGTTTATCGTGTGAGAAAATGCTTATTCATGCACTAAATTATATAAGCATTGATCATCAAGTTAAAAAAAACACACACAAAGTAATTATCTGAAACAGAGACTTGCAGTCCTACAGGGCTTAGAACTAGAAAACAAAAATACACGCATGCTGTGATACATCACGTTGTTGTCTAGGAATCATTAAAATGTCTTTTGCATCAAAATGCATAGGAAAACTCAATACTATTTAATTTACCTTATGCATATAACACACTAGAGACTTTAAGCTACAAAATGCTTCTACTGTCTCAACATACATACAAACCACCATAAAAGTGTGTGTGTGTAACAAGGTGCTCTCCAATTAGCCATCTGTGGTGAATAACAGATCCCCTCGTGCCATCTCCTCTCTAAGTTCCATTCATCACGACCCAGGCCTTTCTGCCTTAATGAGAACTACAGATCCCTGATTTACATTCAACACTCTGCATTAATAATTGATGCAAACTCTTAAAAAATTCTTTTGCCACTGAGATGGAAGGTGGTGAGCCTAGCTCCAGGAAAATCAAATGCCACCCTGTTAAATCTGATTGGTGAAGGAAGTAGGGCCGCTGGCTGGCTGGCCAAACTCCTCAGAGGATGGCCCCACACTCCCCTGCTGGCTGTACCCACCGCCCGACCCGTAGCTGTCTTGGTTGTAGCTGCTGGAGTGCTTTTCCATTGGGTCCGAAAGGTACCTCTGTCCCGAGGAATGCCAGCCGGTCTCCTTGAAAACAAACCATATGTTTCCAGCCCAGAGTATAAAGTTCAAGAATCCAAATACCTGAAGGAGAATGGGAACAAATAAGTCGGTAGACTAGACAGAGGGATCCTAGAGAAAACTCGATTTCAGCAAGACCTTTCCCGTGAAACAGGTCACTCAGGGTCCAGGCCTGCTCAATTCTCCATCCACACCACTACT
The DNA here is from genome assembly GCF_000247695.1 of Heterocephalus glaber. The sequence continues at coordinate 2,319,292 of NW_004624888.1, forward strand.
TTATTTAGAACATTGGCCTTGGCCAGATATTTGCCACATGTCAGGCGAAGTGCGAAGAGCTTCATGTGTATCAATCACGTGCCGTCATCACGTCCCTAGGAAAGACGTGGAAACCACGTCTGTAGGATCCGAGTTGGGTCCAAGGTCCTGTGCTTTGGTAAGTGATGGGTCCGGGGCTCAACCCTGGTGCAGTCTGAGTTGGTAGCCTGAGTCTTCACCCAAGTCCTGTTTCCTCCCCAGGTTAGGTGCACCATAAGGGTGTGTAAGATCATCTCAGGGTGGCATAGGGTTGAGTATTTTTATTTTAATAATTACACATTAATTTGCAAGGTTACCTTTTCTTTATGGCTGGAGATACCACTTACCCATTTATTGTAATGAGATAAGGAGGGTGGAAAATGAATTGATGCAGAAAAACAAACGAGCCACAGTATGAGCAGCAGGCAGGACGCTTACACACCAGCACGCACAGAAGCTGGGTCTCCGCAGCCGCACACCTGGCGCTGCTCGTGTTCAGAGCGGGAGCTGAAGCCAGACTGGGGATGAAATGTGGGTTGAGAGAAGTGGGAAATGTTTCCTCAAGAACTGGGTGTGAGCTGGGTGCCATGGTCAGTGCCTTGATCCCAGATATTTAGGGGGCTGAGGCAGGAGGATCTTGGGTTTGATTCTGGGCAACTTAGTAAGACCCTGTCTCAAAAAAAAATAGTGGGGGACTCAGGGTGTAGCTCTGTGCTCCCTGGTTCAGTCCTGTTACGGGTGCATCCAGAGGGCCTCCAAGGCCTCTGCAGCCTTAGCTGGGGCTTTTTCAGAGGTGGCTGGAGCTGCAGTGTAGGACTGACTCCTGGTACCGGGCTAGGCCAGAGGGCGCTAGGACTAAGGGTGCGAGTGCCGCCCACCCTAGGTGGTCTGGATAAGGTAAAGGGGCAGAAAGATGCTGTTAAAGTCTCTTCCTGCTTTGGCTGTTTTCTGCCACCAAGAACTGCTGCCCCTCTGCCAGGCCACCCTGCCTTGGGCCAGCTGACTGTGGACTGACACCTCTACGAATTGTGAGCTAAATAAACCTTTCCCCTTAACTTTGGGTGTCGGGTATTTTGTCTCAGTAATAAGAGAAAAGTAGCTAGGACAAGTCCCCAGCACTTAAAAAGCAAAGCAAAACAAACAAGAGCAAGATGTGCGGTTTTCCTCTGGGAATTGCTCCTAGTGCCCCAAAGGACTGAGCCTTGCTTCCCCAGGGCCCGAGCATGGCTGGACACAGAGCAGTTTGTTACACTGCAAGAGGCCCAGGCAGGAGTCGCAATTATGTGGCTCATCTAGTGGCCTTCCTGAAGGCCAGCTGGTTGACTGGAAGCCCAGCCCGGGCTATTTAAATCACTCCACACCCTGGAGATAGGCAACACGGTGTGATACAAGGCTTGACACAGGAACATATGTTTGGTCACCACTTCAGGATGGCACTGACCAGTCGGAGTGGACTCAGGCAATGGCCACAGTGCCGGAGCAGGGTGTGGAAAGTTGCTTGTGGGAAAGGATTACCCATGGCTTCTAGCTGGTGGGGCAGTGTGGAGGCCCGTGGCGTGGATGCAGGGCCTTGGGGACCTGGAGCAGGAGCTACTTACTACAGTTTGGTATTCCGTGCTCTAGCAGCAGCTGGCTCATAGCACCACACAATGACGGACCTGTCGCTGTGGAACTAGCGGGGCTATGCACCCTACTTTCTTGCCCGATGACTCTGGACAAGATGTTTCGTCTGGAGACTTTAGTTTTTCCTTGTATGGAATGAAGATGAAAATTCTTTTCTTGGGGTAGTTGGAAGATTAAAGAGGACGTATATAAAGTAGACAGTGCTGGGCACAATGGCAAATGCTAAATGGTAAGCTGTGCTCTGAATCGCTTCCTGAAGCACTATCACAAATTGTATTCCTTTACTTATTTTGCTGCTTTTAAACTGAGGTGGGCTTTATTTTTGAGAGATGACAGCAGCCAAACAGAGTAGCCATCAGAACCTCACCTGAGCTAACTGAAGACTGGCTGTGGAGACGTCTCTCCTTATCCCACCCCTCCTTACCTCCTGTCCTATTTCAGACCCTCTTCCTTGAACATTAACGGAGAGGCTATCTTGTGTGTCACGCCCTAGAGTACCCACCGAGGGAGATGAGGGAGATACAAAACAGAAATACGGTGTGATAATCACTGGATCAAAATGAATTAGGTAATTGGTGATAAAAACTCTAATTCATATGCAGGACATTTTAACTGTGTGTATGGTCAGTAGGATGATTTGCATTAAAAGGAGAGATCTTGATTAAAAGGTACTTTTGTAAGCATATGTCAATATATAAGTAGAAAAAATATCAAGAGATCTTCTCAGCTCTGAAAGGGTGATTCTGTCCGGGGCCATGACAGTCTGTTTACTGTCACTTGGTCTCTCCGCCTTTCCAACTGCTAGTTAGCGTTTTAAAAAGGGATGCTCAAGAAGAACCCAAAAATTGAGGAAATGCAACTTCAAAGTAGGAACATAAAGAAGACACAGGCAGGGACATATTTGAGGAGCACTGATTTCCCAAGGCATTGTCATCACAGACATATCCCAAATCTCTTGGCTGGCGCATTTTAGGGGCACATGGGTCCTTGAATTGCTTCTTGCCATTTTGTTGCACTTACTGAGTGCCATATGCTGGGTACCATGTTAGGTATTTTTCCTGGCTTATCCTGCTGAATCCTTTGAGCAGTCTTGAGGTCTTTTCTATAATTATCCCTGTTTTACAGATAACAATGTTTTAGAGAGCCAAATTAGTTTTTCTAAGGGCCATTATCACACAGGTGAGCCAGGATTCAAATGCTTGCAGACTAACTCTAGCACTGTGCCTTCAATGCTTTGGGGAGGTAGCAGCACTAGGAGTTTGACTCTAGCGGTGGTAACAGGGCCACCTGACACAAGTTCTTTAACCTCAGCTTCCCGCATTTGCAGTACTTGGACAGAGCAGTCCTTTTTAGTGTTACTGTAAAATTATAGATGCCCAAGCACTTTGCGAAAGTAATCTGTTCTCGAAGTAGGAAACATGATTATTGTTTTGTCCTGCCCTTCACGTGTGGAGGCCCCTTGTAGTGGTGTGCATCTGACTTCTCCCAAACCTGCGCTTGCCAAGCAGGCTGAGTTCTGTGAGCCTGTTTTGGACCCACGACTTCCCTAAGTCCCATGCGCACTGATGAGAGACCCAGCCCAAGGTGGGTTAATGAGGTTCTCTTTACCAGATGCTTAGAATTGGACTGGAGTGGTGTTGGTCCACTCCATGCTGCTTTATAAAGGGAATATAAACTTCGAAACTGCAAGGTGACCACCTTCTGCCACGTGTGCAGGAAAATAATAAAAGTCTATCTGGAAAGACAGAATGATGTCTTAGTCTCAGTAATGGTGAGACACACTCAATAGAAAGACGCGGGGGAACAGAAGAGGCAGAGACAAGAGGAGGAGGAGGAGGAGGACTGTCCAGTTTCCTGACTGTCCCTCAGGCCCCAGCTCGGGATCCTACCCCGGGAAGGCACATTTCTAGTATTTTTCCAGTTATTTTCAGATTTTGCATATAGTAGCTCAGTGTGACTTGAAGACTAACATGTTTGTAATTTAGAACAATTGTTATGTTTTCCCTGATGTGGATAACATAAATCTGATTTCCTTCGCAGAGCTGTTTCAGTCAAATGGCTCAGGCAGAGACACGCAGTGTTAGGGAAACTCCCCTAACGGCAGCTCCAAGTGCCTTTCTTTGGCATCTGACATCCAGACCCTGGCTCTGCTCTAGATTCGCCCTTTCTTGTTTCTCCAGGTCTCATCAGTTTATGAGCTACTCGACATCTTTCCAAAGGCTGTTTGTTCCCGGATGAGGTTAGAGACAGTTTCTCTTATATGCAACCCAAATATTTGGATGCAAACAGACACTGGTACCAGAAGTGGGCTCCAAAGAACAGACGTAAAGGATATGAGGGTTCTTTTGCTTCAGGAAGCCTGGATTGAGTTTCTGACAGAGGAACTAGAAGACCCTTCACTGATATAGACACATAACTAGGACACCACTAGGCCCATCTTCCAGTACACATCCCATTATTTGATTTCAGTCCACTCCTCTTTTTGGTTTTAGGAGACATATCACATTGTTTTGCATTCTTAATTCCTGTCTTGTAGTCTAAAAATTGTTAAAGACACTGAAGTAGAATTAAAAGGACCAGGCAAGATGTCACAGTTTATTGGGAGATTGACTATTAAACCACAAACACGTTAGGCAATTTTATCTTTTCTTAGATTTTGATATATAACTCACAACCACTTTTGTTATTACTGTCTATAAACAAACCACAGGAGCAATAATACATATATTAATGTTCCCCTCAAAGTAGTCATCTGTGGGTGTGAGTGACAATAAATAAAAATAACGTGATATTTTAACATAGGATTACAGTCACATCATCAGGAGCTGAAGGGCAACGCCTTCCCCTGTTGTAAGTGCCTTTCCAGATTGCATTTCAGAAAGCTCTAGAAAGGCAGGCTAACCTTGAAGCAAAGATAGTTATTTTTAGGGTTTGCTAAAGAATGTTGTTCTTTTAACAAACACTGCTGATCCTCTTATTCTTTGATAAATGCTGTTTTGCTGCCATTATAGCTCATGTCTTTTTCAGACACACCTTCTTTCTTTGGAATAACACAAGTTCTTACCCTTAAATAAATTAAGAATGCAATTTAGCATCTTTGCTAACTGTCAGATTTTCTCTCTTCCTGTAAGAGCCATACACTTGATGATATTTGACTTTGTTCAGCTAATATAGTGCATCTTTTTTAAAGCTATTGTTATGGCTTGTATCTGGATGTCCCCCCAAATTCTCAGAGGTGGATAGATTAAGTGTCTGTGATAACTAAATTAGCCTACTGATTGATTTAGCACAGTTCTGAGTGTGTAGCACAGTTCTGGGTGTGGATAATGGGGAGGCCTATCCTAAGTATGGGTGGTACCAACCAACAGGCTTGAAGCCTGGATGGGATAAAAGGGAAAGGGAGTCTCACTGCCTCCTGCCTGCACTACCATGGACTGTTTCTCCTCTGTCATACCACCTTGTTTTGGAGCCAGCTGACTATGGATTGAAACCTCTATAAACTGGGAGCTAAAATAAACCTGTCCTCCTTTAACTTGTTGGTATCAGGTATTTTGTCCCAATAATGAGGAAATAACTAGAGCAGTTTTCAAGCAACTAAACCAGGTGTATGAAGAAGATAAAAAATTATCATGACTATTATAAGTACTTTTTTATGCCATTTGTCTCTTTTTGTACTCTACTAAGTGCATATTTTTCTTCCATCAAATGGGCATATTCTAACTATGTTTGGCTTAAATATTTTCCTCCCAGGAAACTTCTACACCATCAAATACTCCTTTGTCGTAATCTAACATTCACACTTTATATGTGCTTCTGGATTACAATTTTAACTCAACTGTCATCTAAGTAGTAGACACTGATACATGCTGGGTTTTTATTAATAATGCCATAACTGGAGACATTAAAGTATATGGATTAGACAATAAAAACTTTGAAGGTCAAATGCTCATCTTGTACCTGGAGTGAAATATCACCATTTTTAATTGGCCTAGTTCTGGAGGCAGAAATTTACAGGATGGCTTTGGAGATATCTTTCTTGTTTATTGACTGGTAAAGACTAGGGGAGGTAGCATACTCACCACAGAGGTGTTTAAGCTGGACATGACGGGGCTGTGGACCGCCATGCACTTGTTAGCTGGCTGCTTGCAAGCTGACATTAATAACAAGACTTCTTTGGGGTCTGTTGCAACTTTGACATCAGACAGCCCTTTTGCCCAAGCAGATGAACCCACCAGCCACAAGAATGAGAAAACCACAGTTACAACGAAGTCCTGCAGAAACAAGGACAGAACGGGAAGGGAAAATCAGTGTGAGTCAGAGGGACAGATCAGCTAGCTCATACAAAGACTTGGCTTGCCTTTTGGGAAGTTCCAGGATTCCATAGCGTTAGGACTAGGAGAAACATGTTGAAAGCAAATAAAAGTTTTGTGATATAGAATTACATAAGATAAATAATAATACTATTTGTCAAATGTTTACTATGTTCCAGGCATAATGCCAAGACTTTATAATCCTCATCTAATAGTTCCTACAACATTTCTATAATACAGTTACTGCTATCACTCTACTTTAGATGGTAAGGTGAGACACAGAATGGGATCTGGCTTGACTGAGACTCCACAGATAATTAGCAATGGCATCCTGACTACTCCTCTAAACTCTGTGATTTCAAACATTAAGAGAGACTGCCAATTGGCAAAGTCTCCCAGATGGCAATAGTCGTGTGTGCACCTGCTTGTTGATTTAATGAACTTATGCATTATCTATTTTATGCCTGGAACTGTATCAAGAAGAGGACAATAATAGCTACACTGTTTTGTGTCTACTATGGTTAAAAAGCTTTATATAAAGTTACCCTTACCACAATCATGGTAGACAGTATTTGTGAAATTTGGATTGGCCTAGTTCTGGAGGCAGAAGTTTATAAGATGGTTCATACAGTAAAATTTCCCATTTTAAGGTGAGGAAACTGAGGCCCCAAGAGGTATAAGGCAACACAAAGGAAGTGCTGGAACCACAGCACAACCCCGGGTCTGTCTGACCCTAAACACCACCCGGCACTCGTGTAGTGGAAAGAACTGTCTGTTTTTTTCAAGTAAAATCTCTCTGATGTAAGGAATGAATGAGTGCTTTGAAGCAACCTCTCCAAGCATGTGAAGGGGCCACTTCTCTGTCCTTTCTCCTGGCTCAGAGAGGGGAACGAAGGGAGTAAATGTCTAATTCCTCAGCAGATCACAGTCTAGCAGAGCAGGATAATTTTTCAGGTTTACAGCATTTATATTCGACTACTATAAAGACAGTATTGCTGCTTACCTAAAATAATAAAAGCATATGCCCGGAAAGGGAGATTATATATTTCATACATCAACAGAAATAGGCTGCTCTTTTACTCTAAATAATAAATCCTCCACGTGGAAAATGTGGCTTGCATTTCTTTCCTGCCCGGGATGCGATGCATCTGATGTGCTGGTTGCCCTCCTTTGCGGCGTGTCTGATGATGCTCACCCAGACGCCAGGGTCTGCACAGGGACCCCCACCCTGGACAGGTGCTGGAGGTGCCAGGTGTGACCCTGTGGTGGGCATCTGGAGGGTCCCAGCTAAGCACGGCCAAGTCTTCGGAGCAATCGGCTCACCCTGTGGCTGCTGTGAATTACGTACTCACTAGTTTACCTTTTCATGTTGATCCGGAACATTTCAAACATTTCAGGCCAGTTCAGGGTCAGTTACAGGGTTTTAGGCCGTGGGTATTTTAAACTTGTTCTTTACTTTGCCTCTGTACCCATCCCTCTCTCCCCTTGAATCCTCATTTTTAATTAGCTTCATCTTTAGTTTTATACACCTTTGTAAGCCATCTTAAGATTTTGGGGAACTGAATTAGAGATATAAAAAAACAAGCAAATAAATTCTAAGTTTATAGTTGTTTTTTAACATTAATAAGAACACTTGAAATAAAAAACTCCAATTAAAAATTGGAAGAATGGTGACAAATAAATAAGACACAATGACTGTATCAAATTACAACTTTGTGTTCATGTACAGCCTGGCACTTTTTCTCATTGATTCATTCACACATTCAAGTGTTTGGTTTCGTGTGCATGTGTGTGTGTGTGTGTAATACTGTAGAGTGAACCCAGGTCCATCCAACTGAGCTACATCCCTAGCCCTTTTTATTCTTTTTATTTTGAGACCAGGTCTCTCTGAGTTCTAAGTTGCCCAGGCTGGGCTTGAACTTGCAACTACCCTGCCTCAGCCTCCCAGAGTGCTAGGATTATAAGCATGTGCTACCATGCCCAGCTCAAATGGTGAGTTTTGAGTACTGTGAAAAGTCTTGAGCAAAGCCTTTTGGAACATAAAAACATGTACAATGAGGGCTCTCTGCTTCTGCTATCATGTATTGGCTAGGGCCCATAATTAACATATAACCCAACTATGGGATAGTGGTGGTCATATTATTAGAAGCAGACTTTTTAAGAGGCCAGTAGGATGGTGAGATAAGAATAGAATGTAGCAAAGACCTTTCAATTGGAAGTTGGAGAAAATCATGCTGACCCTTTTAGATTTATTTTTCAAATACTAGTAATAGCTAATATTTATTGAGCACTTACTATACACTAAGTATAATTCCTAGTTCACAGGTATTTGCTCATTTAATCCTGACAGCAGCACATGAAATAGATGCCAGTCCTGCTCTCACTGTGCCACTGGGGGAACAGCTACACCAAGAGGTTAAATGGCTTGGTGGAAGTCACAAGTCAGTAGGTCCAGGGTCCCGGATGCTGTGCCGGCCACTGGCCTCTTCCTAAAAAGGTTCTCCCAGGCTGGATGTGAAGTCCTACTTGATTTATAAAGAAAAATAGTGATGCAACTTCATGATTGCAGTCAAGGATCTGTCGCTGGACTAAATACGGTGCTTTTGGACGCTGACCCACTTTTGTCTCTGAGTACCACCTTGTAAAGAGGGATCTGTGTGAACTGTCTCTTCCAGGAGGTGAAAGCTTGGACTCTCATCAGACAGAACTGGGTTTGCATCCCCAACTTTATACTGACCAGCCTTGTGTGCTGAGGGGATTCACCAGCCCACTTGGAGCCTGTTTGCCTCTCAGTAAATGGGGTAACATCTCATAGGATGGTTGTGAGCACCAAAAAGAAAATACAATAAATAAAATGAGCATCACTATCCTAGCAAATAGTGAGCAGTGAATGGAAACTTGAGTAATCACCGGCCTAGGAACATCATCAACAACAACTGAAACAGCCCGACGCAGAGGAGCGGGCACACAGCCCTGCCATCTCCCTTCCGTAATTTATATCTACAGAGGGGGAAAGATGGAGATTTTGAATAAGAGCACAGAGCTGCAGCATTTAAAAATAATTTAAAAGTTGGAAACTAGGTATGTGTCTGACAATATGGAAATCAGTACATCCATTAACAATAGTGCTGCAGAACATGACTTAATGCAGTCCATTTGCTCCGGCACAGTGGGAGAGCTGTTCTATTTAATGTGCTGCATTTACATCCTCCGCTCAGAACTGCTCTGGGCGCCTCAAAACACATGCAGGCTCCAGCTGCCTCGGTCCTGAGTCCTGCTCTGCTCTCCAGCCACCCGGGCCTCCCACCTGCTGTCCAAACGCACGAGAACCTGTGGGAGGCGGGTTAGCCAGGACCCGCACCCCATGCACTTGCTTGGCTGGCTCCTTTTCTTCCTTAAAGTCTGCTCACACTGTCTTGTATCCAGGTGCCTTCCTCACAAGCATACAGAACCAGCAACCCCCGAATAAATTCTCTCTGGACTTTAGTTTTAACCCTTACATGCCTAGTGTTCCATTTTTGGAACACCCATTATAGTGGAGCATAATGAAAATCTTTCCCTTCAAATTCTTATTCCTTGAATTTTTCTAGGTAACATACATGAATTTCATGCAAAAATTAAAGAAATTATAGTCTTTGGCATGAATGGGTTAATTGTCTCAGTTTTCCCTTTACCCACTGATATATTTTCTCAGTTTTTAATTGTCTCTGTCTCTCCGAGCTAAAATGTAAGTGTCTCACGGGCAAATTTTGTCAATAATGACACATAGCAGGACCCAGTAACTACGCCCCGCGTGAATGAATGTAAGAGGGAATGTTCCCGATAGGCTGAGGGGAAATGGCAGGGTAGCAGTCCGTGCATCCAGGCCAGGCCTATTCCTGCCTGGGGTGGGAAGGCCTTCCACTTGCTCCCCTCCATGCAGAATCCCCTCCTGGGCCATCACAGCCTTGTGACCATGGTTCAACAGTTCCCATCAATGGTTACCTCTCCTACATGCATGCCTCGTCGGCCTTGCTTTGCTTTGCTCTTCTCTCTTCCTTCCTTTCTTCCTTCCGACAGGGTCTTACTATGTAGTTCAGATTGGTCTTGAGCTCACTGTGTAGCCCAGGCTGGCTTTGAATTTGTGATCCTCCTGCCTCAGCCTCCTGAGTGCTAGGATTACAGGCAGCACCACCATGCCTGGCCTCTCTTACTTTTCTTTGGCCAACACTTTTCACAATTGGAAACTCTGCTTGCTCCCTACTCTGCCGCGACTCGTCTGACTCGAGAGGACAGAGGCTGTCTACCTTGCTCATTGCTTGGTCTTGGCACAGAGGTCATTGTCAGTATTGGTTGAATGAATTCGTGAATTAGTGGAAGAACGAATGAATGTATAAAATGGCCCCAATTTTGTGAAAAATGTATCTTTGCGTATAAAACGTAGGGTAGGAATTTACCAATGGTAACGGTAGGATTGGAGAGAACCTTCACTGTACATAAGCTTGTCTACTTTTAAACATATCTTAGAATAGAATATGGCTATGTGCTCGAGACACTGATGGCCCTGGCACTCAGCAGCTTCAGATGGTGCTATCTGTCCTCACAGCAGCATCAGAACTTATAATTAGATTAAACAATAAATATCAGAATTGAGAGCATTTACACAACAGAGTTTCAGAAGGTAGGCTCCAGCTGGGCTTTCTGTAAGAAAAGTGTGGAGACAGTGCAGAATATAGTAACTATATAGTAATACAGTAAATAATACAGTGTAGAATATAGTAAAGAATATAGTAGCTCTGGGTTGCTTCCAACACAAACTTGAGCCTGGGGCTCCCTGCAGAGATCGAGATGCGGAGCCATGTTGGACCCTGCTTTCCTTTCACTGTCCAGTTTCCTGCCCAGCTGCCCACTGGCCAGGCCCAGCTGGATCTGGGAGGCGGGAGCCAGCAGACCTGAGCCCTGCCGTCCCCTCCTGGGTCGGAGGAGAGCAGACACTGCCTGGACGGACTTGGCTGTTTTCCGAGCCCTTCCTACGTGGCAGGGCCCCGCAAAGCACCTGCCAGGGTATTAACCTTGGAGCTTGGGCACCTGCATTTGCCCACTTTACTCATGGGGCAGTGAACACAGGCAGGGTAACTGCTTATAACTAACAGCTGGCTTTTCTACTGTAGCATATCATGAGCTTTTGGAAAATGTGGAGGAAAATGTGCTCTTTGGTGTATTTTACGTGGATAACTACTACACTTGGTCTTCTCTAAGTTTCAGTTTAGCACTACCTAAAATTTTTGATTTTATCCTATGTTAATATTTAATATTTCACTTAAAGCAAATTATGCTTCTCATACAAATAAAATTAGAAATAAATTATACATATATTATAAATGCTAAATCAATACAGCTTCCCACACATCGAAGAAAACTGCAAACATAAGTGTAATACAGTGAAAATGAAATACTTTGAATTCCAGCTAGCAATGTTTGCCCAAGGCTTTGGATCTGGGATCTTTGTTAAACTGGGAAATTAACAGGTGTCAGAAGGCTATTAATGGAAATTACCAGCACAGCCCAAGCAGAAGGCTTGAAGTTAGAGTAAATAAGGAACAGCTTTCTCGTTCATGCTTTTAATGCCGTGTTAATGACTGCCCAAGACCATTTTCTGTCCCAGGAAAGGTGAATGCTCAGACGTGGGAGTGACTTCCTTCTGGGGTGCAGGCAAGAATCCAGTTGTCCACAGATGCTGTCCCTCGTCTGTTTGACAGAGACAGTGTGTGGGTGGAACACAAATTTGTAGCATTTACTGTAGGGTCTCCTGGTGCCTGTATCAGTGCTCTGAATGTGTTGTCTGCTAGCTTTGCTATGTATTTACTTTCATGGAGGGAGCCGCCTGCCATTCCAAAGGTTTCCTTCTCCGGGGTCTATGTGCTCCCCATAAAACCCAGGAAGTAGTCAGAGGCAGCATTATCAATCCTTAGAAATTGCAGTTAAGAGGGTTAAGCAATTGATTTGCCATGGTTCCTTTCGTGGTTTGTAAGTGCACTCTGAGCTTCCGGTAGCCAAGAGTTTGTCGGCAAGCTGGACGTGTCCACAGCATGTGAAGCGTCTGCTCAGGGAACCACAGAGCAGTTTCCTAGACTGAGAGCACAGTCTGGCTTCGTATGGACTGGGCGGTTTGATTCCGTTTGGGGTTTCTGAGAGTTTTGTTGCCCTCCTAAGTTGCTGCTAGCAAATTTTTTGTGCTAGAATGGATGTTAATGTATAAAGCTTTTGGTCCTGGGCCACTCTGGGGCATGCGAGAGGGAGTCATCTTTAGGGACAGAAAACTGAATTACTTCAGAGCCAGGTAAGCTCCTTTCCACATCTCGCCACAGCTCCAACCGACCCTAGTGAACATCAGTTATTCCATTTCTACCTCTTAGCTAATACTGCCAATCTTTCAGCACAGCAACTTGATTGTTTGTTTTGCCTGGCTTTGCTGCTCTTTCCGTTACTGACGCTTAGGCTGAGAGCCTGCAAACTGGCAGTCCAGTCTTCAGTGCAAGTGGATTCACTTTGCCGATTCTGCCCCTGGAATCCCAGAATGACGCAGTGTACCAGGAGACACAGAGAGCAGCAAGGCGGCCACTCGGGGGAGGGCAGAGTCCTGGGGCTGCCACGGAGGCGAGAAGAGCTGGACAGAGCAGCCTTCAGTCCCGCCGACTGACAGGCTTGTTTCACTGCTTCATTGGAAGTATGAGGCTCGATTGAAATATACAGAACATTTAGGTTAAAAAGTGTATTACAGCAAAAGACACGTGCTGTTAATTGCTGCTCAGAATACTTCCCCATGCTTGGAACACACTTAGCCCGCATTCTGGCCACTTTCTGAGGCAGTTCAGGAAATCCTCTTTCGTGAGTGTCTCTACGAGGCGTGCACAAAACCAAGGGAAATGCTGCTGCCGGGTGCTATCCAGTGGAAAGGCAGCTCGTAAAAGCATTATGATCCGTCCTCAGGCACCTCCCTTCCATCTCTTTCCCCAAATACAAATGCCCATGAAAGAGAAACAATTGGAATCAATTCAGGACAACAAGACAGCCACAACAGTGGGACGGACACACATTCATATAATGGTTTCTAGGGTCCCTACAGTTTAAAAAATCCTGTAGCTAAAGACCAGGTGATTTTGACAACAGCTGTTGAGAGCCTGGAGATCACTGCACTCTTCATTTTACAGAAGAGAAAGCTAGATGCAGGGAGGGTAACTGAGGTGCTCATGTTGTCACAAGTAACTGAGATCTGAATCCAGAACTTCCGCATCCCTGATTACAGAATGGTTTCTCATTATGTCCAGGTTTCCTGAAGTTTGGGTTATAAGTAACACTGAGCTGCAAAGGGAGGAAAGTGTTCCCCTTTACAATGTCCTTCAGACTGAGCAGCACAGGAGAAAGCCTCGGTTGAGTGCAAACCTGTCTGTAGCATCTCTGTAGCAAGTGCTAACCTGTGTCTTTCTAAAATCAGAGAAAACGGCCAAGATCAGAACCCTCAGACCAGCCATGGAGCCTAGCTGAACCCAGCACCGTTTGCTTTCTGTTGATAATGTCCATGTCTGCCTTGGGCTTACCCTTTGTCTTTGCATGCTGGATTTCTTCATCCAGTGATGGTACAGGGTTTTATTAAAATCAATTTTACTGAAGCTTAAGAAGATGACTTAATTTAAACAATAGCAAATGCTCGGCGGCTGGCTGACCGGAGGAGGAAGTGAGAATTCCCAAGCCCCGGAAGTAGTGCTGTGACCGGCCCAGCGGAGTGCAGAGATGCTGTCTCTTGGAAACCTAATGTGGACACAGGTAGAAGCCATGAGTGCAGGTTTTCTGTTTTTGTTTTTGTTTTTTTTGATGCTATATAGTTCAGGCTAGCCTTAAACTCACTATGTAGCCCAGGCTGGCCTCGAACTCATGGCGATCCTGCTGCCTCAGCCTGCGGAGTGCTGGGATTACAGGCGGGCGCCACCACGCCTGGTCCATGAGTGCAGTTTTAAGTTTTATGGTAGACATGTTTTTAAAAAGGCAAAAAGAAATTAGTGCAATTAACCATATTAGTATATTACATATTAATACAATAAAATACAACTTATCGTATTTTCATTTACTATAATCAACAAGCTCATTAAGAAGATCAATGTCATCTGAGGACAGGGAAGGGAAGGCAGAGGGGTTGGAGGAAGCGGAGGAAGAGGGGGAGCGGGCAGTGTGAGGACAGAAGGCGCGGAGGTTTAGAGCCCTGCAGCCCAGAGGCGGCGTCGCGCGCAGTGCTGGAGCTGCTGGCTCCCCTCCTGCACCTTCCTAGTCCACCCGACCGCCACTCGCCACTCTGTGCAGCAGGTATTTTTCTTACTTTAGGACTCGGGAAACCGAAACGCAGTCTCCAGAAGTACACTCAGTTGTTCAGAGCAGCTTTGGGGTCTTCGGGCCCGGGGCCGGGCTCCCCTCTTCCTGACCCGCGCAGGCTTCACGCTGGAAGAGGACCTGGGGCCGCGCGCAGCTGCAGACTCCGCTCTCCTGCGCCTCCGCAGTGTGTTTCACCAGCAGCCTCACGACCAGCGAAGGGCGACTCGGGACCACAGGCTCGGGCGAGGAGGAGCCAGCAGGGACGAGGCCCGAGCGCCAGGCCAGGCGCAGCAGGCGTCCCGGCGCAGCCCGTGTCCTGCGCCCTGGCCTCCAGCCCCGGGCTCAGAGGGCAGCATCTTCTGACCCGCAGGCGGCCTCGGGCCCGGGTCCGCGCGGTGGCCCCGCTGTACAGGGCCGGTGAGGCGCAATGCATGTGCCCGTGCCCGGTGCGGTGCGTGTGCAGGAGGGTGTGGCCGGGCCTCTGGAGTCGCCGGGTCGGGTCGGTTCTCGAGTCCTTTGCAGCTCATGCGCTGGGTAAGGTGGGGTCGTTACATCACGGGATCTCACGCTCACAGCACTGAGAGGTGGCTTACGCCTTCTAGGGGGGTTCGAGGCTCGGTGGGAAGGCTGAACTCGGAATGACGGCCTCTGCTCCACAGGTCCAGGTTAGTAAGAGAAGCCTCGCCACCACGTTTGTGCATCTTTATCAGAGGAGAGAGATGTGAGGCCGGCGCGCCCTCGGTGACAGCCAGGGGCCACTTCCCCCTCTGTTTATCCGATGACTGCCAGGCCCCATTGTTTCTGCTCCAACCGCAGCTTGGTTCTTCTTCCTCATCCCCAAGAGCTGCAGACAGCACGTCTGTCCCTCAGCAGGGGAACGGGCGGGGGGATGTCTGGCTTTCCTCCGAGCTCAGGCAGAGGAGACCCACAGAAGGCAGTAGGGACGGAAAAACCAGGCTGCCACTGTCCAGCATCACTGTAGCTCCAATGAACTTTCCACTCTACTCAATTGTTGTTGTTAAAATTTTAACTTGAGAGGAAAGCAGTTTCTGAGGAGCTGATTGCAGTCCTTGACAGAGATGACCATGAAGGCGGCCGCGGTGTGGTGATGATGGAGGAGGTGCTGCTGGTCACCCTGGTGGCAGTGCTGCTGGCGTTGGTGAAGGGCGCTGGCACTTGGAGAACACACACTTGTGCTTTCCTTGTATTTGTTTATGTGACCTCCCCAACAGCCCTGTTCAGGTGGGTACTATATTACCCCATTTTACAGATGGGTGAGTTACTTACATGAAGCTTCAAAAATGCAGGACCAGGAATTGGGCCCAGGGAGTTTGGCTCCAGAATCTGTTTTTCAAAATCTACCCTAAAAGCACTCTATCGTTTTTAGAGGTTTGTGACTTTATGGGCTCCTAAGAAAAATTAAGTGGCGAGATCAACACTTACGGCGATCACTTCCAGAGCAGTTATTACGCACCAGACTGCATTATCTACTTAAACTCACGGAACACTTTGAGGTGGCTTTACCGACCCCCCCTTCACAGGGAGTAAGTCAAGGCTGAGAGAGGAGGTGACTTGCGGAGCCTCAGCCTTGTTCCTAAACTGCTAAGTTCTGGTTGCAACCAAGGGGTGCTCAGGTGGGAAGTCTGCCTCTCAGCGAAGCGCACCGCTGGCCCTGAGCCAGGCCGAGTGCGTCGCCATGGAGCCACCGAGCCACCGAGCCACCGAGCCACCGAGCGTGAGGTTCAGTGTTCGGAAGCTTTCCCCACTTCTCACTTCATCCTCCCTCACTGCAGTGAGACAGCCGCCCATTTCTGTCTTACAAATGAGACGGGGAGGCTCGGAATGGGGCACATCGGGGGCCTGGGTACCAAACTCAGATCTGCTCGGTTCCTTCTCCGCGGGTTCGTTCCCTGCCCACCTTGTCCCCTCTCTGGCAGCGGTCTCCAGGCGGGTCCTGTGTCACAGGGCTGGGCTGGAGGTCTGTCCTCAGCCCTCGGGTGTTGTCCTCTCCTCGCTGCTCACCCCGGCTGTGCTGTGCTACATTCGCACTGTCAGTTAATCAGGATTTTGCCACAAGAAAGAAGTAGAGGATGCTGATGTTGTTCTGTTACAAGGGCTCGGGATTGGTCCATGGTGTGTTTCATGCCTGAGCACTGTGGTCATACTTGAGAATCAATGCAGGGTTTCGTTTCTTTTTTCCTTAAGTTAAATCTGATTGTGATCGACATACTGTACCTTTTCTTTCCTAAACTGTTCCCAGAGAACTTCATCAATTGACCTGTAGTTGCTCAGCTGTGGAAACAAGACCTCCTGTCATTTTAAAAACTTTTTTTGTGAAAACAAGACTTAAAAAAGACCCTCTGTGCTGCTCCCTTTAGCTCCTAGACAGTTGGCTTCATAATCTTGGTGTGAGAGGGAGGTGCTCAGTGCTGTTGCTGAGCACAGACGGCAAGCAACGTTTCTCTTAGCTGTCCGCAATGCCACTGTCAGCCTGAGAGCCTGGTCTGAGTGCCAACTGATCCTGCCTCACCTTTCATTAAAGCAGCACAGCCTTCCAGAAAAGCTAGCATATTATTAGTAAATGAACAGTTGTTCAAAATAAATTAATAGTGTTAGTGTGACCACTATGAAGAGTTTCTCCTGACCCTGTGCTTGCAGCCGGCCAGGCACTGTGCTGAGCTGTTCTACTCAGTCTTAAGTGGCTCTAGTGAGGCTGGCTCACTATCACTGGGCTTTTAGAACACAAAGCGTGGCGTCACACTGTGGTAAAGTCTGCAGTCTTTGGAATCAGGCCACCCTGGGGTCAATCTCGGCTCCTGCTGACTAGCCTTGGGGCCTTATGAAGCTTCACTTTCCCTATGTGGAAAAAGGGGCAACAATGACACAAACTTGCATGGGGCTTTTACCAAGAGGAAGGGAAATAATGGCATAAATTGTGTAGCACAGTGACTGAAAGTTGACTTTTAATAAGTTTTGATACAGGGACATTCTATTACACGTAGTAGCTAAAAATTCAACAGTGTAACAAAATGTATTGGCATTACTTAGTGCAATGGTTTTGACGTGGATAAACCAGGAGGCTCATTCAGTTATTAACAAATCTGCGCTGAGCTTACTAGGGACCAGGTCTTGGGAATGTGGCAGTCAACAGAAACAGACGTGGCCCATACTCCCTGTGGAGGAGGAGGGGTGCAGTCCAACAGTCACGGAAGGCTGTGCACTGGCTCATGGCGATGCTAACTTGGCCAGAAAAGGTCATGGTGTCTTGAAAAGCAAAAGGCAAAACATGGGGAGCCCTGGCCAGCCTAGAGGGGGCCAGGAAAAGCTGCACAGATTTGGTTGCATCCAGGATCCTTTTAGGTTTGACCCTTGGAGGCTCTCAAAGCAGATACATACAGAATGATAAACACAAGTGCACGTTCAAGTCTGCGAACTGACCGCTAGAGGGGGCTCTGGCCTCCTCGCTGTTGCTTGTGCTCTAAGAAGACCGTGTGTTCCTACTGGGTGGGTAAAGTCAAGGACACTTCCTGGGCTATGCTGCTAGGAGAGGTGGACCTCAGCGTGAGGAGGAGGAGGACGCGGACTTCGGTGGCCCACGTGGCTTCAGAGGCTGTTGCTTCTCTGCCGTTGTCCTCTAGCAGCCCTCTCCACCTTGCTGCACAGTGAACAGGGTGAGTCCACGGGGCTCAGAGGGCTCAAGTAGATGTGCTAACACATCTCCGACCTGGCAGAAGAGTGCTCCCGCCCGTCTGGAGTCCAGAACCCAGCAAGAAAGGCTGGGCTTTAATGACAGCTAAATCTAGGAAGTGGCCTATATGTCCATCAGCAGATGAATGGGTAAAGAAAGTGTGGTATTTACACACCATAGAGTACTACTCTGCCATAAAGAAAGAGAAACTTGGGCCGGGGATTTAGCTCAGTGGTTCTGCCACCTGCCTCGCAACCGCAAGGACCAGAGTTCGATCCCTGGCACCAAAAAAAAAGAAAAAAAGAAAAAAAAAGAAAGAGAAACTTGAGTCATTTGTAGGAAAATGGATGCATCTTGAGACTATAATGGTAAGTGAAATAAATCAGACACACAAGCCTAAATATCTCATGGTTGCTCTTATGAGAAACCCCAAATAGAAATACCATAAAGAACAAACTAAAAGATAAATAATAGGAAGTAGGGAGAGAGATCTTCCTCAAATGGGAAGGGGATCAACAGATGGAGGGAGGGGGGAGAGAAGGAAAGGAAATGGAAAAGGAGTTGAGACGTGTTTTATGCATCTACCAATTCCGCACAAAAGGTGTAAACATGATGTGCTGCGAACATGTGCTGATAAAAAATAAAAACACAAATAGTTTCTAGGAGACTCATGATCTGACACAGGAAATGGCTTCATTTCCAAATTACTGGTTATTGGTTTTGACACATCTATCAGTAACTACAGAGACAAGCAACAAGCCCAAGATTGTAGAGCCAAGGTGAGGCAACTGTTGAAACCAGTTTAGATGTCTGAGAAATAACCGAGGGGGGAAAAATCATGCTAAAATTAGTCAAGAATAAATCTGGAAATTCTGGGAAGCGTATTGAAAATAGATCAATTTGGGGGCTGCCATCAAGCCACACAGATGAGAAGGCTAGGATCCAGGTGACTGGCCACCAGGCTTGCCTACGCAACACAAAACACACCTGGAAAACACAGTGGTGGGGCAGCACATGGCCACCCAGTGAGTGCAGTGAGTGCAGCATGCCACGGGCAGGCCGGCCAGGAGGTGGAGTGGCCATATCCGAGCTGCATCCCCCGGGTGGGCTGCAGGGCTTTCTGTCCCTCCCCTAAAACCACCCGTCACGCCACAGCTGATATGCACACTTGCCTTAGGAGTCCTGTGTGTGTGACATCACACACGCAGACACACACTTTTTAAAACAGATGACACAGGGGCCAGGGATTTAGCTCAGTGGTTTCGCCGCCTGCTGCGCAAGCGCAAGGACCGGAGTTCAATCCCCGGTACCAAAAAAAAAAAAACAAAGGAAAAAACCAGATGACACAACTGCCCCTTTCAGGGCATATAATGGCAGGCAGTAGTGGCATGGATAATTCAAACATGAAACCCAAAGTAATTTCTCAATTCCTCTAAATACTTCTAAGTTGCCCCCACTAACTTGTGTGAGCAAATGGTCATGTTCTATGGGGCACTATTTTAAACAGGCTACGGAGAGAAATTCTGGCCGAGCAGGTGCCGGCAGTTCTGGGGGTGCTGCCCTCCCTCTCTGGACCCTCTCCGTGTGTTCTGCAGTCTCCACCCTCGCCCGAGACCAGGAAGGAAATACACATCTTCCTCCCCGGGCCCTGTGATTAGAGCGGGAGGAACTGCTGCGGTCCTCCAGGCTGTCAGCATCCCTGGAAGCGTACCCCACATCTCCCGGGGTGGAGGGGACAGCTAAAGGCAGCCTGTCCGTGGCCTGAAGTTCTCTGGGCCCCAGTGGTCACATCTGAGGCATGGATTAAGCGGCGTCCCTCATCGGGTTATTGTGAAGTTACTGTGAGGACTGCAATGAAAGGAGAACGCTGAGCGTGGGGACTAGACCACTTCCACCCTCACCTAAGTGGTTGTGGTGATGATGATGTGAAGATGATGTAACCTGTCTCGATTTGGTCACGGCCAGTGACATCTGGCATGAATTCAGCTGAGACTTTTTTTCAACCTATATTCTGACATTCTTTTGAAAATAAAATCACTGTATTGAGATGAAATAAATATGGCCAAACTGTGTCAACTGAGTTTAAAGTGCTGAGCCGCTGGTTCTTTGCAGACATCTAAGCGTGTGTGCACGTGTGCGTGTGTGCGTGCGCGTGCATGTGGACGTGCGCGCGTGCGCGCGGCTCATGAGGACGTTTCCAGAGCTGCGGGAATTGGGTGAAGACGCTGGCCCGCCGGGGAGGCGAGGCGTCAGCGTGCTGCGTGAGCGGGATCATGGACCCGACCACCTGGCTCCCCAGTGCCGGCCAGATGTCTGCTGCTAGTGATTTCTCCCCTACGTCCACTGAACATAAGAAAAAGGAATGAGATTTAACATTTGGTGGAATCTGCGTTTTCTAAATTATCTCAAAGATGCAAGGAACTCACGACTCCAGCTGCCTGTCTAAAAAGAATTTAACGCTGGGATCTAAGAATGAAAAGGCTTTAAAAAATTGTTATTTTAAAAAATATATCGGCCCCACGTATCCTTGTAAGTGAGTAGATTCGGAGACGTTGCCAAGATTTTGGCCTGGGCGTCTTCTAGGGCATCTGACCTTTGGCGATGCTGAGGCCTTCTGCTTAGGGGACAGGAGAGTAGCGCCCGCTCCCTCCCACCAACGTCTCTCATTGTTTCAAATCAGCAAGTGGCATTAGTGTACAGGGTCATGAAAAGAGCTGCTATTTTTCAAGCTTCCCTTATGCCTCTGTAGAAATGAAGGCCCATTATTCTGTCATCTATCAACCCATCTGTCAGGCTGCAACAGATGGTTAAGATGCAGAACCTCTAAAACACCGAGGAAGAGACTACCCTGCGCTTTTCCATCCACAGTTTACATCCAGTCTGATGGCAGAATACCCCTTTGCCACTCCCCTACTCATCATGCGAAGAGAAAGTGAGGGAAAATACTGCTTTTGAAGTACAAATTAGGAGCTGTTCCTCAACAAGATGACTGCTGGCTTCACAGAGGCCTTTACCCTGGTGGAAGGAGAGCAGAAGGCAGGCTTGAGCCTGAGTCCTAGCTGGACTCCTGTTTGGCTGCAAACCCTTGGCAGCTTATTTGCCCTTGTACCTAGGCTTTTATTTCCTTAGTGGAGCAGTAGAGAATTCATAGCTCGTCTTAGAGGGTTATTGCAAGAATTAGAAAGGACTGCATAATGCTGTCGGGAAAATATCATGCACAATGCAGCATCTGAAAACTGATAGATGCTATTATTATTTTCACCATCAGTTCTCCCTTCTGTTCTTGTCCCCTGTTTCCTGTAAGTTTATTCCCAGTCAAAGATTCTGTGTCTCCTGCAGGCAGGATTTAAGCAGGCACCTAGGGCCAGATGGACGGCAGACGTGAAAGCAGTGGACGGGTGTGTGTGAAGCTGGGTGTGTGTCTGTTTCCCCACAATGTGTTGTGCCCACAGCATAATCACCGAGCCTTGTGGTGAGGGCGCTGAGGTGGGGGAGACAGACATCCCTGTCACCGAGGAGACCCTGTTCCCAGGTGAGAGTGTCTGGGACTTCGGCCCAAACCTGCCCAGTGAGTGATCGTGTTTTCTTGGTTTCCATTTTGACCTGGATGAAATAAATATTTGGTTTTTTTACTCTGCCCAAGCATAAATATTAACTGAATCACAACTCAAGCATTGTGTTTTATTTAGCTGATTCCACTTGTTTTTGTCAGTTCTATCACATCTCTAATATATAACTGTTAGAATTCCACGCTCACAATTTTTTCCAGCGTGAATCCAGGGAGGACAGGCCTTCTTCCTCCGTCTTACTCTTGGGTAAGTGCCGCACTGTGTGACAGAACACGATGGCAGAAGCTCACGTGTTTTGAGAGGCAACAGGTGTTCCAGGGAAGGACGGCTCAACTTTATGTACCACTGATTTCTAGGCCTCCTGTCAAACATAGGTTCTAGCTTGGCAGATCTGCAGTCGTGTTTGAGAGTGCGTTTCTAACAGGTTCCCAGTGGCCCCGGTACTCCTGGTCCACATACACACTTTGAGAAGCAAGTCTCAGCCCACGAAGAACACCCAGGCTCTTGCATCCACTGCTGTCCTGGGCCCTGCGGTCAAAAGGATTCCCCTGCCACTGGGGATCCATTGCCACTCTAACCTTCACAGAGGTAGGTCTCACTTTGCCTCTTCAATTTCAAGATAACCCTCCCCACTCTCTTGGAACATTTCTTGGATAGCACTTAGCCAACCTCATTCAGTTCTCACTGATAGAGCAGGTGCTGCTATTCCATCAGTTAGTGGGAAGACAACACGGGCACAGAGAGGGTCAGTAAATTGTCAGAGTCACTATGCTAGCAAGTGGGCAGCTCCAGGACATATGTGGCATGCTAAAAAATACAGTGAATATTTAAATAAAAATAAAAAATTTATTACAGTAAAAGACATACTGCCATCAGCCCCCACTTCAAACACACTCGACCCATCATTCTTATCTCTTCCTGAGTGGCCCAGGACATCCTCTTTTGTCAGTGTCCTTTCCTGGCTGCCTTGATGTTCTGAATCAATTCAAAATGCTCCTGGCAATTTCTGTCAAATAAAAACAGTACGATGTGTCCTCCTCCACCTTATTCACCACTTCGGGCTGTTCCCAAAGTCAAAATAACCGTGGAAGGTAAACTTTATGGATGCAGTCAGATTCCAGAGCATGGGTCCACATCCATTGAGGATTTAAGATGATGCCTCACTGGGACTCACTGGGTCTGTGACACACGCATTTTTATAATCGCTGCAGCACTTATTCCAGTAGTATCATTAAATCAATATGAGCAGATAGAGTAAAATCTTTTATAAAACTAGAAAAGAAAAACATATTGCTGTTTTGTCTCCTTTTCTCTAATTATCTGCTAATGAAACCTATGAAGCTGAGTATCCGGGGATTAGACCTAACACTATCAGACAGAAGTCCAATAATATGTACTTTGCCAAACTGCATCATCTTATTAGAATCTTGTCATGAGTGGTTATGCTATGGGGACATTGCTTGACCTATGATATATTAAAATCTGTTATAATGAGAGCTCATCATATGCTATATTAAGTCCTGTTGGTGAGAGGAGGAAATTACATACTAAAAAAGTGAAGGCTCTCTGTAAGATATTCTGAGTCACAAAGAGGACCCTGATTCCACACACATTTGCAGAAATTAGCTGGAGATGTAATAATCTTATGTCGTTTGTAGAGCTGCCCATTAAGTGCTGGTCATAATATTCCATTTTGAAATGTTTTTCACTGTTACTAAAATGGTGTCAAAGAGAAAGTGTTTTTCAGAGCACTTGTTTTGAAAGTAAGTGTACAACACCATGATTCCAGTTTTGGGAAGCGCTGTCATCCAGTTTTGTGCTCCATGACCAAGAGTGTCGAGCCTAGGGGAAAGCTCTAGGGAAATGGTTTGCCCATTCTTGATTTTCATGGCTTTGAGGGACTGTGAAGTCCAAATCATAGTCCTGTTTGTTTGGTTTTTTTTTTTAGTACCGGGGATTGAACTCGGGTCCTTGGACTTGTGAGGCAGGCGGCGGAACCCCTGAGCTACATCCCCAGCCCCCGTAGCCCTGTTTAAAGTCACGGTGTTTACCTTAAGTGGAGATGAGACCCAGACTTGCAATGCCAATACCCTTATTGTGTACTGGGATTGGGAAGTGGAACTGCGCACAAGGAGGGAGGATGGGTTCTGATACCTTTTTGTAACATAAAAATCAAGAGTTGAGAGAACCTTTGATAAACATGTCAAGTCTCCTGAGGCAGGGATCCCTGCTTTGTGGACGCATGAAGCTGTTGGCTTTTGTTTAGGACTCTCCTGTATGACAGACAAATCTTTGCACCCTGGAAGTATTTCAGGCACATGCTCTCACCCGGGGAATCATGAGGGAGCTGAGACAAGCATGTACTTCATGCTCCTGTAGTGGAAAATATTTTTGCTTTTCTTTCTTACATGTTTTGTTAATTTTTTGGCTTTTTTCCTAGATACATATCTTTGAGTGATCACATGTCAAATGCACAGGCAATGGCACATGGACTATGCTACTGGTTTGGAGTGGCCACAGGGCTTTTCTCTTTGGTTCTGTTTTAGTGACAACTCCCATCTCCGCTGGCCTTCCCAAAGGTTTGAAGTGATGGTTCTCCACCATGTGCTGCCTGCAAGCAGCTGATGAAGCACCAACCTGGAGCAGAGGCTAGCGGGGTCTGCTTTTCTGGTTTGATGTGCAGCTTTTATGACTGCACTCAGGTCGGTGGTAGAAAAAGCCCACTGGGTATCATTCTGTACTGTCTCCCCCTGGAAAGCAGAGGTCAGCGGCGAGAGTTCTGAAGTCACTTTTGGGTTCTTCATCACTAACTTGACTTAGCCAAGATAAGATGCCTGCATCCTTCCAGCCTCAGTCTCCCCTTTGTCTAACAGGGTTGGTATCTATCCCACGAAACTGTTGTGAGGCATCATTGAGACACAGCGTATGTACTCAGTAAGGATTAACAGTTGGTGTCATTATTAATGGGCATACTAAGCACAGGCAGAACTGTCTTAACCAGACTCACTTGTCGAGAATGATTCCCAAAGCAGAATCATTGGCAGTAGATGATTCCCAAAGCAGATCGCTGGCGGGAGAGGTAAAGCTTTTCTGGAAGTGACATGGGTGTGCTGGATGCCAACCCATTTGATTACAGTGAGAAAAATCCGCTTGCTCTCAGGACGAGTCTGGCTGGTGACCGAATCCGACGAGCTCTCCGCTGTGCTGAACAGCAGCGCCTGGCTGACCTTGCTGCACACCCCTTGCTGCCCGGCTGTGGTCAGTGTCCCCATCTGTCCACCACATTCTGACCCTCACACTGTCAGTTCGCCCCACAAGCCCTCCCTGCTGTATAACTGGATCTGTATAACTACTAGCAAAGACTATTATTAAAGTGTTTTTTCGAGTTATATTTTTTATTACCCCAGTGCATTTAATTCCATGCATTTTAACAAAGAAACAAATCATTCTCACAGATACTGTTGTGTTTGTTAAATCTCCTTTATCAATACACAATTTTTTTTCCAAGAAAGGCGGGACTATCTCAAAATGACATTCTATTCTAAAAAGGTTTCGATGAACTTTGTTCATTAAGAAGTCACAAGAGAGAGCTTTCTTTTTCTAATATCCACCAACTTTTTGTTTCTCAATATGAAATGGCTGTGAGGATTAATTTCACCTTAGCCATTAGAGAGGTTCTAGCTCATTTGGGTCAGATAATAGCTATTTATAAGCACGAGTGAGAAGACCTTTCAGAAGAAAATTCATAATTCATTCTTAATACTTTGAAAAATGGAACAATCATTTCTCCTAGTGCTTGGCACTCAGACTGACGAGAAACGCCAGAATGCTCTTCCTTAAAGTGACAGAAGAAGTTTTGAGGTTTTGTCTGTTTTATAGACAGATTCGGCCTCCAAAACAGTTTGAAATAACCTAGGCACCTCAAGTAAGAACTGGGAAAATCAGCCAGATAGTCCAGGACACTAAAATTCCCAAAGAAAACAATCATTGTATATCTTTGATCATTCATTTTCTATCAGGTATCAAGTGCGTTTTTGACATTAGAAATATAGGAGTGAGCACAAGCAGACAGATTCCCCGCTCTCATAGAAAGTACTTTTTTTGTGGCAGTGACAATGAGCAAATCAAGAAGTGATGTATTTAGTGGTTTGGACACTGGTGGATATCTGGAGAAAAAGGCATGCTGGGAAGAAGGGTGCCGGGAGGAGCATCTTGGGGCCTGGGGTGCTGAAACTCTAGAAGAGGCCAGGGAACCCTTGTGAAGAAGGAGGTTCTGAATAAAGGCCCGAAGGCCCCAGGCCCATGAGGGTGTCTGGAAGAACCTCCTGTACCGAGGGAAGAGCAGGCAAAGAGGGCTCAGAGACAGGCAGAGCTCCATGGGATTATAAATCTAGAAAAATGGAAGATTGGATTTATTCGCTTTGGATACTTGAGCGGTGGTGCTTCGCCTTTTGGAGACCCTTAAAGGATGTGATAATAAAAACGTATATCTCAAGCCTCCAGGAAATGTAATTTGAAGGGAGAGGAAGAGACTAGTAGATGTCAGGTTGCTCCTTAAATGAGAGGTGAGGACATCCTTTGGGATTATGGAAATGACAGCTGGAATCAAGAAAGAGATAGTAGGAAGATGGATTTAAATCTTTGATGCCAGGATTTCCAACAGCAGCAAACTCCACCAGTTCAGCATGTGGGCAGGGTGGGCCTGCCTTGCTGAAGTCTGTGAGGGCGAGGGGTGTTGGCCGGTGAAGCCTTAGATGGTGATTTCACTGAAATTTGGGTCTGGGCTCTCTCTTAACTTTTTAAAATTATGCACAAGGAAGAAAAGTACCACTATATTTCTAAATCTCCTCTTTGGCTAGGAAGACTTAAGGGAACGCTCTCAGGTATTCATTTCAAAACCCCTTGGACGGGAGACCTTCTGAGGGAGTTACCACTACAGGTTCTCCAGGTTCCCTTTGAGAGCCCTTTTCCTATTTGTCCCTGAAGTGTGGGAGTTCTGAAGCCCTGGCTTCTCTCCCCTTCTCACACTGTCTCTCTTTTCACATTCTCATCCGCTCTCATGACATCATCTGAATTTCAGATCCACACCCTGACTCCGTACTATCTACGCATGGGTGTCCTCTGCTCTTCCAGTTTCACTTGTCTGAAAATAACTCCATGTCTCTCTCCCTACACCTACTCCTTCATCTGCATGTATCAGCTTGGCAGAAGACAAAACCTCATGCTCCATCCTAAAATGCCAGTAGCCTTCTTAAGCTCTGACTTCCTTCGTGTCTTCCTTTCAGATGCAGTAAGGTGATTAGCCTGGATCAGGCAGATGGCTTCGCTTCTGCTTCAGCCAGTGACCAGCTACATTGCTTGCCTTGGGCTTCGACTGAAATGGGGATTAAAAGACCTAGTTCATAGGACTTCTGTGAGGTGAAGCGGTTTTTGCCTGGTGTGTGGAAAGCACTCAGGAAAGAGCTGATGTTGTTAGTAGACCCTGGCAATTGCCTCCGAGTTGGCCATATGTCTGCCTCTATTATTAGCGCATTTAACTGTTAACATAGCTTTTAAAGAACAGGTTTGCTATACCTTTCTCTTTCTCAAAACTAACAGCTAACAACTGCATAGCGAAGTCTTACTGTATTTTTGAGGAGGGAGGCAGAGATCCTCCATGGAATGTGTGTGTTCCACAATTAGGCTCATCCTGCCTTTCCTCCACCTGTAAATACACCCCACAAGCATCACACGCCCTCCTCCATGCATACCCATGCCACACACAGACACACTCGTACACACCCCTTCTGCCCTTCGCTAATTCTTGCCCCTTTCTCTAGGTCCTTTCTACTCACAGAACACGCTTCCTGCTGTATTTGCCCATAGAAGCTAAACATTTGTTCTTACATTTAACCCACTGTCGTGAATGTCCATGGTTCTCTGATTAGAATCAGATCGATCTCTCCTCCTTCGTCCACAGCCATCTGCGTTCTTCTCAGAATGGCCCTTGAGAGAGTGAATCAGCAATCCCTGAAGTCAGGGTTTTCTGTAATTCAACTTGCTCTGCACCTCAGGACACAGGGCAGTGTTTTGCATATCGTGATTTCCCAACTCAACTGTTTGTTGAATTCAATTAGGAAGATTTCAGTGTCTAAAATCTAAATGTAAACATGCAGACAGCATTCGCCCAGCCACCTGCTGCTCCCTGGTTCACAGTTTACCTTACGACTGCGTGTGAGAAGCGTATTTGCATAGCCATCTGTTTTACACATTGCCAACCGGCCTGCGTTTGCCCAGGCTTTGCTTCCCTACACCTTACAGTGAGTTCTCGCAAAGGAGCCTTTCAGTGAGATTTTCCCCCTGACAGTGTAGACCAGGGTTAAAAGCTGTCTCAACCAGTCTGACTCTAAAAATGATGGTGTTGAGGGACAGAGTGAATGTGGAACTGGACTGTCAAGGCTCACAGGTTTCTGGGCCTCCTTTGTTCTGCTCAGAACATTTACCAGGGATTGGGAAGAGAGGAAAACCTAGTGCATGGAACACTAGCTTGACAATGTGTTAAGTAAAAAGGATGGCACAATTTTAAGAAAAATCAGACAGCTGCTTCTTGAAACTTGGAAAATTATTTCAACTGAGAATTCCCTTCCTAACTTTAGGTGAGAGAAGTGGCCAAGAACTTTCTAAAATTAGCACCAATTCCCTTATCCTTATACAAATTACCATCTGGTATTTGTTTCCTGTACTTGCAGAATGCCAATTGGAATGCAATGTATGAAATGCCAGTAACATTTTATCCTGAAAAGGCTACTTGATTCCAAGCTCACATATGAAGTTCTGAAATCTCAAAGTCTGAACAGGGTTGGTAGGTGCTGCTGACCTTAATCCAGGAGGATGTTCTTAAATCTAGTCTAGGAAGAGATGGTGCCTGCATTGGGGACATCTTTGTAGTAGTAGTGTCAGAAGGGACTAAAAAACAACAAGTTATTTGCTCATATCAAAGCAGTGACCCTTTGGATTATAAACAAGTATTTATTTTTATAATAATTGTGGTAAGACTATAAACAATTGCTTTTTCTGAAATAGAGCTTAGTATAAAAAGCAAATATTAAGTGAAACTGAAGCTTTAGTATCTTGTTTGTTCAAAGCCTGGGCCGGGAGAAGTCAATCCACACTCGTCTTTGGGCAAGTTACCACACAAGGCCTTTGTCCTTGACTCCTGAGTAGGCCTGCTGGAAACACGAGGTGTGGACTCTCCTGCGCTGCCGGGGCTCCAGAGCTGAGTTCCTCTGAGTGGCTGATAGTAGTCTGCCTGGATATTACTTCCTCTGTCAAGCTTTTCCTCCCAATCCCAGGTAGGGTTACCCCCAACTTGCACAGCATTGCAGAAAACCAAGTACTGCTTGGAGCCGTGAGAACTGCATCTGGGAAGGATTATGGCTATTTACAGTCTCTGATTGGTTCCTAAGCGGGGCAGGCCCCTTGGTGATCAAGTGGGGTTAATGGCATGGAGAGCTAGCCACATCTTTACGATTGGAGAGGGGAGCAGGAGGACCACGGGGGAAACTGGGAAGGTGGGAGGTTCAGGAAGCAGAGGACAAAGTGGGCATGAGACCTGCCTGTGATGGACAAGTCCCCTAAAGAGCTTTTCCATTCTTGTCCATTTATTTACTTTTGAATTCCAGGTATAATGTTTAATCTTCAGTGGAGTCCCAGTTATCCAAGAACCTTTTCTAATTTCTGATGTTTGAAAGGTAAGGATTCTTATTTTTGTTTTTGGATGGACACATGATAATTGTACATATTTACAGGGTATAAATTGATGTCTTGAATCATGCATACATTGTGAGATCATAAAATCAGGCTAACTAGTGTATTCATTCCTCTACATTTTATCATTTCTTTATATAATGAATACATTAAAAATCCTCTCTTCTGGATATCTGGAAATATACAATGCATTATATTGGCTATATTCACCTTGCAGTGCCAGAGTAAACAGAATTTACTCTCCTACCTCACTCACTGTGACATTGTATCCATGGACCAACCTCTTCTGCTTCTCCTGCCTCTACTCTGCCCAGTGTTGTTAGATTCTCAACTTCTGTGATACCAACTTTTTCAGATTCCACGGAAGAGTGAAATCATGTGGCACTGTATTTGTCTTTCTGCATCTGGCTTATTTCACTTAGTAAGAAGCCCACCAGGTCTACCCATATTCTTACAAATGACAAGGTTTCATCCTGAATAATGTGACAGGCAATGTAGACTTCTCCAACTCCTATGAGGTCTGTGATATGTCCAGTACCTGCTTATGTTTATGGGGATGGATTCTGAGAAGCACCAGCACTTGCTTCTTGGTGTGTGCTGTCATGTGTGGGCTGTGGAGCAAGGACTGGTCATGCATGTGCCCTGACTTGCTCTGGATGGCCAGGTACAGGCCCTCTGGTAATTACCTGAAATTCTCAGTTTTACTTTCAAAAGTATCTGTTTGGATGTGAGTTATAAGGCCACAGAAAATAGCACTGATCTGACTATACTCTGCAGACCAGATACACTTCATCCCTAAATTGTCTGTTTACCTGCTTCTGCCCCTGAGACTGTGGGCTTTTTGAAGGATAAAACACCATCCTCATTAATTCACTCAGTACTGTATATATATTGCACTCTGAATAGGTGCTAGGTGCTGGGTTACAGGAAGAATCAGAAATAGTTCCTCTACTCAGAAATCTTAAGACGGGAGACTGATTGATATACAGTAGAACCAAACAAGTATAAACCATAGAGGGAGATTCACCACAGAGTCCCTCCATATTAGACACTTTGGCCTCTGGGATCGGATGTCGTTGATGTGTTAGGGTGTCCTGAACATCAGAGGATGTTTACCAGCGTTCCTGGCCTCTACTTCTAGATGCCAGTAGCAGCTGCTCTAGCAGTAATGACCAGATGTCTTCAAACGTTACCTGATCCCACTCTTCCCCAGTTTGTGTTAAGAACCACTAGCTCCTTAGACTACCCAAGACTTCACAGGAGGAGCACCTAACCACACTCAGGTGACATTTTATTAATTCTTCACTTTCAATACTTCGTAAGTCCTTGATGAGTGAACGAAATGCAGAATAATCATGCTACCACTCCCGATTCTTGTAATGAGATCTAGTAAACTAGGGGGCGGTTTAAGGGGGAACCCTTAAGTAAGATTTAACAGACGAATCTCACTCTGAATCACTGGCCCCAACACTGCTCCCACAAACACTGCCTGTAGTCAGTCACAAAGAGCTTTGCATCCCAAATGTCACAAGGCAGATTTTCTAGCAGTTATTTTCCTATTAATAAACACTGGCCGTCAAGCACTTTGGCAAATACCAGGTGCTTGTAAATGCTAAATAGTCATTAGAAAGCCACATAAATATTTTAGATTCCATCATCCACAGCAGGGAAAGGAAAGAGTCCAGATTCCAAGGGAAAAAGTAAAAGCACCCTGACATTCAACTAATGGCTTTACCCACCAGTGGTCCCACCTGGCAGCGTAAAGCCCAGCACATCTTGGAAGCAAATGTTCCTTGGAAAAGATCATTCAATCTGTCCTGACTTTGGCGGAGGCGTCCTGTCCCCAGGTCAGCCACTGGCTTGATGAAGATGATGGCAAGAAAATCCACAGCACCGCTCAAGTATCCCTTTCACACCTCCTCTGCCCCGAGCCAGGCTGACACAGAAGGATGGGGCAGCACGGCCGACTGGCAAACATGAACCCGACCCAACGTTAGCCTTTTTGACGGGCCTGGGACACACTGAGCAATATGGAGGTTTGCGTGAGCAGGCCGTGTGGCCTCGGGCCAGGGACAACTTCTCTGGGCTTCTACGGGTAAAATAGAAGGTGTAGAAAGCCATGATTTCAAAGCTGCTCACACTACTTGGATTCCTCCATTTGTAGTTTTATCCTTTTAAAGATGCATTGAATTGAGGTGCTCAAAAGATCAAGTTTTTGGAGGATTGGGAAGAAGTGGCATACAGAAATTGTCTTGATGCTTTCCCTTAACTGGCTCCTTTTTCCGGTATGAGCAAACCTCCCTGCCCAGGGTTCTGAGGCTGGCAGTCACGCGGGGTCTTTGCTGCGACCTCTGAGTGCCTTCCCAACTCTCCCCTCCTCAGGCGGGCTCTGCATTGCACTCTGGAGCTTCATTGAGAGAAGCATGAACCCAACCGCTAGCCCTGGGCTTTGGGACATGGAATCTTCTGGGGATTCTCAGAAATGCTGTCCTTTTCCCAAGATAACTGTTCCTAGGGGCCACAGAGAGACACTGAGTTATTTAGAGGCTGCAATCGATCCTAAAATTTACCTCCGGATAGATCCACTGTTCCCCTAGATGCAAAACCACTTTTTTTGCTGACTCCCCAGGGGTCCTTTTACTCACAGCACACAAAAACGAGGCTTCTTTAAGTTTTAATGTTGTTGCTAAGCTTAGGAAAAAAATCCCATGCATGAAAAATCTCCCCCCTCCTTTAATTCCTTCAGGAAGTGCCTCATTCTCAGTACTTATTAAAATGGGAAAGCTGTCCTGGGAGGCTTCTGGAGGTCTAAGTTCAGAAAGTGAATATGCATAAAGACAGCCGAATATCAAGTTTTCATAATTACAGCTTTTCATGCATACAGTTCCCAGAGTGAAGTCGGCTTTGACTTCGGCTGACTTAATATAGCCTTTCTAATTTAAATCTTCCCCGTCACTCCTACTTAGCTGTTGTTCAATTTTAGATGGCAAAAATGGGTTCCTGTTTCCAACTTTCTCAAACCAATACAAATTCTATATTTTTAGACAAGAGTGATGAGATACATTTAATTTCTGACCTCTTTCCCTAATTCAAGAGCATTGGGGAAGGAGAGGATTTCTGTTTCAGAGAGATAAACTATTAAATGTGAGGGTCAAGGAGGGTGGAGAGACCCTGGCTGAGGTGAGGACAGCCACAGCTGGCACAATGCAGGACTCAAAGTCAGCCGGCTGCCATCTTTATTGCAAGAACAATGCTGAAGACAGGAAAGAAGACTGAATAAATGTATAGCAAAAGAGATAGACAAGAAGGCTTACAATAAAAATATACTTAGAAGTGGAATTGCAATGAAAATAAAGCCCTATTAGAGCAATCTGCTTCAATAGGTGGAAAGAATTGACTGGAAACATTGTGGGTTGAATTGCAGCCGGAGGTCCGGCTTGTTTTGCTATGCTAGACAAGTGGCAGCATGAAGAACATGCACGTGGATGTGGGGGCCTGAATCTGAGTATAAGACCTGTGTATCACGTGGGAGTAGGAATTCCATCCTGTAGGAAGCGCTTGCCCAATGCTTGCTCCAAGCTGGGCTCTCCGCTTCAGCATGGCTCCATCAGAGACGGCTAAATGGTCCTGACTTCAAGATGCTCATTTTCTATTATCAGAATTTGACACAACAGGCAGGAGAGGAAACTGTGGTATTGTCTCAAGATAAGAGATTGGTGAGGGGTCACCTTGTCCAGCCAGGAAACTTTTTCTTCTAGGGAAATTTCATTTGTTTTAAAGAAATAAATTTACCTCTGCTCACTTCAGGAAGCTGCTCAGACATAGCCTATCATCAGATTACTTTACATAAGCAAGATTAGAGGGCTGGGTGAACGACCTTATTTTATTAGACATGGTAGAAAAGACGTTTTTCTCCTTTTACAGGCATTTGGAAAGTATTTGAATTTCAAATGTAGAATATTACTGGTTCCCTACTTCTCTTTGGGGGAAATTCATATCTGAATCTTTAAAAGGATGGCCCTAAATCAAGAGTTATTGTTTACTTTCCTGATTACACATTTACCAAATGACCTCCCACATTAGAAAAAAAAAGGTATCAGCAACCAGTGGCTGAAAGAATGCTTCAAATGTTTATAAATTTGAATTTACTTAGAGGATGCATAATTATAAATACTTCTTTTTAAAAAAGAGGTATGAATTTAAGCCAAATTTAACATTTTTAGGCTGCAGGGCTGCTGAATGTACTATATGTTGATTTCATTTCCTTCTTGCCAAATGATTAATCAGCACCAAGTGCATGACAGAAAGCCTTAAGTCTGGTTGGGCAGACTCCCTATGCATTGTAGTGTACATGTTTTAGAGAGTGTCTGAGAAGAAGCAGAGTCCACCGTTTTGAAGTAGCAATCTCCATCTCTCCCAAGACGTGGCATTGTCTTAGTAACATAGATAGTTATTGTGATTTGCAAAACCCTGATATCTAACATGGAGGAACCCTCCACGTTACCTCCAGTACCATAGACCCAGATCCCTGACAGTGCATCTTCTTTATCTTGGTAGTCTTTTCCTGTTTCTCCTGGAATTCATTATGAAGAAATGAACTCAGTTGTAAGGTTAGTACGCTAGCAGTACTGGCTACATTTCTTGGCACGGAGTAGGACCTCAACAAATCTATGTGGAACGGGTGTTCACTGAATTCGGAGTGAGAGCCTATCGTTTATGCATTTAGCTTAGAACGTCATTATTTTCCTTGGAGTGCTGCCTTTGGGAACTGCAGCCGTATTGGAGATACCTGTCGTTCAGATCTGATATCTGGTAGGGGAGTCAGACAAAGCTCCGCTGACTGACATGCAAGCCAGTAATGGTTTTCACACAAAGAGATTTTCACACAGAGCTATGGACATTTCAAAAGAGAACTCATATGTCATTGGAAGCATGGCATTTGAAGAACTATTTCATGGAGCAGATAGTTATTTTGGCTGGGTCTGTGAGGATGAATCACGTTTTGATAGCCTGAGGTGGGGCAGCAGAGGAGGTCTTCCGTGTGGAAGGTAGCAGCTTGATAACCAGGCAAACAGAGGAGTTTACACAACCTGCTTAGGGAACATAGGGTGTACCAAAGGGCTCCACTTAGCTAAGACGCGCAACCTAGAAAATGGCAGAAGATGGCGCTGGAGAGTTGGTGAAAGGCCATGGGTTAGGAAAGCTTTGAAAGTTGGTATGAAAACTGCGTTGCTATTCCTGTCAGTCGGAGATGGCCAATGGCCTAATCCCATCCCCATCTGGAATGATGGAAGTCTGGAAGTAGAGTGCACCAGAGAGGGTATCCAGGAACATGACCCTTGATGACTAGTTCTCTTCTGTCCACACGCCCTTGGTCCCTGCCTTCTCTTGCCTGTGACAGGGCCAACTTTCAAGTCTTGAGGGTTCCCTGAAGTCCGGAGTGGGTTCCCCACTGTTGTCTCTTCTCATCGGGGAGATGATCCCATGTAGTTTAGTCTTGGTTGCTTCTGATCTTGAATCATCAATTTATACAACAAGTGAAAAAAAGAGCCAAGAAGGCTGCAGGCAGGAGATGGTTTAATTGGGGGCTTGGAAGGAGGCACAGAATTATGCAGTGGCTCCCGGGCCTTGGGGAGCAGGCGGCTGGGCAAATTCCTCCTGGTCTTGCTGTTCCCGGCCATCTGCGGGCTGCGGTGTCCAGAACTGCAGGCCTCAGAGACAGCCAGCGTGAAACTTGCAAAGTGCTGCATTATTTGGTAAAAAGCCACATGGAATTTTGTCAGCTTTATTCTGCTGGTTTTGGCCGGGGTAGCTGTTAATGGACTGGAGCTTCTCTTTCTGAGCCTCGGTGAGAAAGGGCACCGCCAAAACCACCGGTGCAGCGCTGGGGCTAGCTTGCCCTGACCGTAGATCAACAAAGGCGGGGTGCGGGGGGTGCGGGGGCGCGGGGGCGTGGGGGCGCGGGTTTCTCCCTCCTGCCTACAGCCTGCTGCTGCATTCGAAACGTGGCTCGGACTGAATTTCGGATGTTCCACTGTATCTCCAGTTTCATGATGAATGTTCTGGTAGCAGCCTCCTTAGGGCACAGTTTTGTTTTGCTTTTTTCCTCTCTGGGAAGAAAATTCTCTCTGTAGATCTTTTTGAAAGATCTCTTCTATAATACCATAAATTCAGGGTCTAGGGTAGAGTAAAAAATCGGAATTTGAAATTTTCACTCAGCTCAGAGGTAATTTATTAGATGTGTTTTATTTAGATGAACTTAAAAATAAAAACTTCTGAAAGTTTTTATTTTGAAAATCAGAAAGATAATCAACTTTGGAGTCTTTATCCTAAGAAGTGATTTAAAATGAGTATAAGGATTTACAAGTAAATATAAGGTGATTGCTTATGAAAAGTTCAAAGCCTTATAAAATGAAAAGACCAGTGTAAGAGATAGTTAAATAATTTGGTTCATTTCAATAGAATGAGAATTCTGCAGCCATTACAAAGAGAAATAATTGGAGTTAAATAGTAATTAATATAAAAGTACTACTAGAGTTATTTGACCTTACTTTTTTTTGAACCTATGAGTACATGACCTAAACATATTGCTATGTGTTTAGCACCTAGCCATTATGGTAGGGATTTAAACATTTTAATCTTCATAATGATTTTTTGCTGTGTGGATTCTTACTTTTTAACAGACAAGATAGAAATTGTAGAGTTATTTTATCTGGCAGGTAACATTAGTCAAAATTAAAGCTGCAATCCCAAAGGGAAATCCAGTAGCTCACACAACTGGAAATTTAGGCTGTTGGCTTCCGGTATGGCTGAATTCAAGAACTCAGTCTTTTTGCTGTGTGTGTTTGCGGGGTGTGGGGGGGCAGGTCTCTTTCTTTACTCTCTATGATCTGTTTATCTCATTCAGTTTTTTGTTTGTTTGTTTTTTGTTTTTGTTTTTTTGTTTTGTTCTTTTTGGACCAGGGATCGAACTCCGGTCCTTGCGCTTGCACAGCAGGCAGCGAAACCACTGAGCTACATCCCTGGCTCATTCAGTTTTATTTGTTAACAAGATCCCTCCTTCATGGGCAGTGTGGCCACTAGCACCTAGACCCACACATTCCTAGCCTAGCAACTCAAAAGGAAGAAGAAATGTGCTCCATAGGTAAATCCCAGAGGGGACTGATGCATTCTGGCTTGTGTCCCTTGGCCATCCCTGCTGTCCAGTGAGACACCATGCTGGACAGTCCAGCAGGACTGTGTGAGGGGAGAAGGGCGTCTCCTCCTGAGGATGCTGCAGGACCAACGTGCCTGCTGGCAGTCATGCAGCCTCACATTCCTGCTTGAGCCATCAACCGACAAAGGCGTCTCCCTTCCATTCAACTACTTCCTGTTGTTCCTCAAGGCTCACTGACTTCGTTCCTTGACACACAAGCCAATGGCTACTGCTTTTTCTTGTTGATTCCCGCAGACTGTCTCCATCGCCGCCGGTAATAAACTGCCTTTGTGTGACACCTTTGTCTTGCCCTGTAGACCTGACTGCCTGGCCTGGCCGGTGAAGACTTGAGTGCATCATGCCATTGCAGCCCCGACTCCGACTGCAGACAGTGGGTGCTCAGTGAGCAGATAAGGGTCCTTGGCTTTTCACTGTCCTCCTTCCAGGTGAAAGTGGGGGGCCACACAGCACCAGGGTGAAGAGCCAGCCTCTGGGCTTCGCTCACTACACAGCACTGCACACGTTACTCAGCCTCAGTAAATAAGTGGGGACAGCGGTAGCTGCCTTAGAGGCAGTGTAAAGTCAAATGAGGTCAGGTCCATCTGCCATAATTCCTGGCCTGTGGAACGTGCTCAGGTATAATGACACTGACATTAAATCCTGCTTTTCCCTAGCCTCAACTGTGGTTTTCTAAGTTCTTTTCCCACCATACTAATTTTACTTACTTTGTCTTGCACTTTTACAAACTTTTCTGCCCATAGATGTGACTGCTCATTTGGGCAGTGGGACACTCGCCACAATAAAAGCCTCACTACCGTTAAGGGTTAAATGCCTGTTTCATCGGACAGTGTAGAAATTAATTTGATGTTTCTTAGACATTTCAAAACATCACAGAGGAGCATTCAAAGTTGGAGGTCTGTCAGGAGGTGGGATAAGGATGACATCACACCTTGGCCAGTGTCTCATGTATTTGCAGTAATCGCATCTCTTGTAAAGGACCCAAGCCTATTTTACCTTGGATCACTTCTCACTATTCCCAGGGAAAAGTTCAAAGTACTTTCCTATCTGGCCGCGTGGCTTTGATTAGGGTTCTGCTAATCAGCAATGGAAAGGAAGATGTGCAGCTGGAAGAAAGGGCTAAGAGGGCTGCAAAAACCCAAACTGTGGACTTTACGCCAATTATTTGACTGTCCAGTGGACCATGCCGGGCAGAACAAGATGACCCTAAACTGGGAGAGCCCCTGTGAGGTTAGAGCTGCATGTGAGTGTCTGCTTTGGGTTCAAAGACAGATTCCACAAGTCTTAAGGATAGTTTAGTGTTGGAGGATGGAGAAGGGAAGATTTCCCCACATAAACATCAGGAGGGTGAAAATCTGAGCCCAGTTTCTCAGCTGGGTCCCAACTCCAGTTTTCCAAGTCTGTTTCTGCTACGGTCTAACGGTTAAATCACGAGCCGTGTAAGGTCGCCAAAATCCATGACCCCACAGCTTAGTCCCTGCCCATCAGGTTTCAGTCCTTGGGCCAGTACCCTTCCCCTAATGACGGCCAGGCCCCCCATCTCCCAGGGAACCATTTTCCAAGGCCTGCTGCTCAGTCAAGAAGCGTTAAATCACATCTGTAGAATGGGGCAGACTCTCTTCACTGTCTCTTCAGATTGTTTCCAGGCTGAATGGAGGAACATGAAAAGATCTGCAATGCATTAGGCAGAAAGCAAATGTGAAGCAAGATGCTGCTGTGTGCCACAGGTAAATGCTCCCAGTCCTAAAGCCACCTCCACTCAGCCTGCCCCTACAGGAGTGAGAACTGCAGCAACATAACCTGAGGTGGACATGGAGATCCCCTTCATTCTTGGGATGGTTAATTCAAACCGCACCCCCAGCAACAAGGACTCACTGATATGTGGGATGGTGTCTTTTTATACACTTGTTCTTAGAGCATCCTTTCTACCTTGGAAGCTAAGTTATTTTTGTAAACCTATTTTACATTAATATGAGAAAACCTAAAGCCTCACTTTTGACATGAGATCTGAAAACGGCTCAGAATATCCTGTCACAGAAATCTAGGCAAGATTGGCTTTAAATATGTATTCCCAGGAACATGACAAAACGGTATAACTAGATGTGACATTTCAATTCCACAATCATGCACCATTCAAGTGGGCATTCCTGCTTTCTGAGAACTGATATTTATTCATCTGTATAAGAAGGCACTTACTGTAGCTGGCTGATTTCCTTTGGCACGATTTTCTTGCTACTGTGTCAGCATCATTAACAATTATATTACCTCTGAAGACATTCAGATTCTCACTTCTACTTAAAGGGGGTAATCTTATCACATGTATTCATGTGTAAAATATTTTTAAGTAGCCCTCGTCAAGCTTGGCCTCAGTCTGACTGAAACTGCTCACACCCCTTACAAAGATATGGGAATCGGTCCTGGCAACCTCTGATTTATAATACACATCGACGTGGCCATTTATAACACCTGCTTTCTCTCGTATCTTCTGTGTGCAAGAAAGACACACTGCAGAACAAGCAGAGCCTCTCATTGTTCTAGCATCCCGGGTTTATGCCAGTCTCTCTATGACTCCAGATGGAATTTGAAGGCAAATAAAAAATCCTTTATGACAGCCGGGTGAGCGGAAGAGCCTAGAGATCACAGGGATTGGGCTATTTCCGGAGTAAGAAATTAGCAGCTCTCCGGTTGCAGACACCCACCTGCCTCCCCGTCTCCTCTCTGTCTTCTGCAGCACATTGTCTATTAGGATCTTGGGCTCTCTTTGTGGTGGTCTTCGGGCCCTGGATGTTCGTCCAAGCTGTACACCCTCGGCCTACGTGTGATATGGCTGAGGAGAGTTAATTTTCCCAAGCCTACTTTCCTTCATCTGTAAATGTGAACAATAACGTAAACTAGGGTTGTTGTGGTATATTGGATTAGCTCAACACACAGATGAAGCCCGGTTGTTGTTGTTATGGGCATCATCACCCTCGTCGCTTCCCTACACATTCTCTTATTTGTGCGTGATGCATCAAGATGGGAATTTGTTAATTTTTGGATGGATACTTGATTTCTTAAAACTGCTTTACTTAGTTCCTGTTAGCCTAATATAGTAACTTTGTTGTATCAGACTATCAATTTGACTTGGAGGTTCCAAAATCAGAGTTTTTAAAAAAGTATATGTTTTGTCAAAAACAAAACAACAACCGCAAAGAATAGCAGGTAACCAGAACCAAGCTGCTCAAGTAATGATCTTTCCAAATGAATATGATTGAGTTAAAACTGGTCAGTTGTCGTTACCACCTGGACAAATGTCTCTGTGGTAGTGGAGAGGGTCAAGTGGGAGCCACGGTCTCCAGGGCTCACTCACTGCGGACTTGCCTAAGCCTGCCCTTCAGGAGCAGTGTCACAGCACCCTCAGGTCCCCGTCCAATCATGGCCTTGTCCTGGTGGCATGGGGATGACAGGGACTGTGCTTTAGTTCCATGGCATCCTCCTGATCTCTATGTCGCCTCCCTCGGTGACACGTCAGACTCAGGTCTCTCTTTTTTTCCTGGTTTTTATTTTCTTAGTTTATTAGTACTGTGTGCGGTACATAATGTGCTCATTCCGCGTGGGGAGCTGGTGCATGCACATGACACATCTTCATTCCTTTTTCATTCACTTTCCCTCTCTCCCTCCCCACCTGTGTCTCGATCCCCTTCCTTTCTATTGTACATGCTAGCAGTACGTGATGTTTACATTCCTTGTGGGGAGCTGGTGCATGTACAGAACACATCCCACTTCCTTTTTTCATCTCTTACCCATCCTCAAGTCTCCTTTGAAACTAACTTTTATCTGCTAAGTAATGAGGACATCACTTTTTAAATATCACGTAAGTTTTATCTTGGTGCTTTCCCTTTTTTATTACTAAAATTATCTCCACCAGGAAGCAACAAAATAAAACGGGCCACAAACAAAATGCAACTCAGGATTTCATTAGATCCCGCTTGATAGGAGAGACCACCCAAGGGCAAGACAGCATACCTTTGCAGGATGGTTTCCTTTGAGTAGAATGTGATCTTACAGTACAGATTAGGTCTTTCCCCAATTTGTGGACAAACTAGCTATGCACACTTCTTCCCTCTGGATGTCATGATATCCTCTGGACTGGAGAATGCTATAGGAGTGTCTCCAAGTATCTAGGAATGGGCGTGTGTGTCTCAGCTTCATGGTGCACGGGTGATGCATTTATGTTTGTGTATCTATCTGCACATCATGGAGGGGGAGGCCGAGTCCAGAGACCGTTAAAGCTGCTTTGCTCCAGGTCGCAGTGAGGAACAAAATGCCATCTCAAAGGGTCAGGTTCGTTACCCTGCTTTTCTAGCACATTGAAGTGCCACAAATCTGAACTTTAAAAAAAATTTTCTACCTTAACTACGAAGCTCTGAAAATAGGCATTTTTCCCGGTTAAGCTTCAAAACTTGCTCATTTTAAGGGTCTGGGCTCTGTGACATAGAGATTGACTAGAAGTTTGTGAAATTTATTTTACTCACATACTGCCTGAAAGAATTTCTAACAACTGTGTCCTACCTATGTGAAGTATGTACCTAATTTGGGTTTTAGTAAAAGTCTAAATAATGTTAAAAAGCAAAATTTCTAGCATACTTTAAATATGTATTTTTTTAAAGTATAGCTACTGTATCAATTTTAAATGTTACAATTAATATTTATTCAATACTCCTTATCACCCATTAAAATAAATTCTCTAACAAATAGAAATTTTACATCTTTGTTTTATTCTCTTTGGACTTATATTTCCATTACACTTTCCTCATAGAATAATAGCCTAATTTAGCATATTTTATTGATCACCCTATTATATTTCTTTGCAACAAAAATAAGTACACAAATTTAAGGAAAGATATTTTATAATTACCTGTGACTCTAACGGTTTAAGTATTACAATTTCCTTTTGGTATGGGTAATCATTGCAAATGTTATTAATGATAATCATCCAAAACAAAAATATATTATAAACTTAATAAAAAATAAATTTAAACAGTAAAATTTTATTGAAATGTATGTTTCTTAGATGTTTTGGGGTTTTCTTCAGTTAGTTTATGTTTTTGTACAAATATTATTTGTTTCTAGAATAGGACATGGTTCAGCGTGGATTTTATTTCCACTTTTTAATTTTACAGATTTACATACTGGAAAAGCTTGCCTGCATAAATGTGAGACTAGATAGATTTCTATGTCTCAGACCACATAGTAACCTGTAACCAAAAATGATTTTTTAATGATCTATCAAATGATGAGCAGATTAGGACTTTTAATTTTATTGAAGGGGAAAAAAAAGGAAATTTCATTACATCCAAAAGAATATATGACACAGCCATTGAACTCACCAGTATTTTGTCAGCATCAGTGTTTCAAAACATTTTTTCCAGGGCCTCAGATGTCTTGTAGTCTGGGAATACACTGCGTAGTAAGATTTGGGACAGTGAGGAAAGATGCTTCCTTTGTGAAATGGGGTAGGTGGTTGTCATACTTTGGATCCTGGATGTCTCCTCCATGGGCAGGGGCTAAAGGCCTGGTCTCAGGGGTTGTGAGGCCTGGTGGGGTGGTCCTCAGGTCCCTGGGGCACCCCGCAAAGGCAGTGGCTCTTGTTTTGAGCAGTCTGATCCACCAAGTAGTCTCTGCCATCACGATCTGGCAGCACTGCCAGATGTGAAAACAATGCATCCATTCAGTTACTGGCTGGAGCCTCTACGTCGATGGACCAAGATAACCCTTTTCTCTTTATAAGTTAATTATCTCCAGTGTTTTATTATAGCAACAGAAAACTGACTTACATAGTGATTAAGAAAAAAGAGAGCAAGATATTTTCAGAGGCAAGGCATAATCATGAAGATAGATTTTAGGCAAATCTGCATGTAAAGGCTGGGAAATTTAAAATTTATTTTCTTAAAATTATCCCTGCCCTTGCCCCCCTGAGGGTGAGTGTTTCCTCCTGGTGTATGTGTGCTTGTGTTCCCCACACTGTTCTGTGCTGATTCTATCCAGATGAGTCCATGTACCATTGTGTAAGGCGAGAGAAAGTGGTGGCTGGCGGGATGATGGAGAGAGAGGTGGATAACTCCATCTTCAAACCAAACAGTTCTGGGTGCAGACTATCTTATACTGAGGGAACAACACACCCCACAAGCACAAATCCCACTGTCTAAACAACCAGTGAGGAAAATGGCGACCACTCCCACACGCTGAGATCAGGATGCATCTGCAGCAAGCCTCACAGCTCTTCCCTGCATCTCCTGTGCTTCCCAAGCATTACCTCAGGGGGGTTTGCAGCCAGTCTGTGATTCCTTCCCAAGACAGAGACAAGACACTTGACAGGCACCATGTTTCTCTTGTTCATCCAAGGGATTTGGATGAAAAAGACTGTGAATTCCTTTCAAATACCTGCCTCAAAGGCTCAGGAACTCCCAAGCCCTTCAAGCATTAGCAAAGGAAATTAGAAAAATTCTTTCAAACTTACAATCAGTGGGCCCCGGTTGTTCTCCCGGTACTTGTTCTGGAAGAAAATGTAAACGACAGTGGCAGCCAGCGAGTAGAGGAAGGCGAAGACAGCCACGGTGACGAAGAACTCTGCCGAAGATGAGGAGTCGCCAATAAGCGCCAGCTTCTGCTGTCCCTTCCCCTCACAGGTGGGTACCTCGAAGGTCACCTGGTGCAACCTAAACCGCCAGGTTGAAGAAGATGTGTGAATGCTCTGAAGAGAAAACTAGAGGTCATATCTCTCTCTTCTAAAGCAAAGTGAGGTGTGACTCGGGAGTTTTATGGTACGCCAACAGAAGAAATTTATCAAGGAGTTTACAGAGATTGTAGCTAGACATGTGGAAATAGATATGCAGAAAACATCATTGGATTGTTTCACCAACCTACCCTGTGCTTTCTCTCCCTAGCGGGGCCTCCAGCTTTGCACCCCGCGCCCCAGCTGTGGCTCTAGACTCTTCCTCTGTTGTTTGGGCTTCATTGCCTGTTCCAACCACATTGGCTTGCTCTCCCCTCCTCAGTTACACCAAGCGTGGTCCTGTCTGAGTATCTCATCACTGACTGTCCCTTTTCCCTAAATCATTCTGCTCCTGACAGTTCCCAAACTGCCTCTTTGGCATTCAGATGCCAGCTCAGATACCTCCCAGGAGAGATTTTTCCTAACCACTGATCAAAAGCAGCCCTTTCCTCTGGACATTTCCTCTAACATAATGCTGTCTGATATTACTTGCAGCATTTATTGCCAGTTAAGCCTGTCTCAGTCATGCATTTGAATACTTTTCTGTCTTTGCTGCCCTCTTAGCAGTGACTAACATCTCCACAATAGTGGAGATCTTGGTTTTCTTCTCTGTGCATACCCAAAGCCTAACTTTAGTTGTGCACTCAGAACTTGGATAAATGAATGAACATTCTTGATTCTGTCAGAGAACTGACAGACTCTAACGCGACTGGAATTGTACAACTTCTATTTTAGAGAGTGGGTCCCATCAGGATAATACCCAAGCTCAATATATTCCTTGATAGAAACAAATATGATGCTCGAAGAATACTTTCTGCTCAGTGGATGACACTTAAGGAAGATGTATTACATCTCTATACTGTAGCTCATGCCATGAATAAGAACTCAGTGGTAAACTAATTTAATGTAGGAAACAAAATCCTTCTTCAGAAATGACTGTTAGGGAGGCACCTGGAAATAGATATAAATGTGGCTTATTTATGTCAATAAAATATCACTTGGAAATTATCCATGAAAGTAACAGTGATAAAGCCATCCATGAACCTAAAAAATTCCCAACTTACGTTTAGAAAGTATATTTCTTACTGAGCAAAATTATTCCCTTTTAACAGATTTGTTGTGCATATTCTCTTC
The DNA here is from genome assembly GCF_000247695.1 of Heterocephalus glaber. The sequence continues at coordinate 2,363,690 of NW_004624888.1, forward strand.
TGATTTAGGAAGCCATGGTAAAATAATAATAATGACAATGATAGCAACTAACATATGGGAGCATTTCCTATATTCGAAATTCTGCATTTTTGAACACATTTAATTGAATGCCCACAACAAACTCACTAATGTAGCCCGTTTTATTTTCTTCTCTCTCCTTTACAGATGAGGAAACTGAGGCCTAGCAAGATTGAGTAAGTTGTACTAAGGCACGTTGGGCCAGGGATTTAAATGTGCATCTGACTCCAGAGACTGATTTTTGAACTTCTGCGTTAACCTGCTTATGTTAATTAGTGAAAACATTAACTAGAATGAATGTTCTTTCAAAATGAAGTCTCTGGCCCCTGGCGGTGTATCCCAGGCTGAATCCCAGATCCTCTGTGAACTTGAGGAGTAGGGCCTAGTGGCAACCAAAGCAGGAGAAGCCATTTCCCCTAAGTCACTTATTTCTTAAAACTATATTTTAAAATAGCTCCTGTGCTGCCCTTACCAGAGATATTAAAATATTCATTAGTAATCTGATCTCTCATAATGTGGAAAAGTGAAGGAGATTGGAAAGGTACTTGTAGCAATCTGGGTGGGATTTCAGCTTGACTGGCTCTGGAGTCTGCTCTCAGGATGGCTGAAGCAAACTTCAGGGTGTGTCTGGGAGGGCAGGAAGCACACCTCGTGGTCTGTCTGGTCCTGGCCCTGCGGCTCCTGGCTGCTCCTCGCTCGGCTCCTGCTGCCATGGGCTGAGCAGCTCCGCCCCACCGGGCCCTGCTGCCAGGCTGGCTCTGCCTTGGAGCCAGGGGATCATGGCCAAAGCTGTGAGCCAATGAAACCTCTTCTCCTTGAAGCTGTGGTGTTGGGTATTGTGTCTCAGTGACAAGAAAGCTGACTAATATGGTAATCATGTCAATTCTAAAACTGGTGATTTTTAGACATTGCATGCTTTTTCTTATTATTTCTGCATGTCATTCATTTAACACATTGTTTTACATTGTAAACATTTTATAATTTTTATTTGTACATGTGTGCCATAGGAATGATCACATCCGCCAGGGGAAACTTGTACCTGCAGATGATGTGTCTTCCTTCTTTCCCCATTCCCCTCCCCTCCCTTCAACCTGTCTCCCCTCCCAATTTACAGAAGTTCTGTTTCCATTTTTTCCTTCTATTCTCTTTTTAAAGTCCTCTTTCCCTTCTTTCCAACCTCACCTCGTTTTCCTTCTCATTTGAACCAATTCTTCCTACTTTTCCCAATATCTATCCTCCATTTTGCTTCTTATTTACTCTTTGAATTTCTCACATAAGAGAAAAATATATGATATTTAAACTTTTATGTCTGATTTATTTCACTTAAAATTATGGCCTCAAGATGCATCCATTTACATAAAATGTCTCAAGTTTATTCTTCTTTATGGCAGAGTAATACTCCATTATATATAAATACCACATTTTCTTTATCCATTCATCTGTTGATAGGCACATGAGCTGTTTCCAAGATTTAGCTATTATAAATTGTGCTGCTATAAACATGGGTATACATATCTCACTGTGGTATGATGCTTTTAACTCTTTTGGGAAAATGCCTAGAGTAACTGGGTCAAATGTAATCTCTAGTTTTAGTTACTTGAGGAATCTCCACACTGATTTCCACAGTGGTTGCACCAGTCTATACTCCCACCAACAATGGAGCAGGGTTCCTTTTCCCCACAGTCCCATCAGCGTTGGTTATTGGTTGATTTCTTAATGATAGCAGCCATTCTTTCTGGAGTGAGGTGGTATCTCAGTGCTATTTTAATTTGTATCTCTTGGATGACCAGTGATGTTGAATTTTTTTTTATATGTTTATATTTTTGCTATTTGTACTTCTTCATCTAAGAAGTGTATTCATTTCAGATGCCCATTTTTGGGCTGGGTCTTTAAATTTGGAAGGCTTGATTTTTTTGGAGTTCTTCATATATTCTAGATATTAGTTTTAATGAGCAACTTTATAATTCATTCAGTGACTAGATCCTGGGGATGCAATGGGGAATCAAAACTGGTGGGACAGTCCCTGCTTAGGTTATACTTGAGGTTTGGAGAGAAAAGAGAGGTTTTCTGAGATGGGTGTGAGCCTGGTCAGGTAGGGGGGTCAAGTTACGTTTATCGGTGGAGGTGATCTTTGATCTGCAGCTTTCAAAGTGAGTAGAAACTACTCGGATTAAAAGTTGGGAAAGCAGGATGAATTACCACTTCATCCCCACTAGGGGTGCTAAACTAAGAAAAGATGGTAAGCGGAATAACAAGCGTTGGCCGGGCTGCAGAGAAATGAGAGCTTTCGTGTTGCTGGTGAGAAAGTGAAATGGAAGCGCTACTTTGGAAGCCAGTCTGGCAGCTCTTCACACAGTTAAACATAGAGTTTTCACACGATTGAGCAGTCCCACCACCAGACACATGCCTGAGAGCAGTCACAGTGTTTGTCTACATAAAATCTTGCACAAAAATGTTCACACAACATCATTCACAATAACGAAGAAAGTGGAAAGAACCCAAATGTCCATCAACTGATGAATGGACAAGTAAAAAGTGTATATTCATCAGATGGAACGTTATTTCTCAATTAAAAGGAACGACACACTGATACCTGTGGGTGAACTTGAAAACTTGCTAAGTGAAAGAAGCCAGACACAAGAGACTACCGACTGTATGACTACGTTTACATGAAATGGCTCAGAATAGACAAATACATGGAGACAAAAAGCAGGTTAGTCTTCGGCTAGGGCTAGGGATGGGAGAATTGAGGATGTTGGCTAAGTGGTAGGGTTTCTTTTTGGGGATAATGGCAATTTGCATAAATTGACTGGGGTGAGAGATAAACAGCGCCATGGATACATCAAAAGCTATCAAACTGCACTTTTAAATGATGAATTGTGTGGTGAGTGAATTGAATCTCAATGAAACTGTTAGAGAATAGATAGGGAAGAGGACGTACCGAGTGCGTGCACAGGCAAGGAGCCCAGTGCGTGCCAGGAGCAGTGTGTCTTGGGAGACCAGAGGATTCCAGGACAGGAGGTGGTGCAGAAGATGTGGGGACATAGCCAGAAGCCCCACGGGGGGTGCGGGGGGCCTCACTGTAGATGTTGGTCTTAATTTGGACACAGACAGGAAAGAGTTTCTTAGCACATCATGCCAAACAAAAACTCTGTCCCCTGACACAGCTATGTGGAAACACGCACACCTGCTCCCCAGGTTCCAGGACGCAGACGTCTCTAATGACAGTCCCTCAGATGTGCACAGCTGGGTCTTAAGCCTTGCACACTGTGGGAGCAGCAGGAGCGGAGGGTAGTGCCTCTGTTCCTTTTCCTGCACCCTCCATAGAAGAGCAACAGTTCCTCACTGCTGATGCATTGTATTACTTACAGGAAGTGCTGCTGTGCTCAGCTGTACTAGGCCAAAAATCAGTAAAAAGCCTACTGTGCTTATTAATACCCATGATGGCTGGGTATTTGGCCCACCAGCCACACTGGGGTGGAGGCAGAAAGAAGAGTGGAGATGGAAGTCAGTGTCTCAAGTAAGGTCTACTCCGAGGAGGGGTGGGTAAGCATTTGTAAGAGAGGAGCATGCAGCTTTGGAATAGTCTGAGTATAGTTTATATCACTAAGATTTTGAATTCTGGATGGTGTGCACTTTACTAGACTCAAATATGTGTATATATACATGCACACAAAGGTTTTTAAAGCAGTATTTATATACATGTATATTAACAGTTATAATGATATATATTATTTTGGAAGAGAAGAGTGTATAGTCGGCATGTATTTTGCAGCTGCTATAACTTTAGATGCAAATATCTTTATTTTACAAACCAAACATGGAGAAAGACAAGCTGTTCCATGGAGCTAGAGTGTGTCAATCAGAACCTGGAAGTGGACGGCCATCTCTGATCCCAGGAGGGACCCATCAGGGAGCAGTTGCTGAGGTTGCAAAAGGAACCAAATCCAATTTGTTGATCTCAAATGTATAATTCCCTCCTGGCAGTCTGACCCAATCAAGAGGTAATTGAATTTCACCAGGTTTTACTGCATTTTGTCTCTCAGCAAAGGCCTCCATCTTAGAGTAATTTCTTTCTTTTTAAATTTTTTTACCAATGTTGTAGTAGGGGTTACTTAGAGCATTTCACTGAAGCTCTAACTAAAGCAATTACTGAGCACCACAGTGTTTAGCTCTGTTTGTGGGGTCTGGAAAAATACCAAACGTAACAATGTCTTCAGGGACCTGGAGGAGGGCAAGTTGGCATAGCTTTATTAATAACAGTATTTGTTTATGGCTTGAGTCCTGAATCCTGAATGTGCCGCTTTGATCTGATCTCAGAAGCTAAGCAAGGCTGGGTGTGGTTAGTACTTGGATGGGAGACCGCCTGGTAAAACCAAGAACCATGTTACGATAACAACCACTGCCCTTTTTTCTGCTAGGCCTTGAGCCACGTTCTTTACCTACTTGAGTCTCATCTAACACACGCAACAGTAACAACTCTCTGAAGCAGGTAGTAGCACTGTTTTCAGGTGGAGAAACTGAGGCTTGAAGTGGGTCGTGAGGCCAGTAGATGGCAGAGACCAGTCTCAGGGAGAAGCAGACAAGGAAACTGCTCTCGGAGCTGCTGTACACTTCTGCCTCTGCTTGAAAAGTTACAGCATCCCTAAATCTCCAGCTGAACGTCTGCACAGAACCGGCCCAGCCAGCTTCCCAAACTGCTTCATCTAACGGAGACAGAGCTCTTATGTGGCACAGGGTCCTAAACCAACATTCACTCTGCTACTACCTTGAAGTATGTGAATGAGACTCTTGCCCAACAGATGAGCAGGGACAGAGTTGAAGCCCTGTATGCTGACCGATAGAAAGCCTTTCAAAAACTCCCAGTTTCCAAATCTTGTCTGGGGTTATTCTGACATTTGCCGCAGAACCAGGTAGAGGGCAAATGAACAGAAATTGTCATCATCACAGTGCGTTCCTTTTAGAAAGTCATTCTGTGAAATCTTAGCCAGCACTGAACCTTTATGGTCATCGGTAATGTGACATTTGAAATTACCGAGAATACTGTTCAGCAGGTGTAGAAGAAGACAGGACTAAAGCTCCCAGCACTGCATCTGGGAGCGTCTTGGTGAGAACAGTGAGGACCTGTCCGGGAAACAAAGAGGGCAGCATGAAGGCCTTGGGAGCAGCTGCTGTCCCTGAATGTGCCGGAGCTGAGTGAACGCGGCTGAGAGGTATGGGGACTCTGGCCTGCTGCAGTGCTGAGCATGCTTTCTCTGTACCGGGTCCTTTCTAGAGGCCCTGTTTCAACCCTGCTTAACAGTTGACAGGGACTTAATTGTTTGGCTTTATTTTTCTTTCTTCCACGTGAAATACTGGCAATTGTCTGGTTTTATATTGTCTGATTTTTGCTAGCCTTATTGTGCCCATTTGAGTGTGCATCACACACTCACACACACACACACCACTTACTCAGCTTATGTGACTCACAATGTAAGTCACTGACAGGGCACTTTCACATCTCTGTTTATGCCCCTGTAAGCCTCCCATTTTACAGACAGAAAAGCTGGCGCTCAGTGGTCCTGGAAGAATCACCAGATCATGGAGAAGGGGCAAACTCAGAGCCCAGGCTTTCTGGCACAGCCTGAGCTGTTTTACTGATGGTCCGATTCTCCCTTCACTCGTTCCTTACGGGTTTACCGAGCTGGATGTGCCAGCCATCAGACACCTGGGACAGGGCCACAGTGAGCTGTGGCGGGTGGGACTGGAGATCGCCGCGCAAGCTGAGAAGGGGAAATCTCCACCTGGAACTTCCTAACTCCCTGTGAGTTTTTTGTGTTTTTTGAGACAGGGCCTTGTGAAGTTGCCCAGGCTGGGCTTGAAGCTGCAATCTTGCTGCCTCAGCCTCCCAGAGTGCTGGGATTACAGGCACGTGCTCCAAGCCTGGCCTTTTTCTAAGAATAATTGTACCTGAAGGAGTACATCTAGTGCTGCTATTTCGGTTGTGGATAGGGATTTGACACCTGCCACTTCCAGATGCCGATCACCAGGTGACATTTAGTGAGCACATACTGGCCAAGTACAACGGCAAAGCCTCTATGAAGTACTTCAGACTTCAAACTTGAGGAAGCAGTCTCTGTGACCGTATTGTACCTTTACTGTAGGAGCGAGGAGACACAATGATGTCAGGCCTTGAAATGGAGCACAACTGACCACACAGCTTTTGGTCTTCACCTATTACATGAAAAATACGATGCGATTTATTGTTCTTATAAATCCCATTATTTGCTGCCTTACAGTACGGTTGGCTGTTCTAATGACCTAGCGGCTAACTCTTCATTGTCACTAAATCAATTCTCATCAGGATGGGCCACGGGTTGGACCCCCTGCTCTGTTGGCTCACAGGTGATTTCATACCAGTTCTAAAGACTGGCAATGATTGAAAGAGAATTTTCCTTTACGCCACTGGTACCTCACAGGCTTATTTTCACACGATGGTCCAAGTCTGGGGAGAGAGATCGCCTCACAGAGCCTCCGGTTGGAGATATCTTTGGGGTGGGAGTGGCGGGAGAGTTCAAGGTGGGCTCTGAGCATAGGCCTGGGAATAGCGCAGTGTGTGAGAAGAGAAGCCTGTGGTCCTGGCTCAGGCTGCTTAAGATGGACCCACGTTGGAAGTCTTCAGCTTCCGAAGGGGAACGGAGAGAGTTTGCTGAAACCTCAGACTCACCCTCGGAAGTCGAAGATCAAAATGCCAAGGGTGCCCTTGCTGGGAGAAAGTCCTGCTGGGCTGCATTCGGAATGAAGGGCCAGTACACAGGCATCCTTCCAGGCAGCCTGTGGGACTCTACTCCCACTGCTGGTCCCAGGAGGGTCAGCAGACAGAGGTGATGGTACTCTCACCCCATCCTTTAGACCTAAAGGGTGATTTCCATCCTCCCTGTCTCCAGGGCAATGGCACTGTGCAGGGAGCCAGAATCATCCTTCCAGTCATTTCAGTCCTAACCTTGGTAGAGTCAAAAGCAGTTTCACCTCCAGTGTTTGCAGAAACAGGATACATTCAGGATAAATGTTTTCTCTGAGTAGGTGAAAAACGCTGTACTTTTGCTCTTCAATACAATAGAGGCATCTGTCCTTGGTTTATGTATTAGTGGATTGAAGTTTGTTGTCATCACGGAAGAGACTTCCCATTACTCTTTGTCCTCTTCACTGCACCATTACTGAAGCTAAGCTCCCTTCCTCCGAGGAATTGAGCTAGACCTTGGAAAATGTAATCAAGTTTACCCCCCAAAAATGCTCTTTTCTACACTATTCATTGTATTCAAATGTGTGAGGCAGGAAAATTCTATATGTGCCACAAAGATATTTACTGGATTTATTGAAAGTATACTGTGCAGTTAAGAAAAGTCTTGCCCAATGCCCCCCACCCCCGGCATAGCTCCCTGTTTGTATAGATAGACTTCTCAAAACAAAAAGCAGACAGCAAGGAGTGGTTTGGTGGCGGCCAGGGAGTGAAACCTAGAGAAGCGAGAGTATCAAACTACACTGGCCTGTGCAGAGGACAGCTGTGCTCATAGCTCTGATTTATTAAGTGGCTTCCTTCAAATAGAATCTGAGTAGTAAGGAAGCTCAGGCTGGGTCCACACGGCCAAGTTAAAGTACACAGTGTGGTCATTACCTGTTATCTCAGGGGATGTGCTCCTCTCGTTTGTCTTCCATGAACTGTGACGCTCTACCCAGCCAAATTCCAAAGCAAAAGCAGTTCCAGAGTGGGTTTTAACTTTTAGGACTGTCTAGTTGACATAACAGGAGCACCCATTTTATTTGGTCAATATAGAAAAGTTTTATGAATAAAAATGTAAAGGATTTGATTAAAAGATATTTGCAGTGTTCAAAAGGTACAGGTAGTGTGGGGGAGGGCACAAAACCTGGGCTTGTCCTTAATTAAAATGTAGGTCAAATTGATTTGATTCCTTAATTCAGTGAAAATTTTAATCAATATAGAAATGTTTAAAGTAGAAAAATGGAATCTAATAATTCCTTTCCAAGCATCAACAACCAAAAACGTGGAAATTAAGCAAGGCCTGAAATCTACTTTTTATTACCTAGTGATGTGACTACCACCGAGCCTATTTTTAAAGAAGGATCTATCTTATTTTGGCCTTTGGTGACTCTATCATTTTAGTTCACCAGTACACGTGTGCAGTGCCTCGAGGGAAGTTGGAGCATGTACATGGTGCACAACACATGTGGACTCCTTCATCCCCTCTCCTCCCCTCCCTTGAACCCGTCCCTCTTTTCTTAGTACACGTTTGCAGTTCCTAATGTCGACATTCCTAATGGGGAACTGTGCGTGGACACAGCACATCCCAGTTCTTTTTTCGATCCCTCTCCCTTCCCACTCCCTCCATGTCTTGATGCCCTTCCCCTCTGAGAACAATCTGTCTTCCTACTTCCCGTTACTATCTTTTATTTTGCTCTTTATTTTTACTGTTTCTCATAGGATACAATGAGATATAGATGTATGAATTACCATATCGTACAATCTGTTCTGTACAAGCAAAAGCTACACAGTAATTTTCTAAGTAGCCCCCATTGGTGAAAATTTTGAATGTTTCATATTCATTTCTCTGGGTCATGTTATATAACTATCAGCTTTTTTTTCAATAGTTTTTTTCAAACTCCCAAAGGGTTAAGATTTACTCAACTTGATCATGTTGTTGACCTAATGGTGAAAATAGAAACAAGACCTGGATTCCGAAGCTTTTATATTTGAGCTATTTCATGGGGCCTTATCTCCTCTGACGTGACAATCTGTCCACCTTGCGACCTGAGGCGACTTGGAGAGGAACATCCAAGCACTACTCCGGTCAGCACAAGGCCATTTCCCGTGCCCGCTCTGCAGCTCACCTGCAGGGTGTCTCCATGTCTGTATGTTGGAAGACCACCTGTTTTCTCTTTTTCTTTCCCCTAACTGAAGGCAGTATAAAGCAACATCCTTAACCGCCAGCTACGTAACCTTGAACAACTCTCATGCGTTTCTGAGCCTCAACTTTCTCATGTGCAAAGCAGGAGAAAGAGAAGCACATCCTCACGGGAGTTTTTGGATGAGGCTCATGAGTTCATAGAGCACATTGTATTTATACATAAATGTAATGGGCAAATATTGGTGCAATTTACTATGTGAACTGCATAGTGTTTCCAAAGTCTGATAAGGTTAATGTTAATTACTAAAGTTAACTTTTTAAAAAAAAATCCAAATCCTTTAAACAAGACATTTTAAAGACCTAGAAACAGGCATGATTAGTACTACATGGCTCTCTCGAAAACCTAGCCAGTCAACAGTTATTTGGTTGCTTTCTGTGGTTCCTTTGTTATTTTGTTCTTCAAGTAATGAATGTTCTTGTTGGATGCTCAGGACAGAGAACCTAGTGGAACACTTGCTGGGTGGGAAATTCAATATATATGCCAGATTATAATAAAGTAAATAGCAATCACATATAGAACAAAATGCCATCTCCTTTAAACCGCCAAAAAGCTATTGCTTTGTCAAGAGCCTTTGGAACTGAAAATTTTCCAGTTCTTCAGTTATTAATATTACCATAAACACATAAATCCTCTCTGGAAAAAAATGTCTAAAATACAAGGAAACACTGTTCAGTTTATTTAACTAGGAACAGTTTGTTAAACATGTTTATCAGCTTGGGATAGAAAAAGTGCCTCTTATTGTCAGCAAATATAATGTCACCCATGTTTCCAATGAGCTGCCAGTGACGAGGGGATTAATCATACCATTTTCAAGTTTATTGGAACCTGACATGTAAGAAGTTGTTTTCTGCAGAGCAACTAGATATCTTTTTAAAGCATAAATCAAAACATGTCACTTCTCTGTGTAAAACTCTGCTCCGATGGCTTCTGTTTGAGTGCAAGGCCAAACACTGTGCACACCACAGCATGAAAATGCCACTGGGTTTTGTTCCCTTGTTTGCTATCATCAACCCCTTTGCTTTCTTCTCTCCCTAGAATACAAGTTGCCCTGTCTTAGTCACTTTACCGTCACTGGGACAAAACACCCAACAGCGCAACTTAAAGGAGGAGAAGTTTATTTGGCTCGCAAAGCTGTTTAGCTCATGGTTGGCTGGTTCCGAGCTAGGGATTAGGCATTCCACAATAAGCAATATGGAGATGCTTTCTACTCTGAGTCTTTGTTCTAAGAAAAGGCAGGCACCTAAGTAATCTGTCCAAGCAGATGGCAGTGAGAATGCTTCCTGGGGAGGCGCGCGGAGTGAAGCCTGGAAGGCACAGAGTTAGTCGAACATAAGAGGCTGAGGGCTGGGAAATGAGGGAGAGGAGAGCTCAGGCCCGAGCAGAAGTGTGTAGCTGGGGAACGTGCCCCTTCGGGAAGGTCAGGCAGGGTCACCACAGCAACTTCTGCATCATTAATGGCAACAGTGACAGCAACAGCTAGCAGGTATTGGATCTAGCCTCCGTGCTGTGTGTCTCACATGCAACATTTGTGACATCTTTGAGAAGTAAATCATTATTAGCCCTGTTCTACAGATGGGGAAACTGAGGCTGAGCAGCAAGGAGGCCAACCAAACACTATTGTCTGTCTAGAGAGACTCAGGTCCCACTGCAGCACATTCCTCCTTTTGTACCTGCCGTGAACACTTTGTGGTCTCACAGGCCCTCGGATGTGCTCCAGCTGTTCTGAGAGACTCATGGGGGCCAGGCCCCCACACATGCTCAGGGGAGAAGCTATGCAGCATCAGAACATCGCTGCGTGATAAACTAGTCTATTATACCCCGTAGGCCAAAAGTCAGTCAGTCGCCTTGAACCTGTCGCGTCCCGGGTACAGAAGTGAAGCGGTGTCACTGAGTGTAGGACTGGTTCTGTTCTTGATGCCACCAGGAAAGGAGCAGGGTGGCTTCCGTCCCTCGCCAGTGCTAAAATCCACATGTGTGCAGAGTCTGAAACCTTCGGCTGTGTCGAGCTCAGCCTCTTCATGTTCATCTATGCCAGCGCCCTCAACCTGCCAATCCAGACCCTTCTTCAACAAAAGGCACTTTCTAGGATACTTAGGAAGGATTTGGTGGAAAAGACATTGAGAGTATAGGAGCCCAGCGACAACAATCTGCTCACAAAAGAACAGAAAATCTCTCAAAAGGGAAAATATATTTAAGCATTTCGAAGGTCTCAAAGAAACAAAACCTGAAACAACAGAAACAGCAAAACAATAAACAGTGTTTCATTAGAGGTAAAGATCTCTCTCCTAATGATTTTTTTTTCATCTTTTAAAATGTTTTCTTCTTAATTCACAGAATACTTAAATGGAAGAAAACAAAAATTAAACCTGGCTTCCTCCTGTGGCACTTAAAAATCAAGGTTAATCCCAGGGGAACATATGCTACAAATACGTCCTGCAAGTAATGTATTATTTAATATTTTTGTCCAACTTTCCTTGATATACTTGATGTTTCTGAAACCCAGACCAGAGAGGCTAAAACTTTTTCAGAGACCCCTGGGAATATCCTTTCTCGAGGTCCCTGGGACTGAAACAGTTTTCCAAACATGGTTAAGACGCTACATGCCACACCGTCCCCCCCGACACAAGTGTACAGGGCACCCCGCAGAACTCACGTGATGTGGGATACCACAGTTGTTCTGATCATGGGTGCAATGTGCGCTTGCATATTCTTGCATTTTATGTTTCTCAGTTTTTATTTCCAATATGATAAATATCCATAGACATAATCCTCATGGGTAAAAAGCTCTTTGTGGTTCTCAATCATTTTTTTAATAACATAGAGGGATCTTAAGACTCAGTGTTTGAGATCTGTTTCTCCAGATGATGATTTTGACTTTCTTCAAATTATTTCATTTTTCTCATGCCCACTGTTGGTAATTCAGTTAATACGACCTGAGTCACCACTTCGCGTAGGCTTTGCTTTCACTCAGCAGATAAGTACTGAGTACTTACTGTGAGCAAAGTCATCACACTAAACAATAGGTTTTATTGTCAGTGATGTTATGGCTGGTATCTAGATGTCCCTCAAAGCCTCATGAGTTCATAGGTGGGTGTTTTTGGAGGTAGCTGGATCTAAAGTGTGTAAATATGGATTAAGGGTGTGTGATATTGAATTCATCCACTTATTGGTTTAGCATAGTTTTGGTGTAGCTGAATGGATTTACTGAAGACAGAAGCCCCACTTTGGGTGTGGGTTATACCAACTAATAGACTTGTAGCCTGGTGGGAATATAAAGGGAAAGGGAGGCTCCATGCTGCTGCTTTGCTGCCTTCCTGCCTGCTACACCATGAATTATTTCTCCTCTGCCATCCCCCTGTGCCATGGTGCCCCACCTTAGAGCCAGCCGACTGTGGACTGAAACCACTACAAACTGTGAGGTAAAATAAACCTTTCCTCCTCTAACTTGTGGGTGTTGAGTATTTTGTTCCAGCAGTGAGAAAGCAACCAAGATAATGGACAAGGAATAAAGGGCTTATATATCCAAACTGGGGAAAGCACTGCCTAAATGGCCTTTCTCTAGGTGATCATGTGTGCTTGTTCAGCAAGGAAGAGCCTCTATCTCAGTTATGAGGATTTGTGCATCTCTCAGGAAAGGAGGTCAAAATGAGATGTTCCATTATGATAGTTACATAATATGATTGTTAATGTCTCCATCATTTGTCTCACTCTTGAAGGAGCCTCACAGACCGTGATCTAGAGGTGGGGAGTTTGCAACATGCAAGCCAGCATTATTTGACATAGTGTACCCACGATGATGTTTTTGTTCACTTGGAACCTATTTCTTTTCTGAACACTTCCTTGATTTTCATGTTTGAACATAAGATCTAGATCTAATAATTATCATGTTTTATTCCTTGGATTTAAGAATATGACATGTATATGGGATCCTACTACAGGATAATGAAGCCAATAGAGGAAAAAAACATGTAGAGAAAGAGGTTGTAATTCTGTATTGTGTCTCTAGTGCTTACTATAGTCCCTGACACATAGCAGATGCTCAAAAATACAAAGGCTGATCAAAAAATGTAGTATGTGTTTAAACTTAAAAAATTATTATAGTAAAAGAGATACTGCCATTAATCACCCTCAAAATATGCCCCATCTCACTTTGAACACACGTATTCTATCATTCTTGTCACTTTCTGAGTCATCTCTGGAGTCCTCTTTCCATATGTTTTTAAGATGTGTGACAAAAAATACAGTGAGTGCTGATGCAAAGTCCCATCCTATGGAAAGGCAGGCTCATAGAGACATTATAATGTGTCTTCATCCACCTTCTTCACCAATTCTGCCACCATGCAACTTCTGGCTCTTCTCCAAAGTCAAAATGACCATGAAAAGGAAACATTTTGATCAATTCAAGATATGGAGGCCCCACAACAGTACAACTAAAGATGCTCATAAAGAGGACTTCCAGAACTGCCTCAGAACATGTTAATAATGATGGGACAAGTGTGTTTGAAGCAAGGGGGAGTATTTTGAATGCAGTTGATGGCAATGTGTATTTCACTGTAATATATTTAAAATCACTTGACATTCACCACATTTTTCAGTTGCAGCATGTATTTTTTTTGACTCAACTGACTTTGCAAGTGAATGAAGTTATCTCAGATCAAAGCAGAAACCCATATAACCCTCTATTTTGAACAGGCATCAGCTGCAGAAATACCCACAGGCACATTCATGTTTGATAAAATTTCTTTTTATATTTTCTTTCCTGTATCTTTGTTGCTACCTTATACCACATCTCCAGGTTTTAATTTTCATTCCTAGTTCCCTTTGAGAAGGTCATTGTTTTATAGGACACTGGATATATTGAATGATTCAAAAGCATGCTTTTCTGAAAGAATCTTTAGTTTTGCATTTCTATGTTTAGCTTGTCTTGGCTCCTAAATATTGTGAGAAGTTTCATGCATGGCCAACCTATGCCAACATTCATAGTGTGGATCTCAAGCCAAGGAACATGAACCAAAGTGGATTAGGCAAGTGAACTGGAAGAGGAAGAGTTTTGTAAGAGAGAATTATAATTAGCAGAATTCGGTATTCAATAAACTTGGCTTCTTTACTCAAGGAAAAGTTAACCCAAAGTTAAGATTTCCATCTGAGACCCACACAACTGTTCTAGAATCCCACCTGCATAAGAAACAGTGGGTCTGATGTTATGTGATGACTCAGGCTAGTAGAAAATACTGATGATGTCTATATCTCTGTAGAATGCTAAGCCAATAGATTGTAACTTTGCATAGTCAGGTATGACAAGATGCCATGTTAAGAAAACCTTTCTTAATCAACATAAGATCTATTACGTTCTATTCTTCCGTGTGCATTAAAGGGGATTATTCTGAGTAATTTGAAATAAGGTTTATCTCTGGTTTATACTGATCTGTGGCCTTTAGTAACCAGGCTGCACAACAGGAGATGAGCAGAGAGTGAGCAAGTGAAACTTCCTTCTATATTTAGTCTTTCCCGATCACTCACAGAATCACCTGAGCTCTGCCTCCTGAGAGATCAGTGGCATTAGATTCTCATAGGACCATGGACTTCGGTTGTGAGCTTCTTATGATAATCTACTGCCTGCTGCTCTGAGGTGGAGCTGAGGCGGTGATGCTAGTGCTGGGGAGAAGCTGCAGATGCAGCTTAACATCAGCAGAGAAGTCTGACTGCATGGAGCCCATACAAAATCAAGTGCTTGCAGACTTGGATCAAAACCTTATCAGTGAGTGGCAAGTGATAATTAAGCTGCATCTGGCGGCTGGCTTTAAGTCAGAGCCTGAGACATTTTATTTGGTGTGTGGCCTACTCTTTGTTTACCACTTCTGTTTGTGCCTCTTTCCCACACTGTGCACTTGTCTCTGTCATAGTTTTGTAATCCCACATGCTAACCTTAGCCAAAATGAGTAAAAAGCAAATCACTGGAGAGCTTCTGTGAAAAGGAGGGAAAACCTAATGATGATGAGAAAGCAGAAGACTCTAAGACTGCTGCCAAAAACAAAATTGCACTTAAAAGAAATTACCAAGAGTTCTACTTAAATTATGGATGTATTAAAGTAGGTGATTCACATCCTCCAGCCCCTTGGTGTAATGTGTGGCAACCTTCAAATCTGCTGCAGTGCATGGAAACCTGCATTGACAGAGTCAAGCCACTGGAGTTTTTCCCAAAGAAAAAAAGTGAACATGAAGAACAGAAGCAGCTGCTGAAGGCCACCACGTCATCAAATGCGTCTGCACCGAGAGCATCGTCTTAGGGGCCAACCGCACCACTAAGGCTAAGGAGCCTTTGCTACTGGAGGAGAGTTGATCCTGCCTGCTGCTAAGGACATTGGCCATGAACTCTTAGGAGAGGCCACAGTTCAAAAGGTGGCACATGCTCCTCTTTCAGCTCCACCACAACTAGACCAATGGATGAAATAGGAGGACACTGAGCCACAGTTGTGAGAGAGGAGTAAGGAGTCATCATGGTGCAGAATCCAGGCTGATGAGTCTACTGACGTTGACAGCAAGGTGACAGTGTTTTCTGTGCAGTCTGTTCTTCAGGAGGATGTGCATGAGGATATGTGATGGGCACTGTTGTTGCCAACCAACACCACAGCTGCAGGACTCTTCAGGTCTTTGAATGGTTACACATCAGGAAGACTGAGTTGCTCATTTGTGTTGCTCTATGCATGGATGGAGCAGCTGCCATGACTGGACAGCCTTTGGGTTTCACTGCTTGGGTCTGAATGTGAGTCTATACACTATGTCACCCATAGAGAAATGCTGGCTAGCGGAACTTAATAATTTGTCACATGAACTTAATAACATTTTATAGAATGTCATTAAAATTACCAGCCACATTAAAGCACAAGCCCTTAACTCACATGTAGCTCTATGGAGAGATGGATGTGGAGCACACACATCTCTTACACAGAGAAGTGAGATGGCTTTCTAGTGGTGGGTCACTCCCAGAGTTTCTAAGTTTTGAGAGCTGCTCCAGAGATTTATTTAAAAAAAACAGTTACCACTGGTAGCCCATTTCAGTGACACAGAATGCATGGCAAACTGCTTATGTGTGTAATATATTCAACCCGTACATATGGGTAAGGTGCTCACCTTGAGCTCTTCTCTCCACCTGAGGCCTTCTGCTGCCCATGGAGGCTTCCTTTGCTTTGTGTGCACATGTGGAAGAGTGAAGGACTTCCCATTTTGGATGCAGCCCTTGAACACTGGAGGACGAATGTCAGAGGACTGATGCCCCAGCTTCCCTGCCCTCTGGCTTGGGAATTCTAAGGTGTATTCCATACCCTCAGAGGATGCCAGTAGGACTGAGTCTCAGTTTCCCTCAGGAGTAATGTACTTATCCGTGAAAGCTGAACTGGTTTTCTCCCCTCTCTGCATCTCTTCTCCCAGTGGTTGCTTGTGACTTCTGAGATCACCTTCAAAACAGCCTCTTGGTGCCCTTATGTCTTTGTCTTACAGTCTGGCCAAGTAGCCCAAACTCTGCCAGCCATCAGCAGTTCTACTGTTAACTTTTTAGGGTACATTCACATTCACTTCTTTTTTTTTTAAGCTATGTTTTGATTTGTGGACTTGCTCAATGATTACTTTCCAAATAAATGATATATTTTGAGAATTTTTAGCATTTTGATTCCAGAGAAGGAAGTCCTATGTCTTTCTAGCCACAGTTAACTTTCTATTGGCATTCCTATTAGGTTCAAGTTTGGGACACACATGCATGTAAGCCTTAGTTTCTTTTGGGAAATTTAGCTTTGAAACTATAATTTGTGAAAATGAGCCATAAATTTGGTTTATTTATAAAAAATAACTTCACACTTCCCTTGGTAGATTTTACTTGGAGAATCATCATCTATTGAATGACTGGAATCAACATGCTAAGATGTCAAAATATAAAACTACAGTGTAATGTATTTTTTTCAGTGCTGCAAAAACTTTAAATTATGAAACTGAAACAACAGATGTCCTGGTGCAGTGGTGGAAGCAGAAGTAGGAAAGAGAGAAGGAGGATGCTTTCCTTCTACTAAGCACATGCTAAAACAAATCAGGAATCTGGGGAGGCGAGATTTGTTTTCCCAACAGTAGATGCCAGTGTCTTATTTGTTTTATTTATGGTTTATAAACAACCTGCTACTTCCAGGAATGATTTTGTAACTACAGATTATAGAAACAATAAAATAATGTTTTAAAAAGTCAAAGAGGGTACAGAAATATTGCGTGTGATTAGAGCATGTCCACTAACCAGTGCCAGGACGGTGCTGTATCACTGACCATTTCAGGGGGTTAAACACCGCTATCTGCTTTTGCCCTCCTGTCTCTAGGCCGGCTTGGATGGCTCAGCTTTGTCCATGTTAACTGTAGGGCTCAGGAGAAGAAGGGCTTCTCTTTCTTCTCCAGCTCCTTTTGCTGATGGTGGAGGCACAGAAAAGCAAGCAGAAACACATGGATCCCATTGGGGTCTCACCTGGGAAGTGGCAAACCGTCACCACCGTCCACTTTCTGTTGACTGTCAAGCCCAGCGTCAGTGGACAGGAGGATATGCTTGTGTCTCTGTGACCTTGCCAAATGTGGCCTTACAAATATTAGCTTGGGAAAGGAGATGAAGAACTGTGTCCCATAGCTATGTTTACCCTGAGAAATCCTATTAGTTATCACAGACTGCTGTTTAACGTTCATTATGCACCAGTCACAGGCCTCCTTCTGTTTACCAAACATATTCTCACCTTTACGTTAATTATTCTCTCTGCTTGGAATTATTTTCCCTTCGTCTCTTCTGCTGCTATAATGTAAGATCCACGAAGGCAATTTTTTATTTATTTGTATACTAATGCTGGTTTTCTCTCTCTAGGATGCCATCAGCTGCTTAACTGTTTGGATTCATGCATCATGAGAGTGTAACTCATCAAAATTCATTCTAAATTATTCATCTCTTAGCTATGTGATAATCTTGCTGAGATACTTCAAATCACAGTGGGCTTAAGTTGTAGGGAAAAGAAATATTGTTTGGGAAGGACAATAGTTAGAGTAAAATTTATTCATCAAGGGGTCTAACGCCCACCACTATGACTCAACTCTTAAAATATCTTGGCTGTACTGACAACAGGGCTAAGTATTCCAACGAAAGGTTCAGGATCCTACAATATACACGGTTAATTAGGCAGGAATATTCCATGTGGCCAAAAAAGTCTTCTTCTTCTTGGGAATTTCAGCTTATCCCAGGACACTTGAGAAGGGGATTAGGAGCTTAGTTTAGAAGGCACATATTCATTCAGTGTTGCATTCATTTCCATAGGTAATTTGAACTCAACGTATGAAAGTACTTAAGGTTTAAATCTGATCTAAGATGCTTCCTGTGACTGGGACATACCCTGACATCATAGACCCCTTGTGATGATTAAGCTAACTTGTCCACTTGACTGAATGAAGTGACTCCCGGTGAAGTGACTGGGTTGGGGGTGCTATACTCAGTGAATTGCTCCCCTGATATTCACAGCTCAGTGTGCTGTTAGGAAGCGGGTCCCAGTTAGAGACAGGTCATTGGACTGTGACTGTGGAAGACACATGTCTTGCTGACACTTTTTCAGTTTTCTGCTTCCTTGCCAACGTGAATTGAGCATCTTTGCTCCACTATGCCCTTCTGCTATGATGTTCCTGTCTTACAGCCAGCCAGCCATGGAGTGAACCCTCTGAAACCATGGCCCCAAATAAATCTCTCTTCCTTTAATTTGTGGGCGTCAGGTATTTCGTACCAGCAAAGGGAAAGCTGACCAATGCACTCTGTCAGTGAAGAGTGTCTGTCTTTAACCATTCATTAATTTGCCCTTACAGGTGTGCCACGCACTAGGCCGGTACTCAGACATAAAGATAAATGCCTCAGAAAGCTCATGCACTAGTGAAAGTTAGGGACATAAACAGGTGATAACTGTGAGGTAAGATCTGTGTTGGAATGAAGATGTCTGAAATGGGTGGAATTGCCAGAGCATAAGGTTTAACGTGAACATAAATGTAGGTTTAATATTTAGAGGGATTGCCAGTCATTTCCCAAAGCAGCGTTACCACTTCATAATGCCACGAATAAGAGAAATTGAACTTTCCTACCTCCTCATCCACACTCGTTATTGGTTGTCTTCCTAATTTTAGCTATCTCAGTGAGTTTGAATGGCTACCTACTTGTGTTTTGATTTCTGTTTTCCTACTGACCAATGATGTTGAATATCTTTTAAGGTGCTTTTTGGTTATTTGTCTATCTTCTTTGGATAAATGTTTATTTAAATTTTCTGCCCATTTTCAAATTGGGCTGTTTTTCTTATTGTTAAGTTGTAAAAATTCTTCAAATATTCTGAATACAAGTTCCTTTTTGTTATATGGTTTGTGAAAAAAATTCCCATCTTTGGGGTGTCCTCACTTTCTGGATAGTGTCCTCTGAAATAAAAAATTAACTTTTGATGAAATCCAGTTTATCTATTTTTGTGTTATTTCTTATGCTTTTGTTGTAAGAAATTATTGATTACCTCAAGGTCATACAGATTTATCCAGTGTTATCTTCTGAGAGTTTTAGTCTCAGATCTTGTACTATCTGTGATGCATTTTGAGTTAATTTTTATATGTGGTCTGAGGTAAGCATCCAACTTCAGCTGTCTGAGTGCCACTTGTTGAAAAGACAATTCTTTCTCTATTAATATGCATTGCATCCCTTATAAGAATCAGTTGACCAGAAGAGTAAAGATTTATTTTTGGACTGCCAATTTTATTCCTTTGGTCTACGTATCTATGCTACTCCAATACCACAATCCTATGTTCTGCTACTTCTATTAAAATAAGCTGTTCCAGGGCATATAAGTAGGCTACAAAAAATCAATTCTTTTTTTTCTGAATTTAGTTCTAATAAAATATCCAAAAACCATTTTCAGAGTCAGTAGAAGGAATAACAAGTTATAACATGCTGTCTAAAAAGCCCTTCTATGAGGATTTATCTTTTTTCCTACTTACAAAAATTCCTTGGAAGTCATAATTTTAGAATCACATTATAAACCCCTGACTTAATATGTCTTTAGTTGTAGTGTATTTATTTTCCACATAATTATTTTTCTTAGTTCTGTTAGTTTCCAGCTGTGCAGTCTTAGGCAGGTTACTTAATTCCTCTGATCCCTAGTTTCATAAAACTGAGAGACCCTATTCTCAATGGTTTCCTATAAAAATCAAATGAAGAGGAAAAAAAGAGAAAAAAAATCAAATGAAGAATGCTTATAAAAATCTCAGCTGAATAGCTAATTCACAGGATACTTAAAAAGCTTAGAATATTAGTCTTTTTAATTCATATTTTTTTCTTTTAAAAAGATGGTTTTCTAAGCAATTTAATAGGTTAAGAGAGTCCTAAAATATACAGGCTGCCCCACTCCCTGTACTTTTCAGAGCTTGGCTTTTTAGCATTTCTTCTCATACGAAATTCCCCATAACTTTCCAATAAATTTCTCCTTTGCTTTTACTACACAAACACAATTATTAGTTTTAGCCTCTAGCAAGGACTCTTAGTGATACAAAGTCTCTCTCTACCCCTGCCCATTCTTAGATTTTTCAAAAATCAGTAGTAGGGCCATTTAAAGTGGGCTTTCCATATGCATGTATTTGCTGAATTCTTTCATCTCCCAAGAACCTCATTCCTGAATTTCCTTGAAATGTTTTTAATCCCTCTAAAGTTCCAGAATCTCTTAAATATTCCAGAATTCTCTTTTAATGAATGTTTGAGGTGTTCTATAATAGGAGATGGTGACCTTGGTAATGACAGAGAAAACCACAAAATCCTTCATTGATTTCCATCCCACATGCTGAAATACAAAAACGACTAGGACAGAGTCTTGTTTCTTAGAGAGCCTGGGCCTGGTGGGGGGACAAGACACACAGGAATAGCAGCCATGCCAGAGAGACTCTGATAAGTGCTATAATTGCAGCATGGGTCAAGAGGGATGGGAGTTTGAAGGAGGGGAGATTAATTCCATGCTGGAAGGGGTGGGGAAGATTTCAGAGGAAGAGATGAACTTCAAGTGGACTAATCCTCTGGTAAGTGCCCAGTGTCCAATTATCTGCCAGAAATGGAGTTTGCAAAATGAAGCTAACCTATAGAGGAGAGTTTATTTTCTCTTAGCGTGCCACACTGTAGTTTCCAAGGCTTGTGTCGTCCTGGGTGGCCTGCTAAATGGCTTAGGACAGGCCTGTGGACTTAGGATGCCAGCATCTGTCTGTCTGTGCCCAACATGTCTGAGCTGGGGCATCTTCAGGATGTCAGGGGGAGTTAGTGACACTGACCCCGGACTGGGTTGGGGCCAGTGTGCGTCTTAGCAGCCGTCAAATAAGGTTCAAAATTTAACTACAGTGCCAGCTCCAGCTAGTTGCTTGGGCTCAT
Organism: Heterocephalus glaber; assembly: GCF_000247695.1. Next base: position 2,385,105 of record NW_004624888.1, read on the forward strand.
TAGCTACAAATGGAGACAGCAGCAAGGACAGAGCCTGCAACCTGTTCTTCACTGCCTTGAAAGCAGACACTCATTTTCTGTTATTTCCACACTGTCTCTGCTTCTGCCCACACACGCAGCAAACTTTCTTCTTCAATTTAGGAGAGAAAGGATGCTCTGAATTAATCTGGGATGGACAATCAGTCTGAGAGTGTCCTCAAAAAACTGGTTACTGCTCCTAGCTACACTGGCAGTGATTTTGTGTGGAATTCTCTTTTCATGCTGGTCAATTCTAAGGCTTTAGGAAAGACTGTTATTTGAAACACAAAATGTTGTGTTCCCAGGTGACAATGAATTCATTATCTAGCCAAAGAGCAGGTAATTGAAAGAGAGAAAGCCACTTTCTAAAAAAAAGTTTCAGCTTCTCAAAGAGGATGGTTTAATTTGGTAAAATAATTTGCCCCGTGCCTCTTCCCTCTGCCCACGAAGCCCTTGTGATGGGCAGTGTTTGCCCTGGGCTTTCACGGAGGGAAGGAGTGGAGGCCGATGCTCCCGCTGAGCCAGAACCTGGGAGCCACATTCCCAGAAGCTCGCTGGGAGTCATAACATTCCTGAGGAAGAGTAGGAAAAGGAGAAACAGTGCCCATGGGAACTCTTAGCGCTGCTCTCACCTGCACACCAGTTTCTAAAGTTCGCAGTGGCCCCGTGCTCTGAAGATCCCTGCACAGTCAGTCTTAGGCCTCTAGCTTTCAGAACGGTGACAACTCTTAGCTGTCTAAGCCACTTAGTCTGTGGCTCTTTGGTAGCATAGCCCTAGGAAATCAATGCTGCGTGGGTGATGCCTGTGACCTAAGACTCCAGCCCATGATCCACTCTCTCCCTGCTTCCTCCTCTTTGTACTTCACGCTTTGGGGTCCCTAGGACTTTTGGCTTCTCCATAATCAACTTCACACTTTTCCACTTCTTTCCCTGTTTCCTTCCTAGCACTGTTTCCTTTCTGCACCTGCTTAAAATCGACTCCTCACTCAGAGACAGCCTAAAGTGAAACCCTCCAGAAAGCCTGGTGAGAATAACTTTCTCCTGTAAAGCACTTCGCACATACCCCCATTGGGCTGTGCCATTCGGTGAGCTGTGTCTCATCTCCCTTCATATACTCTGTAAAATGAAGGCTGTTTTGTTCACTTTTGTGTTGTGCTTCTCAGAATATGGCTATCACACCAGATGTGTCATGTCTCAAAATCTTATTCCCACCCCAGACCTTCTGAATCAGTGTCTGAACTGAAACACATTCCTCGGACACCGATCCCAACAGTAACGTTTGAGAAGCTCCCCAGACAGTTTTGCAGCAGCAGCTGTCCGTAGATGAGTGTGTGTTTTGCATGTGCACGTTTGCTAAGCGGTTTTGCTTACACTGTTCCCAATCAGTCATCTCAGCAGTTCTGTTAGCAACCTTGTGAGGTAGATTCTGCTACTCCCAGGCATGCCTGCGCCAAAGCTGAGACAAAGGCAGTGTCCTACCTCTTCCACATGAATGTAACCCCCAGGCAAAGCTGAGAGCCCAGTTGCTGAAGGAGAGTGACTCCCCTCTAGCAGTTTCTGCCCCGTGACGGCCAGGTTAGGTGACTCCCTCGCTCTACCCTGTGCAGGAGCAAAAAGGAACAACGTATGACAGGAAAAATGAAAATGTCCAGGTCCCTTTTGCAAAAAGCAGATGAAATCAGACTCTTCCCTTCTTCTCTCCCTCCATCTCCATGTTGCTCATGGTTTTCACGTGCTGTTGAACGTCAGTCTCCCTTGGGCTTGGGGACACTCTCTGGCCTGCATAGGGTGTGAGGGCAGAGGTGGTACCCCAGGGCTCCATTGATGCGCCCTCCCTCTAGCTCCTGGGCCAGTAGCAATGGGCTGTGCTGTTATGGGGGAGTTAAGCTGCGCATCTTCTCTCTCCACCCCACACCCTACCTACCATTCTACGCGTCACCCCGAAAGTGCTGTCTTTCTTGCCCAAACGTGCTAAGTGCCCGGGACAGGAGCCGCAGATAACGGGGCTCACTTATCTCAGCCCTGGATGTAGGACATTGTTTAAAACAATTCTCTTAATTTATGCCCTAAAAGGTGGCTTCTAAAGCCCAATTCTCCAAGTCTAGTTATTACTTAACTCTTTTTAAATTGCTATTTCAGCAAATCCATTTACCGATCTGTTTGGTTTTTTTTTTAATTTTCTTTTATATTCTTCCTTTCTGGCAAGGCATCAACTCTTATGGATTAAGGGGAGCCCAGGTAGAATCCACGTCTCTCCTGATTTTTCAGGTTTGTCTCTCTAATCCCAGGATCATTTGGCTGCTCTAGCACTGTGCTTGGAGAAGTCACTGACACTCTGAGTAGCATTTGGTTCCTCACGGCCTTTCCTGTCCCTTCTACATGTGCATGTGTGCGTGTACGGAGGAGCAGAATAATGTGGTGACCAAGCGCGCAGGCTGGGAGCCAGGTGCAACTGTGGCCTGCTGGCAGCTGCAGCGCAATCATGGTGGCCAGATCCCCGGGGGTGGCTGTGGACAGGCGGCCCCAGGTTCTGCAACGGCTTTGCCGTGAATCAAGTTGGTAGTTCAGTTTCTGAGTGCTGGTTCTGTAGATTCGCTGTTTCTCCAGTTGTTAAAGGGAGAAATGATTGTTACCTCTAGACCTTGGAAGTGCAAGTGAAGCCAAGATCGATGCTTTGGCTCCAGGGGAAGAGAGTCACACCGATGCCAGCTCTGTCTCTGCTCATGACGGTGAGGAAGACTATGTGCAACCTTGGCTGGGGCCAAGCGAGCTCTACATGTTGGTGGACAAAGGTGGTTTTGGGGAGAAATTAGTAAAGGTGAAATTGTGACCTCACTTTTTCCACACGTCTAAGTAAAAACTGCATCCTTTGACGTAACACCCGGGAAGAGGTTACCTAAGTGTTACCTCCTAGTGGCTTTTCATGGTCACTGGCCCAGGAGCTGCAGCCTCCAGAGAAACTGAGACTTCTTACTTTAACACCAGGGATGAGCTCACGTCTCCAAAGACATGGCATCAAACAGAGGGCTGCACAGGGAAACTGAGTATGGGATGATGGCATATTCTATGCTTCACTCGAATGTTAGCAGTGCTAGGAGCTCGGACATAACCTCAATAAATCTACCTGCTTAACATTCCCTGAAGTCTGGCTCCAAATCGAGGCTACATAATACCCACTAACATTCTGTGAAACACATCCTGGTTTAAAATAAGATGTTGATGATGATGGGAGATCAAGAGGGAGATACATTTTGTGGATTCCTTCTTGATGAGGGGAGACAGGGCGGTGGAGAGGGAGAGGGGGAAGAGGAGAGAGAGGAAGAGGCGGAAGTAGGAGAGATCCTTTCTCTCCTGCAGTTGTTTCCCAAATGAGAGTTTTCTCGTAGTCAGATATTAGCATGTGGGAAAGGATCCAGTGGGCAGCACTTCCGACCCGCTGAGAAGAGAGGGATCATCCCTCTGTGCATTATTGAGTATCTTAAAGTCCTCCTAGAATCTTCTGTTTTGTGCTATAACTCAAGACAGAGGCCTTTAATAGAATTAAGTAGCACATTAACTCTGATGTGCTCCGGGAAGAAAAAGTGCCACGCTAAACCATGCCAACTTTTAAAAACTGGACGCTGAGGCCATGTGCTTGACAAATGGGGACCTGTTCCCACCAGGCGGCAGGATGAAGCCACGCAAAGGGTATGGTCACCTGCAGGGTCGCCGGGCTGAGGTGGCCAGGGCACAGGAGGGAGGTGCACACAAGTCATCTTCCTAGGGTGCTTTCTACCTTGAGACGAAGGGCACGAGAGCCTCTTTGCTCAGGCTGGGCTCTCTATAGCTCCATAGGCAGATTTATTTAGCAGCTTTTTGTCTGCAAAGCAGCGCCGCCATCTCTGGGGCTCTCCCGAGGGACAGGTGTCCCTTTGATGCAAATCTAGGGCAGCTACTGGTGGCTGCTTGCGTTTCCAGGGAAAACGACAGGACAGGGTTGTCTGGGTATCTTCTTTACAGAAAGAAAAGGGAGCATTCGAGGCTGGTGCTTTGGAGGCAGAGCTGCCCCCCGAAGCCCCTCTCCACGAGGACATGCACAGTGCTGACACGAAGGCCCTGGGGACGCCGGCTCAGGAATGAGAAGCCAGGAAGTGCTGCCTGCGGCCCCAGCCACCCAACGGCTCCTTCTGCACAGGGCCCGGGGTCTCTCTTCTCTCTTCTCCACTACTGCTCGCCAGCTGCTCCCAGTCTGCAGGTCTCGGCCCCCATTTCCGCCCATGGGAACTGTACCCCTACTTCAAGATCCTGTCCCCACCTCTCTGAGACATTTCCTGATTGCCTCCCAATAAACAAACACTGCTCCTCTCTGGCCTTTCGGACCTTTCATTTTTCACATTTTGATTTCTACTCCTTGGGGCCCGTGGTTACCTCTGAGGGTCGCTGTGAGCCCTCTGAAGACTGGACTGTAAATCTCGCTGACAGCCCTTTCTCCCAGCGCTGAGCAAGCCGAACTGCACCTCAACACCTGCGGAGGACTGCAGCTGGGCCAGGCCACCTGCGTCCTCAGCACCTGGACAGCGTCTCCTGTCGGTCGCTGACATTCGCTCCCCCTCTCCCCGGTGATGGTGATGTCCACCCGGGTCCCACGTGCTCCTGATTAACGTTTCAAACGGACTCTATTTCCCCTGTGCCACCACATTTTAAACGCAGACCATCCCTGCCTCTGCTTCCTCACCCCACTTCCCCACCCACTCCCCCGCCACGGCCTGTTGACCTCTCCACTCCCTCCTAACTGTGGCCTGGCTCCCACCCTCCGAGTCTGCAGGGCCCAGTCTCATCCATGGCACCCGGGGACGTCCATGCGGCAAGTCCCCTGGAGGATGTGAATCTGAGCTCCCTGCAAGATTGCCAGGTGCTCACCGAATGCCACGCTCCCTGCCAGCTTAGAGGACAAACCCGGGCTGCCCAGCAGGGGCGGAAGCCCCCACAGCCCGCATGGCACGGGTCCCCTTGCACAACAGGCGGTAGGCAGCTGGGCCGTGTGTTCCTGCTCAAACCACACCCTTCTCTCTCTGCTGCTGTTGCTGTCCCGGGTGGCTGGGGCGACAGGCTGCTGCCACCACACCTGGCTCCCTAGCTTTGTCTCCTCACTCATCTCCACTCCTCCGTAGATTCTCAGGTCAGAGCCACCTCTCCCAGAGGTGTCCTGGTCCCCTACCCACCCCTGGCCTAGCAGCAGTGAGGTGCCCTCGACTTTTACACTCCTCTGTCACCCGTACCAGCCCGTGCTACACCAGGCTGTTTATGTGGCTCTCCCCAAAGAGGCCCTCTGTGCCGTTCCGTGGGACATGAACTGTCTCAGACACTCCACACAGGGGAAAGCAGCCCCTCAGATGGTTCTGGCCTCAAGAGGGACCCACTTCAGTCTGCATGGGTGCGCACAGATTTTTTTGGAATGAAGGCGATAGATCCTGTGGTTTCCTAACCCCTTTTTCTCTATTCCCACTTTCAGGCTATGCTGGTTCTGATATTGCCAAGGTAACCAACAGTCACAGAACACAGATTATGACCTACTTAGGCCCTTCACCACAGAGACTCGGGAGCCGAAGAATCTCTCACATCTCCCATGTTTGCTTGGGAGTTGGCAGCAAATCTTCTCCCCAAATCATTTATTTTCCCCTTTGGAAGGTGATGAAGACTTCACATACCCAGTTCCATGGCAGCCTCCTCCCCTAACAGAGACTCAGCTGACACAGGGGACTGCAGTTCCAAGGCCAAATTCACCTTGAGTCCTTCTGAGGGCTGTTCTTCTTGTGAGGATGACTCTTCCTGTGAGGATAGAACCCTTCGCAAAGACATACCTTCCACCTTGTGTTCTTCAGACAACCAAGTCCCTCGTCTCTGGGACATGTCAGGGACTGATGGAGTAAAGGATCAGATAATTCAACACGACCAGGTTCAAGGCGACCCCCAGCAGTTTGGCAAACAAGGCTTCGCTATGGCCTGGGCTAATGATGATGGCCTTGAAGAATCAACTAACAATGAAAATCAAAACAGCCACAAAGGAAATCAGACAAATTACGAAGACCATGTCTCAGATGTCTTCGAACCTACTCCAGTAGAGGACTTCAGACTGTGCAACTGCTCCTCTTCACCCATGGCTCAGGTCAGGCATCAGGAACACTCACTCATGTGCTCCTCACCAGAGGAGGGAGGCAGCCCCGTCCCAGAGATGCCCCCGATGCCCAGGGGTCGGTACTGTGCCAAGTTGGCAAGTAAGACGACCAGAAGCCAAGAGTCGGGAGTCACAGGGACCTCCCGGACCTCCTGGGCGCAGCCAGAGGACGAGGACGCTTGTTTCAACATGCAGAGCTGTCTGAAAATGGGCCAGATGTTCCGCTGGCTGCAGAGGAAGATCCGTGCAGCCCTGCGTAGAAGAGAGGACCCTGAGAAGGCCACCAAGAGCTACAGGTACCAGGCACTGAGAAGACTCCGTCTTAGAAACAATAGGATTGAACCTGAAGAAGCCCTTGGTTAGGTCAACCCTCCATCCTCAGGTTTTTAAAATTTCTTCCTCTCCCCTATTTCACAACAGGTTCATTTTTTCTGAATAAAACAAATATTCTTGTAACAAAAAAAGTAGACCACATGTCTCTCCTTTAAATAGCTCTGTTGTCATTTGCCCTTAATAGAAGATAAACATATTCCTTAATACAGTGAGAATAAAACAGTTTAAGAATTCATTCATTGAGCAATTATTATGTACAGGCACTGTACCAGGGTGCTGGGGATGCAGCAGGGAGGGCGTGATACCATCTCTCTGTGGCACACACTCGATAGGAGAAAAGAAAGTGGACAGCTAAACAATACACGTGAAGCAAATGCTGCAAAGCAAACTGAAGAAGGCAGCGGGGGGAACGATTCCTCTGCATTTAGATACAGGGGTCAGGAAAGGCCTCTCCAAGGAGCTCACAGTTGAGCAGGCTGGGAAGAAGAAATTGCTCAGCCACCTGGAAGCAGAGGCGGAGGCCCTGGGGATGGCTGGTGTCACGGCCTGGGGTGGAAATGGTGTCTGAAGGGGCACCGCAGTCCACCTGGCAGAAGGCCAGGCCAGGCCTGTGTGGGTACCGGCAGAGGCCTAGGGTGCACGGCAGACTGAGGCCCCCCCTGCACTGTGTTCTAAAGGGGCGCCAGGGCCACGTGGGCAGGATGGCACAGGCTGTGTGTGGCTGCAGTGCTGCCCCCAAACCACATGTGAGGCCGGGGGGCCTGGGTTGAAGCCCTGTCTTTGCCCTTCTGATCTGCACCCCTTCTCCACTCGGTGCAGGCCTGTGCACCCCCTCCAGGGCTCCCATGTCCTCTGCCACTGCTGCGTTTGGCCAGAAGGAGCCAGAACCAACAGGCCTTAGGGTGCGGGGAGCTTGGCCACCGCAGCCCCAGGCTGGCCTCTCTCGGTGTCCGACCCCGCACACGTGCATTCTCGAGAGCTCCGAGGGAGCTGGCTGCCGCCTACCAGGTGAGCTCAGCAACACCAGCGGAGGCTGGGCATTTGGGCCCGACCTGCCCGTCCCGTAGGATTCTCCGAGGCATCTTGCTCACCACTTCCTCACATCGGGATGCAGGAAGATGCTATGCCATGGTGACCCAGAGAGCAAGGCCGTGGGCTTTCGGACCGGGCCTTCCCTTCCTCCCACTCTCCGGGCACCATGTGCCTCGGTTTCCTTATCTGTGAAACGGAGCGAGGTCAGAGCCCACATCTTGGGATTGTCCTGTGCAATTGCCAGAGCAGCGCCTGGCGCACTGGACACCCTCGGCTCCTGGTCACCACAGCGCTGGCCGCTGGGGAGACTGTGCAGCTCTCTGGCCAAGACTCTGACATGTTCTCAGTGTGTGAGTACTGCACTGCGTTTCTCCAGCAGCCGTCCCAGATTTCAGGTTTAGCAAACAGGAAGCGCTGCTGAGAATCTGAACTTGGAAGCTGCGGACCCCAAGTAGTTCTGAGAGAGCGGGCACCGGAGCCAGGGGGGAGGACAGTGCCTTACTGGAAAGGGTCCAGCAGCCCTGGGCCTCTGGGGCAGAGCTGGGAGTTCTGCTGTGAACAGCGGCGCTCACTCCGGGGAGACCAGGCTGTATTCCCTCTTCCTTCTGACCTGCTGTTTGCTTATCTCATTTCCTTTTAACTGATAATAAGGCTCAGAGACTTCCGAACAAATGGTCATAAATCTGCAAATATTTGGCCTTTTTCCACCAGAAAGTTGGGCTCCAAAGAGGCGAAATTGGCGTTTCAGTTCTAGCTCTTATTTCCTGGGCCTGGGATCTTCACGCAAAGACTCGACGGCTGGACCTGGGGAGCAAGTGGGGCCAGGCCAGGGCGTGGGCATCACGAGGCTGGGGTTTGGATTCTGACCTCATCTCTCAGCCGCTAGAAAGCTGCTTTGCGCCTGTTCGGTTGTGGTCGTAGTGACACCGACCCCCTTGCTGCAGGGGGTGGAGGGAGGTGCTTGGTGGGGCTGTGTACCGAGCTGTCCCCGGCCATGGGACAGTCTGAGGACACCTGGGACCACAAGCTCCGCTCCTAAGACCACAGCTCACCTCTTCCTGATTGTTCCTGATGGTGCAATGCGGCAAAAGAAACGCCCAGAGCTAACTGCAGGGGAAAGGGCTGACAGAGTTCGCACTTTAATCTACGGCACATAGCGGGCCCTGCGTTAACTACACTGTAAAGGGATATTTAATGACAAAGGAAGATGCTTGTGTATTCAGTGGAAAAAACAGGTCAAAACAGAACATACCATCTGATTCCAGACATGAAGAAACATTTGGATATATAAATGACAAAGATGAGTGTGCATGTGTATGTATCTGCATTTTATATACGATGTGCATGTATCTACTAACCAAGTGTTAGAAGGGGTTTTCTCAGAGTGGTATAATCTATGAGGATTTATACATTCTCTTTCTGGTTATCAGAGTTTTCCCCACAATTCTCAGGTTCCATTTCTGGGAACTGACGATGGCATAAACACCTGCAGCTTGCGGGAGCATGTGGGAACCTGTGAACAGAGTGGGGCTCGGGCCGGAGGGAGAGCCCGCCTGCTGCCGCTCGGCACGGGCCCTGAAGGAGCGCTCACATTTGCCCGCGCTTCTGAACGGAAGGCTGTGTCTGCCTTGCAACCCTCAGCAATCCTGCAAGGTAATTGTCACTCTCATCATTGTCATTACGTCTTACTGGGAGGGGAGGTCAGGGAAGGTCCCGTGGCCGCACAATTGCATGCAAGAAGGAAAGCCAGGATCCGATTTCAGAGCTAAAGTGCCAGTCTACCAAGCTGACTGATCAATTCATTTAGTCAGTGAACAAACATTCATGGAAACCCCTATGTCCAAGACATGAGTATTAAACAAGCAGGTGTGCAAGTGTTATGAAGACATAAAGGAGGGTTCCATCATAGAAACTGACTAAGGAGAGGCTCATCTGTGGGGCGGTGCATAAGGAGGGTGGTGAAGGAGGTGAAGAGAGACTCCAAGAGAGGGGTTGTTTGAACGGAGATATCAAAGGTAGCATAGAGCCAGTCAAGGAGTTCAGATCAGAGGCAGATGGCAAGTGCAAAGGCCCTGAGGCATTATGAGTTAGGTGTTCTGGAGGGGTGTGAAGGAGAGGAAAATGGTGAGAGGTGAGACCCAAGGTGTTAATGTAATGCATTCCCTATTTATTCCTCTGTGAATGGGGTTATCTTCCTTTGTAAGAATAAATCTTCTTCATCAACTCTTTTTAATCATATGCACTCTGCGGATGTTTTCTAATAGCTGGAGTATCTTCCGGCCTTGCCCCTGCTGGCGTTCCACCCCCGACTCCGACTCTGTGTCCTTCCAGGACAGAGCTAACTGTCCCCATCCCCGCAGGCAGAAGCAGTCCTTCTCCAGACCCCCAAGGCCGTTGCCTCCAACTGTCTAGCAGAGGGTGGCTCCTGTCCTGGGCTCTGCCTCAGTCTTCCCTCCTGCCCACACCTGCCTCCCAGAGGCCGGCCCAGGCCTGACTCATGGCCAAGTCTCTTTCCTGCCTATGTGAGCCCTGCATTCTGCACAAAACCAGGGCTCTGATGATGTTGATGAAGAAGTGGTTACATGAATCCAATTTATTTCAGCAAAAATAACAACCAAAAATGAATAAATACAAACCCGAGCATCCATACACTATAATTAAAGCAACAAACAAAACCGTATCAGCTTCTGCCTCTGAGGGTATTTTTGACTTCCCTGTAATGGTTTCTGGGTATTCACCTTTAAGAGAACACATTGCAGTTGGAATGGAACACGTCAACTCCGGCAGTTTAGGGAGAGCCAGGGCATCTGGTGACAAAGAGCCATCAGCAGAGCCGGAAACGAAATCCATGAGGAAATAAGAGGCCACCGTTTTGCTGATTTGAGCAGTCACTTGGGGGCGGTGTGGAAGGTGGGAAGATGAGAGAGAGAACAGATAAAAGGCACTGCTGACAGAGGTGGATCGGTCGTGTCAGACCAGCGTGCGTGCGTGTGCACAACTGACTCTCTGGCCAACCTGACTCCTCCCACACCATAGGTCCTTCTAAAACTGTCCCTTCCTGGGCAGGGACTCCGCATTTACACATCATCAGAGCCCCTACTGACCTGCATTTCCACCCTAAAGATGGGTAGCAGCATCCCCTTTGCACAGAGGCTGATTCTGACCGGCTGCTCTGGAGGCACCACCATCTCGAGTGAGGTGCTTGGGCTCCATTTCTGGCTCCTTTCCTTTGCTGTGTGACCCCAAGCAGGTGACTCGCCCTCCTGAGCGCCTGTTTCCAGTGACACTAATTCCTTCTTCAGAGGGTGAGCACGAGAGAAGGTGGGCTGAACTGTGCCTGTGGGACATGGGCCATGCCGAGCACAGCGGCAGCAGTTGGTAGCCTTTCTTGTGGAACTGCTGAGTGCTCGAGGCTTAGGTAACTTACGGGAGGGTGGGCACTGTGGGCTATTGTGTGAACTTAGGTGTGGCGAAGGGAAAATAGTAAGCGTGAAGGTCTGTCTCCAGCAGAGCTGGCGATGCACTTGCAGGGGGAGAAGTCTCTCTGACTACACTCCTACACTCAGCAAGCATCATGGCACGGGCAGGCCCTCTCCCCCTCACCCTCCCTTTCCTGCATGTCAGAGTCAGAATCCTCTGCTGAACAGGCAGGCTTTGAAGCCTGGACACACCTAGAGTCCTCTGAAAATAAGGTACAGGTGTGCGGGGTCAGGTGCATCTGCTCCTGCCTCTGGATATTTGGAATTGAGAATTCAGGACCATCAAGACCCAGCACGGACATCAGTCTTTACAGAACATGACAGATGAGGACTCCTGAGAAGTTTCCATCCACTTCCCCTCTACTCCCCTCACAGAGGGAAGGAGCAGACTTCGTGAGAAGGGATGTGGGCGAGTCTGAGTTACCTCTGATCAGGACTATGGTTTGCGTACGGTGATGCCAAGTGGTGCACAGAATCTCCCCAGTCCCCATTCTCCTGGAACGTCTGCTGCCACCTAAGTGGGAGTTGCTCAGTGATACAGCTCCCCCACTGCTGGCCACATCAGGAACAGTTCCTTCCTGCACACACACCTGCAGTCACCTGGCGCCATAACTGTTTCCCTATGTGTCCTCCTTTCTACAGTACGAATTCTCAAGGGGAGAAAATGTACGCATTAAATGGCTGGGATCAGGATCTCTGGCTTTGGGGCTGATGTACCCAACTAAAGCACTGAGTTGGCCTTAATCTCCTCTCTGCCTTCATTCAGATAATGTCCTATAACCTCCATGTTCTGGGGAAATTTTAATTTGGAACAAATAGTTTTCCCTGAAGTTCAAATATGTGACATAAATGTGCCTATGTCTATGGAAATCCAAAACTTTGATCAGATTCTTAAGTGTGTGTGTTGAGGAGCATGATTCTTTTTTTAATTTTTTATTTTTTTTGGTACTGGGGATCGAACTCGGGTCCTTGAGCTTGTGCAGCAGGCAGTGAAACCACTGAGCTAGATCCCCAGCCCTGGGGGCATGATTCTTAAAGAAATAAAAAATTGTTTGCTGTAATTTGTTAAAATCAAGTATATGAAGTAATTCTGAATTCTGTGTGGTAATTTTTTTAGTAAAGAAAAAAGAGGATATAGTATCCTTGATTTCTGTAGAAGAGTCAAGTTTTATATTTCTTTTATTAGTTTCCAGTACAAGTTCACTTAATGCATGGTTTTCTCCACTTCTTAAAATACCTTCTCCTTCATGATCACCCGCTGAGATGGCAGTCACCCTGGCTTGTCTGACCATTGTCAATATCAGCCCGTGATACAGAAAAGGAAACAGAGCCTTAGATCTAACGGGTTCTGAGCCTGTCTGCCTGTGCCAATAACCCCCTTGTCTTTGCTGAACCACTCAGTTTGTGAATTTAATCTCTTAAGTCTTCTGTTTTCTAATGGGTCTAAATCTAGTGGTTTCAGAATTTTCCTTAAGAAGCCAGTGCACATCCTATGGAGAGAAATCATTTTGAAACCTACAGATTATGTTCCCTTTTGAATGTAAACCTCCCCCAAAAGCAAGTCTTGCAGTTATAAACAGATTGTGCAAGACAGGTTGAATGACATCCCACATACAATGCTATTCAAAGGCTTCATGAATATATGTTAAATTTTTCGGTGACGAGAGAGGATACGTTAATGCATCAAGATTCTAATGAAAATGAGAGCCAGGTGTACAGTGAGAGAAAGGTTGCTTTCTAACACTTGGAAAGGAATTCCAAATTGATATTTAAAAAGAAATAAAAAACTGACAGAAGATAAATAGGGTGAAGTTAGATGTACATTTTCACTGCTTTTGGAATTCAGCTCTGAGAAGTGAAACTACATGACTGAATTACAGAGGAAGAAAGGAGAAGCCATGTTTTCTGGCATCAATTACATGGGTTTGAATAGAGGCTCTCCTATGCCTTGGCTACTTGATAATTTAATTAGCTCAACTAAAATGAAGGTGAAATATTACCTACCTATCAAGGCTGTTGATAGGATACAATGTCACCTCTCCATAGGTGAGCATTAATATATTTTCTTCCAGTCCTTAGAATTTTTCTTCCAGTATATCGTAAGCCCAGTCACTATTTCTAATGGCCCATTCATTAAAGATGAAGATCAGGATCCAGAGATATCTGATGTCTCAAGGATACCGGACCTTGTTGATGTTCCCTGAGTATTCTTTAGAATCTCTCAAAGAATCCAGCTTTGGCATTTCCAAAGCTTATCAAGCCAGAAAGAAGACCAGTCCAGTGTTAGCTGTCCAAAATGAAGGAAGACTGGGAAAGGGACTCCTCAACAAGGGACGTTCTTTTCAAATGAAAACCAAAATGGCAACATAACTTAGAGCAATCTTCTCGGTGTCTTTCTACAGACCCAACCTCCATACCTTTGAACTAGCAATGCTAACTTTAGAAATTTTTCTTGAAGAAATTTTTTTAAAAAAAAAAACTAATATGGATATGCATAAAAGCTATTGATTACATCACTGTTTGTATTAGTAAAATTAATTATTGGGCTGTTGATTAGAAATCAACTAATTTTTCACCCATAAAGGAATGGTTGAACTATGATCAATTTGTATAAAAGGAGGCCTTACAGTCATAAAGAAGTAAAGAAAATTTAATTTAAATGCTTGCAACACACTAAAATCAAGGCTATAAAATATTATGTTCCAGTTGATTTATGTGAAAAAGATTAATATGAATATGGCACATATACACATACATAAAAATTTTGGAAAGTGGATACACATGTGGAATGTCTTTTCATCTATGTGCTTTTCTGAACTATCCAAAATCTCTACAACTTTTTCTTACCAAACCAATACAAATCAGTTTGGTAATAAAAAAAAAAGAATCACTTAAAAATGCCAAAGACTCTGATAAATCACATCACCACCGTGCCTTAACATTTTCTGTTATTTTCCCCAGGCCCTAAACACAGGAATATGCCACAATTTCCATCCACAGGCAACTTAGGGGCAACTAAGCTCCATTTCAGTTTTTTTTATTTAATTCTGTTTTCACGATTTCATACCCAGCTGACTGGGAGACAGGAAGCATGAAAGAGGAGAGGCTCGTCAAGGTGAGGGGAGGCTTCCAGATAACAGTTCCAGCGGTCCTGAAGAACACAGGGCTAGCGCCCGGCGTGCTCGGCTGCCTCAAATACCGTCTCTGTAAGGGACGTGAGGAGGACACTGAGAAGAGCGGGAGTTCATCTGCAAAGCCTGAGCACCTTCGGATAACGAGGACGTGTGGACAATGGGGGCAGTGACCAGGGCGGCCACGTGAGGAGTGTTGTCCACAGTCTCATCTGCCGTGATTTCAGAGCAGGTTTGAGGGCTGAAAGCCGAAAGCCGAAAGCACAAACGGAAGAGATTGGGTGGAGGGGAAATGATGAGGCTGGCAGAGATGGAGGAAGTGAAGCTGAGGGAAATTACCAAGCCATATTGTTCCTAGAATCCTGTACCACGATGCACCGAAGGGTGCTTTACAGATATTAAAATGCACAGTCATTCCTGTGACCATGGTGCCCAAAGCCTTGAACACTGGGACTGCCACTCGGAATCACTGACAGCAGTCATCTCTGCTGCAGAGGAAACGCATTAAATATACATCACAGCCACTCCTGGGGAAGGCCTCAGGCCCCAGCTCCTGCCCAGGATCCAGTCCAAATGCCCCGGGAATCCGACACATCAGAGGTGCTCAAAGAGCAAGTCCAGGCATCCTAGGGGAAGGCTACCCATCAGCAGCCAAGAAGACACTAAAATAAAAAGCGCCAATCTGGGAACCTGTAGTTCCTGGTTGATCTATTCTTCTTAACTCTGGTCTACAATTCCACTTCATTACTTGCCCCGAGTGGGGCAACATATATTAATTATTCCAATTTAGTTGGATCGGTTATATGTTCCCTTGAAGCTCTTACCAGGGTAGAATGAAGAGAGGTAGCATTTGCAATGGGCTTTGAAAAACAGACGATCTACCTCTCTGTCTAAATGAGGGAAGAAAAAGAATCCAGAAGAGAGAGTGGCTGTCCCAAGGGCCAGAGACCCCAGAGCCAGAGAGGGGCCCTGCCCTGGTCCCTTTCTCATGACCTCTCTGACTTTCACTGTCACCCTGAGCAGGTTTAAAGCTATGCAGCGATACATAACCCACCCTAAAAGCAGGCATCCGAACACCTGCTTTGCTGTCTCCCCTCAGAATGTTCAAGCCTGCAATGAAAATGCAGCTGCCAGTTACCAAGTGGGAGAGCAGGTGCCCCAGTGGTAATTCGCTCATGTAAGAAGCCAGATGAGACAAAGTCCAGTGCATTAAGCACATCTGTGTACTTTGTACCTTATGGCTGATTGCACTTTTTAGCGCTTTACTGATTAAAAAGAGAATTTTAAAAGTCAGATTGTGAGCTTGCTGCTTGGGCTGTTGCCCATGGTATTTCTCACAGCTGACTTGAAACGGCAGTGATGGATGGGGAAGTGTGGGTGGGGAGCTAGCCGCTCCGGCCAGCAGCGGGCACATTAGGAGCATTTTCAGCAGTGTTCATGAATTAAACATAAAGGGCTTAATTTTAGCAAGATGCCCTGCTGGGACTTCAGAGGCTCCTCTCTTGTCACAGTCATACTTTATCTGCTTTTCTTTCCTCCCACTATCCTTTCTTTTCCCTTTCTTCCTTTTTTCCTTTCTTTACTCCTTCCTCCCCAGCCCTTCCCTCCTGCCCTTCATTTCTTTAGTTACTCATTTCTCTCAGGTGCACCCTCTGAAGTGCTGAGCTGCTGCAGGTCTGGGAGGGGCGCACCCACCTGGCCCTCATTTTACCTTCTGGCCCTTTTCCAAACTCGCACTGGATGTGGATGCCTGCTGCCTCTGGGGTGGAAGCAGTTTTGTCATTTGTTTAACCAAAAGGCATTAAAAAATGCAAACGCCTAAAAAGCACATTCAGAAGACAATTGTGAATGACTCCTGCCTGCAGCCTGGCTTTATGACTTGACCCACCAGGTCTGTCTCCCTGGGATGGGGAGTCAGCCAGGGCCCAAATGAAGTGGTGTGGTAGAGCAAGCTGCTTTCAGAACCCGCTGTCCTGACTTCCTGGGATGCTGTGACAAATCACTGTATACTGGGTGGCGTCAGATGATAGAAATGCCATTCGCCACGGCTCTAGAGGGCAGATCTCAGAAACCACGCTGCCAGCAGGTCGGTTCCCTCTAGAGACTGGAGAGCAGCCGCTCCGGGGCACTGCCCCGGTCCTGGGGTGCAGCAGCTCTTGCAATCTTTGGCTTGTGTGGCATCATGGCAGGCTTCGCCTCCATCTGCACACAGCTATCTCCCTGGCCTCTCCTTTTCTGCATCTTATAAAGACAATCATCACTGGATTCAGGACCCACCACAAATCCAGGATGGTTTCATCTTGAGAACCTTAAGTACAAAAAATTACGTCTGCAAAGACCCTGTTTGGAAGTAATGTCGCATCCTCAGATACCAAGGGTGGGCTTGGAATCATCTTTATGGGGCCAATATTCAACCCACTACACCAATTTTTGCTCTCTTCTCCCTAACGTTAGCAGTGTTGGACAAGAAAAGCAGGCAGCAACTGCATTTCCTTGCCACTCCCAGCCTGTAGAGGCCACCTGCACTCCATGGCTCTTGGCTTCCTCCTCCACCTTCAACTTAGCAACAGCCAGGTGAGCCCTTCTCCCTGCGCGCTTCTCCGCCCTTCCTTACAGATCTCATTTTCCTCTGACTGTGACCCCCCAACTCTTTGGCTTCCAGGGACCCTGGATTACCCTGATCTCACCCAGGTAATGCAGGACAATGTCTCTAAGGTCAGCTGATTAAAAATCTTAAATCCATCAGCAATCCTAATTCTCTTTTGCCGGTCAGGCAACTATTTACAGCCCTTGGGGTCTAGGACATATGCTTCTCTTTTCATTGTTGTGTTCTGTTGGGAGTGGTGTTGCTATTACTTTGCTCCAAATCAGGAGTGAATCCAGGGCCATAGACGTCTAACTTCCCCAACACGTGAAGAAAGCCCCCCCCCGCCCAGAGTGGGGAGACTGAGGCAGACACACAGAAGGGGGCTGAGGCACAAGATGAGAGAGAAGCTATCCCGTGGGAACCCCTGCATCCAGCATTCCTGGGGCGGACATGAGCCCTCACATTAGTATGATTATGCAAGCCAAGAGATTTCTCCTGTTTAAAAATATTTGGAGTCGGGATTCTCTTGTTTATATTTCAAGGAAGTCTAATCATATGTGTGTCCGTGCATCTGGGTGATAAACATCTAGGAAACTAGCACAATTAGCAGGAAATAATTGGGGTGGCTGGTATGAGATAGCTTTCTCTTTTGACTTAATATATTTGTATTGTTTGAATATTATATTTGTTCAAGTGTATTAAAATTGTCACGTACTCCTTTTATAGTTTTAAAGGTGAAGGAAAAATAGATTGCAGCTTCCCCAGAGCCCCAAGGTCTAGGTCAAGCAGCAGAAGCCTCAGAAGTTTCTCTTTCATTTAGTGCTTTAAAATAGCACACGAGTCCCCGTGGGAGCCAATAATTACAAGTTGCTTTTTTCGGCCCTGATAGCTCACTTCGTCCTTTAAAAAACTGTTTAGATGGGGCTACAGATGATAAAAGGCTGGAGCGATGAACAAAGCACCTCCTGGCTCATCTTTGTCAGCCTGACACCTCCCCGCCCAGGTCCCCTAAACTGGCCCCGAAGGTGCGAGTTTGCCCTATTTTCCTTCTCCCTCCTTGGACTATAAATATGCACATGATAGGAGTCCAAGTTAAAAGAGAAGACATGAGAACAAACACCTGCATTTCCCTTGGCAAAACAAAGACGTGAAGGCAGCCTGGGCTCCAGCTGTATTAAGACATGCGATCAGAAGGGCTTGTTAAAATGTCAGGATTATGAGCCCTGAAGAATTCTCCTGCTGCATTTACTTAGCACAGCAGGCTGTGGTGCGCTGGACCCACATTCCTTCCGCTCTTCTTCCTGGCAGGCCTGGTGGACAGAGACCCACTGACCTGGTGCGGCACCTCATCTCCATTCCCCTTCCTTACACGCAACGGTCGCAGCACCCAGGCCAGTGAGCAGGAGCTTCAGGACCCAAACTCAGCCTTGCTGCGACCTGGCCGGAGACTCAGGCAGCTGTCTCTCCAGAGCCTTATTAACCACCCCAGGCTTAGGCTCCACCTCCGAAAGATTCCCAGTTGGATCTGGGGTGAGCCAAGGAGTCTCGTGGAATGAACAAATCGTACTTCCCCACAGTGCGTGCTTTCTGAGGCACCCTGCCCTTTAACTTAAAGGACAGTATGTCGGACGCTGAACGGTGGAGGTGTGGCTCATTTCCGAAGTCCAGCCTCCACGCTTCCCTTGTGTCCCGAAACCGAAGGAGCTGAGATTGGAAAGCACTTGAAAAAGGACCTATCACTGACCAGAGATTTTAAAACATGCTCAGAACCTCAGATGGTACTATATATAAGGCAGCACGTAAAATTCTCAGTCTTTCAGAGAGCAGTAATCAATCTTTAAGGCGTTAAATTCATCAGGCTGTAGATAATTATTCAAATTTCAGAGAAAGAATCAAACTTTATTGATTAAACCTTTCTGGACTCATGTAAAAACACTGCAGTTGGCTGCATAATTTAGAAACCTTCTAATTTCTGCTGAGATACTCTTGTTCTAACAAAGTAGGTCCTTCCATTTCTGTGGTGCTTCGCCGGAGGGCTGGCGGTTTACAATGCTGTTCCTTTACACCAGGAAGTGAGAGTGGCGGTCAAGTATATTCGTTTAGGGTTCAGTTGCACTTGATTCTATTAAACACCAAATAAAAAGAAGCAGTTTTTAAAAAATTTCCCATTGTTCTCTCCCTTTAAGAGTGTCTATTAAAACTAAAGAATGGAAATACCGTTGTGTGGTGATAGGTCCTTGGTTTGGTTTTAGGTCCTGCCTCTTTTCCAGCCTTAACTTGGCTGGTGAAGGCCTTCTGATCTCAGCCTCTCATCACATAATCCTTTCAAATTTAATTTTTATTAAAATTTATTTGTATTCCTTCCTGTCTACCCCCACACACTCACCAGCAACCCACTCTTAAATGTCAGCCCCCCCAACAGAAGTTTTATTTATTGCTGTGTCCATAGTGCGTAGAACAATATTTGCTACTTGGTGGAAGGAAGGAAGGAGGGGGAGAGGGAGAAAAGATAGGAAAGGAAGGAGAGAATAAATCTCTTGTCATATATTGTAATAAAACAAATAAGATAGCTTATGTGAAAACTGCTTTATAAGACAATTGTCACTAAGAAATTTATTTTAATAGAACTTTCAGTAAAAGATATTTTCATGGATATCATGCTTAGATTTTTTGCTTCTCATTATGTTGTACAGTTTTCAAAATATAGTAATACTTTTACTGTCTTCCCCAAAGTCCTCTTCTTCAGGAATATTCATTTATGGGGAATTTAAAAATTAGTGTTAGGGCCGGGGATTTAGCTCAGTGGTTCCGCTGCCTGCTGCGCAAGCACAAGGACCTGAGTTCGATCCCTGGTACCAAAAAAAAAAAAAAAAAAAATTAGTATTAGCTGTTACTAGCATTTCTGAATAAACTGACAATTTTCCTCTACTAAAGGGGCTGAGATTCTTCTAAGAATACATTCTGTTTTTAAATTCTCCAACACCAAATCTTAGAAGAGCTGGGGCCTGGCTAGCCAGCAGTTCTGTGTCCTTTCCATTTGCTTTTCCTTTGTTAAAACCGAGAAGGTTTCGAGGTGAACTGAGAAGTAAACAGACTGCTCAGGAAGTCACAGGACACTACAGATGAAGTTCCTTTTTGAAATTCCTGCAAAATAGCAAATTATTATTTTCTCTGCCTAGTAGCACCTTTCTAATAAGAGCTGCACTTTCTTTTATGAAAGACGAAGTGGGTGGGTTGGTGGGTAGGATTGTTTCTTCTTCCCCTGCTGAGAGTGGTCGCTGCCATCTCTTTACTGGTGATTGACTGATGAACGGTGCAAGTTAGAGCAATCAGAAGGGTGCTCCGCCACCTTTCTGGTCATGGTGATTGGTCAGGAAGAGGTCACATGACCCCAGCCGGGCTAGTCACACCTCTCCCAGAAGGACGCTACTTTTCTCTCCGATGGCTGAGTAAGTTGTGTCTCTCTACCGCAGCCTCTTGGTCCAATGCCAGCTTCTCGGTGAGACCTCTTTGAGATTGTAATCCCACCCTGGGTCTATCTGTGTGGTTTACACAGCTGTTTTCACCCCATGGCCCACACCACGTCGTAATTATACAATGCACTTATTTCCTGTAGCTACTGCTCCTGCCCCCCTCCCCTCCTTGCTGAGAGCGGGTGCTCCAGAACAGCTGGGATTTCTGTCAGTTTTGTGAGCAGATTAACACCCAGAGCACATACACACTTCTAAGTGAGTGGATGAAGGAAAGAGGGGTGTCCATGGTAGGAAAGAACAAACCCCTCATAGAAAGAAGCAGAATAAAAGAAGAGTGGAGAAAGTGTCTCGGTGGGGGTGAGCCTGCACTGTCACCCTGCAGCCACCAGCCACGTGCAGGTCCAGAGCAGCTGGAAAGGGCCTGGTCCGAATCGTCTGGAGTTTGAAGACTTCATAGAAAAATTAGAGGAAGATCTCAATAACTGCTCTATTGATTACATGTTGCAATGTTAATATTTTGGCTGTAGCAGGCTGAAAAAATGTATTACTAAATTGATTTCATCTGTTTCATTTTACTTTCTTTCACGTTGCCGATAGATAACTGAAAATACACATGTGATTCCTATTCCTGGCTTCTGCTGTATTTCTGTAGGTTGATATGTTGGAGTCTGTGAATCTCATCATTTCTTTTTCTTTCTTTTGTTTCTCTGCTATCCTTAGTTTTAGACTTTTCATTTTGACCAATTTTAAACTGCCAGAAAATTTTCTAACAGAACAGTGTTTGCACATTCACGCATCTTCCTCCAGTGTCAATATCTCACCATACGTGTGCCTGAGCTACAGACTTTCCAACTTGGCCACTCTTGCCATTGCTGGCCCTTTCTGTATTAGCATCCAGAATCCCACTTTGCATCTGGTTGTCATGCTTCCTTAGCCTCTATCAACCTGGGACAGGTCACAATTATTGCAGGTCTTTCAGGCTGTGCCACTTCTGATAAACTAGTCAGTGGCATCACAGATTGCCTGTCCCCCACTTTAAGTTGATTTCTAAATTATTATTAGATTGAGGATGTGCATTGATGGCAAGAAGGCTAAAGAGGCAATTTTGTGATCATACCAATCCTATACTATTTCTTCCTGTGCTATTACTTCTCTCTCGGTGCTGAAACAAAATACTAGACACTCAAAGTTGGAGGGGAAGGGGTTCATTTGGCTTACAGTGCATAGAAGTTTCAGTCCATAATCGGCTGGCTCTGAGGCTGGGATGGCAAACAGGCATCTAGAGGAGAAACAACACAGCGTGCACAAGGCAGCAAAAGCAACAAAAGGTTTAACAGCATCTATCTGCTCTTTGGTCTTATTCAGACCACTGGGACTAGGGCGGTGCCAAACCAGTCACTCACGCAGTGGTTTAGTAATCACACGCCCATCACCCAGCATTACACACTCCAGATTCAACCACCTCTGAACTGAGAAAGAAAGTCCCCCCTCATCCGCATGAGGCTTTGGGAGGACATCTAGACCAAACCATAATGCTTCCTTTTGCAACTTATAAATACTTTGTAGGAGACACACGAAATTATGCAAATATTCAGCTTCTTAAATTTCTGTACAATATGTTGGTCTGTTGATGAGGTGTCCACCAACCAATTCTGGGGCTCAGTTTTCACAGAGCAGAGTGGCAGGAGCTCTCTGCTGATTTATTCCTTTTTCTTCACGGTGTTTTTATATCCTGACTTCTTCATCGTTTATGTTACTTGCACGGTGCTGTTGATGCCTGGGTTTGCAGTCTCCTTGGAACTGGTTGTCAGGTGCAAAGCCACATTTCCGGTGTCCCAGGGCTCAGGGACTGTCATATGTGACTGTCATATGTGACTGTCATGTGTGTCGTGTGTCTGAGAACTTGTCTGAATAGTCTGGAGGTGATTGGTGAGGAAAATGTCACCTGACCCCAAGGAGGCTAATCATATTCCTCGCCCAGATTAGAGATTTTTAGAAGCTTAGATATTTTAATTCTTATTTTAATAGAAACTTTAAAAGTATTTAGCTGTTCTTTTTCAGTTACAATAAAAATTTGCTGATGTCTAATTTCCCAGAGTTCACTTATGGAAGACAAATCATGAGATGTTAGTAGATGTATTTTAAGAAAAGTTTCTGTGGTCAAATGAGTTTGGTCAATGTGAGGTTAACAAAGATTTCCCTACTACAGGACTTCTTGGAGCCTTTAAAATTCCAGTGTACATTGTGAAAGCAGCAGTCTACAGCGGTTTGCAGCCACATTTGAATTCTTTCTTGGAAGAACATTTCATGGGACTGACATTTCTCCAAAATCACTTAGAGGATCACTGGCCCAACTCGTCTAGTTGGTGGGGACAAAACAACTTTGCTCAAAATATTTGAGAAAGGGCATGAGGGAAATGTTGTGGCCTGCCATTGGTAAGTACTAACTTTTAGGGTGCACTGCTGAGAAGTAGGAAGTGATACTTGGAAAGAAGCACATGTTCTCTGTCTTTGCTACTGCTCCTTCAGGGTTGGGGCCTGTCCAATCATAGTACCTCTGGTAGATTTGTTCTACAAGGCTTAATCGGGAACAGGGAAGGAAGGACAGGGAGGGGAAGGGATGGGAAGGGAAGAAGGTGGGAAAGAAGGAAGGAGGGAGGGAAGGAAGTGAACGAAGGGAGGGAGAGAGTAACAGGGGACAGAAAGAGAGGACAGAAGGGAAGGAAGGAAAAAGGTGCAGGAATGAGTGTCAACAAAATATGCTGGGATAATTTCTGTGCCACCTTTATACGAAGAAAGAATGACGAGCCCAGAACAACAGACGGAGCTACATTTTGATGGGCAGAGATTTCAGCCCAGAAAACTTAGGGACAGTTTATGATTTGGATTTAAGGCTCCTGTGTTCAGAGGTGGGGCTTCTGGAAGGTGATGGAGTCATGAAGGTGCTAACTTCTTCAGTGTGTTGGTCCATGGCTGGATTCAGAACTTGATGGCATTATCGGAGGTGACAGGACTTGGACTGCAGGGCCTCAAAGAAGGCAGTGGGTCACGGGGGCAGGACGTTGGTGACTCGTGAGGTGGGCAGCTTTCCTCTGCCCTATCTTCTGCCTCCCCAAGAGAGCAAGTGCCCGGAGCATACCCTACACAATTGGAGTAGCGGGCCATGGACTGGAACCTCTGAAACTGTGAGCCAAAACAAACTTTCATCCTTTAAGGTGATTTTCTTAGGTATTTTGTCATAATAACAGGATGCTGACACAGGGCATAAAATACAAAACTCAATAAAAGAGTCTGCGTAGAGGGCCCTTCATAAGACATTATCATTGATTGAATTCATCTAGCTGTTAAGTGTGTTGTTGACTAATGCATATAAAGCCAATTAGAATGGAATAATTTGTGTACATTCTCTAGCTATTGATAATCAATACAACCATGCTTTCCAGGGTGGAGGGAGATTAAAATGTCTGCCTTGTATATAAGCACATTACAGTGTAAGCAAGCTATTGGAAAAATGGCTGTCACTATATCAATTAACTGTTTCTATACATTCAAAATATTTAATGTTGACAAGCTGCAAGTTACAAAGGGCAGACCCACCCATAACCCGTGTGTTCTCGTGACTGGTTCTGCTCTGCCCTACCTTCAACTTTGCTCTGTCAGCTGTTGCTTTTTCAGTGTGCCACCTTCATGCCAGAATGAGGGCCTATCTGGCACAAGCTTCTCCTATTACATAGTTTATCTTCCGTGGTCTGTGTAGAAGTGTGGAATGCAGAAGAAAGGATTAATGTTTGAAGCCAGGTATTGGAGTCATTTGAAATTTCATCCCAAAGTTTACTAATTGTGTGTCCTAGGGCAAGGTCAGGTTAAGCCGAACCCCATTAGATTGGCAGTATTCTCTTGGTTGTGGTGTATAGGACTGAGTTTCATCTGACTCTGTCTAACACCTAGGCTTCCGGGTCTCAGTTTTCCACAAGTGAGACTTAACAGTGCCTTTTACTGTGGAAATGGCAGCCCTGGCACGGCCTAGTGGTCAGCAGGGGGAGCTGCTGTTCCTGTCACCCAGGGCACCCCCTGCACGTTCTCTTCCACCCTCCGCACTACCACTTCTGTTCCTTCCACTCAGAGCCACTCTCCCTAATAATCCCTTTCTACCTTTCTTCTCCTAAATCATTTCAGAAATCTCTCTATTCTGTCTTGCTCACTTTCCAATAAATTGTGCTCTGCTATTCTTTTCATTTAGCAATTTAAGACTGCCCTCTCCACATCTGGGTCCAGCCACGTTTTAAATTTAATACTCAGTCTGTGGCAGTCTCTCTTCATTAATTACCTTGCATTTGAGCTGTCCATTGTAAATGTGCCACATGTCAGCAGCTTGCGGAGCTTTGGTGGGTTAGCCTTGGAAGCTGATACATATACATGGCACACTGAAAGACAAGTGTCTGATTTGTAGACAAGCTTAGGAAAGCAGACATTTTGTAAATTCAGAAGAGGGAAGGGTGTAAAAAACATGTAGAGTGGGGGGGAACATGGAGGTGAGTGAATTACAGAAAAATCATTGTTTTATTTGTTCTACTTTTTTGAGTTGCCAGTTCTCAGCTTAAGTGGGGTGATAGTATCTCTTTATGGGAGTTATTTTGAGTGTTTCAGAACGTGTTTGCAATGCCGATTACAAGCTCTCTATGGAGCAAACAGCGTGTGTCGCTCCTGGCTGTCCAAGCCTCCTCACAGTGTAAGACTCTCAAGGCCTGAGGGCTCAGAGCCACACAGGGTGCGGGCACACGCATGAGAACTTGAACATCTCTGACCCAAGATTTTAAAGGTATTTTCATTTCACCAATGAATGCAAAATAACGATTTTAAAGTTTATCTTGTTATATGTACTATTTACTTGGTTGATACCTGGGAATGTGCATGTTATATAAGATTATTTTCAATGTAAAATGCACTGGATTCACAGATTAATATGAAATATTATATAGAACATGGTAATCTACAATCTAGTATTGGGCAAGATGGCAGTACTGAAAGCAGTTTTTATTCACAGATATGAATAAAAATACTGCTGACATCCAAATAATCCATGATTGATTTCAGACTCATTAACAGTAAATATACAGTCTGATATTTGCAGTACCAGGGCTCGAACTCAGGACCTTGTGCTTGCGAGGCAGGCATGGTGCCACTGAGCTAAATCCCCAGCCCTATAGTATGTATTTCTAACATTACCTATTTGTATGTCTGTTGTTTTGATAGTTTGGGGAAACACTGTTGTTTTACACTTTTCAGTATATTCGTGGAATTGTGCAACCATCATACTGTGCATTTCCAAATTCTTTTCTGTTTTACACTTTTCAATACAATACAAACAACTCCTTAAATGCCTTATAGTACAAAATATTATTTTTAATCAAATAATGTATAACCAAATAACAAAACTGGAATAGATGACCAAATTCTACTCTCTCAAAATTGTAGCTTACTACAAAACAGTAAGTTTAGAAAGCAGCTTCAACAAACAAAAAAAAATACAAAAGCAGTTGAGATTTAAACTCTGACAAGGCTTTGCTACTGTTGCCAGTTCACAAAGGCCATTTTGATGTTGTACCGTTATAGTAAGGGCCACAATGTCTTTTCCAAATGTGAAGTATAAGACGGCCTAGATTTTCAAGGGAATAAGATAAACTTCAGAGTGGGAGAAAATATTTTCAAAATAAATCTGATAAAGAACTGTTATATAAAATACACAAAGATCTCTTAAACTCCAGCTATAAGAAAAACAATTGAAATATTGTCCAGCAATCTTAATAGACAACTCACAAAAGAAGGTATGGATGCCACGTACGCATTTGAAAAGATGGTCCACATCGTGTGTCCTTAGGGAAATGCAAATTAAAACAAAAATGAGATAGCACTGTACACCTGTCGGACTGGCCAAACCCAAAACACTGCCAACACCTACTGCTGGTGAGCATATGGAGCAAGGGGCGCCCATGCATCTCAAGCGGGAGTGTGAAATGGCCCAGCCACTTTGGAAGACAGTTCAGTGGTTTCAGACAAAGCTAATGGTATTCTAATGATATGATCCAGCTATCACAGCCCTCACTATGTTCCCAAAGGACTTGAAGTCATGGCTATACAGAAACCTGCACATGGTGTGTGTAGCAACTTTATTTACATTTCTCTTGGTTTGGAAGCTTCTGAGAGGTGAATGAATAAACTGCAGTACATCCAGACAATGAAATATTATTCAGTGCTAAAAAGAAGTGAGCTAACAAGCTTTGAAAAGACACAGGAACTTTAAATACCTATTACTAAGTGAAATAAGCCAATTCAGAAAACCTAAATACTGCATGATTCTATTTTGCAAAAGGAAAAACTATGGAGACAGTAATAAAAATAGGCAGTGGTAACAGAGGTTTGCAGTAAAGGAAAGGGGTGAAAAATGGAGCACAGAGTTTTAGGGTAGTGAAAATGCTCTACTTGATACTATAATGGTGCATAAATGTGATTGTACGTTTGCCAAAACCTA
The DNA here is from genome assembly GCF_000247695.1 of Heterocephalus glaber. Next base: position 2,411,841 of record NW_004624888.1, read on the forward strand.
TAAAGTACATGAGATAAAGAATGACCCTTAATAGGAACTGTGGACTTGGGCAGTAGTGATGCATCAGCGGAAGCTCATCACCATTCCGGATGTTGGTCATGGTGGAGGCTGTGCATGTGTGGAGTGAGAGAGAAACAGGAGCTCTCTAGACCTCTCTGTCAATTTTGCTGTGAATTTAAAACTTCTCTAAAAGCATAGTCTTAAAGCATGTATAAAATCAGCACTATTCAATACAAGGCAAGTCATCAATGGGAGATATATGTCTAATTTAAAAGCTTCTGGTGGCCATTAAAAGTACTAAAAACAAAACAGGTGAAACTAGTTTTAACAACACATCTATTTAAACCAGTAGATCCCAAATGTTACTATGTTAATGTGTAATGAATGGATGGTAATATTTTGGATCTATTGATTGTACACTGACAAGGTAGAGATTTTAAGAAATAGAGTCAGAGACATTAATTCTCTCATACAAAGACTCCAGCCCATTAGTGGCACTGAGTCCTGTTCACATTGCATTATGTCTATGTTACACTTCTGAGCCCATTTTAAAAGGAAGGCGCCTTCGCTCTGACTTCTCAGTACACTCAGGAAGATGGGTTCTGATTGCTAGAAATAGTTGGAAAATTTACAAAAGCAAGGAATGAGCTCAGTCCAAACTGCGTGGTTCTGATAATAAATGAAGCCAAGTCTAGAGAACACTAGAAGGCTCGAACGTTCTGGGGACACAGCTGAGTGGAGAAATCATTCTTTCTGGCTTTTAGGCGTATGAGGAAGCCACTCCATGGCATTACAGCCCACCCAGCACTAGCCGAGTCCTTTTTCTTCTGCACAGCACTTTGACGCATTTGGTTTGTTTGACCCTTGAGTCACCTGGTAGGGTGGGCAGGGCAGGTATTATACTCAGTTTTACTGCTGAGGGTAAAAGAGATAGACTCACCCATGATGCACAGTTGCAGGGAAAGGAATCAAGTCCAAAGTCAGGTCTTACAACTAAGTCTAGCTCTTCTGTCCATGTCAGAGTTTCCAAGACTCAGTACATGTAGCTCCAGTGATTGTGAGATGATTTTAGGTGCATGGAGGACTGCTCTTGACTTTCACACATTTCATTATTTTGAAGATTCTATTGCCTATGATGGGGCTAACATATGTATTTAAATTATAAAAGTGAGTTTAAGCAAATGAAAATATAAGCAAATAAAAATTCAAGTAGTTTACAGATATGGTAAAAACCATGACCCAAATTAAGGAAATTTAATACTTTATATAATACCACGTATTTGCTAATAGAAATTAGCAAATTGTTATACTTTGTATAACAGTGCAGAGTCCAGTGGTGGGATGTATACCTTATTTTTTGTTTCATTAAAAAATAACATTTAATCCCAGTGACAAATAACGTTTTAATGGCCTCAACACCCCATCTTGACTTTGTGTAACAATTCTTTGTATTCTATCTCTTCTTCTCCACTGAACTGTGAACTCCTTGAAGACAACGATGTGGTCTTAGTCATCTTCCCAGTACTCCGTGTGCCTACTTATTCATTGCTGTCTGGCCTTTTGTTTTTAGGAAAAGCAGTGAACATTTAGGTTACTTCAAGAAGGGAGCGTATTTCTGGAAGGACACACGGCAATGCCAGAACGTGGGAGACAGAGCCTTGGGACCAGCAGCTCGCCTCCCACTCCCACGCTGCGGGCTTCTCCAGATGTCCTTGCTGCTAAGTGACACTCTCACTCCTGTGGCTGGTGTCTCTCTTATTCACCTTCTGCTCTTATACCTGCGGCATGCATGGAGCTCAGCGTGGCTGCTTTGCTTTGACTGTACCTCCCTGGGAACGTGCAACTCCCTGTCTCTCCTTTCCTGCTGCTTCTCAGGCGAACTGCCCAAATGGGGCATCTGACTGCTGTAGCGCAGTGCGCTACAAGCCCTTCACTCACTCATTTAAAGAAGACCCACTGCTGCATCTACTGCATACCTCAAGTTTACATTTCTAAAGCCCGGTAAGTGACCCATTTCCCAGTGATGGCTCCCTGACCTCCCAGGCTCTGGGCCCCAAACGCGATTCCCTCTCGGCCTGACCTTTTCTCCCAGGTGCGCTTTCCATCAAGCAGTTCTATGGATCATAGCTCAAATGGACCCTGAACAGTTTCCTCCCTCTGAACCACGGAAACCTGAGTTAAGCCCCTGCTATTCCCTGTCTAGATTAACTTTACTAGCCGTTTAACTGCCCTCCTCATCCCACTGGAAAATATATTTTCACACAGCAATTAAAATGATCCTTGCGATATTTAAATCAGGCCGCCTCACTCCCTGGTTTTGGGAAAGATGCCATTTCACCTGGAACAGAGTGCAGGCGGCTCCGGCTTCGGGCCGGGAGGCTGTGTGTGCTCTTGGCCTGGCCATCTCCACCCTCTGTGCTCTCGCCACGCTGCTCCTCCGCTGCTGTGCTGGCCCGGGCCTCTTCCTGCCTGGGCCCTGCTGTGCCGCCTGCACTGGTCTCTTCTCCATCTTCCCGGCTTGTCCTTCCTGCCATTCTGACCTCAGTTCGATGTCCCCCGGCAGGAACCCCTGTGGCCCCACCCTGCCCAGTCATATCTGGGTCACTGGGTTTGCATTTTACCATGTTGCTGGCTATAACTGCCACAGACTTGGCCTTCTGTCTGTTACTTTCTCTGTTCTTCCCCCCACTTCCGTGTGATGCTTGGGAGAAGACCCAGTCTGTCTTACTCTCCATTCCATCGCCAGCACCAGGAACAGTCCCTGGCACCCAGCGCGACAGCTGTGTGGAATGAATGAGTCTCCTTCGTGCCAGTGGCTGTTCCTCACCCACTGACTGGCTGGCACCATGGTGGCCACCTATCGTCCCATGAGCCAGCCTTGGAGGCCCAGGACGAGGTCATGACAGATCCCAGGCTGGATCCACAGAGACGGGGCACCTCTGCCCCTGAGACACAGCGGGGCTCTGAAGGAAGAGCTGAGTTTGCTAATTTTTCTTACTATGAGTATTTCTCTTCCAGAAAGCATGATAGAAAATGCCAGAGATGCACTGTTTCTCTGGCTAGCAGCCTTTGGTCGAAAATTGAAGTGATTCTTAAAACTATAGAAATGCAATCATCTGGCACCAGGGATGGGCCCGAGTGCGGAAGGAGCTCTCAGCACATTCCGTCATGTGTCTCGCACAACAGGAGGCATTTGGGTTCATTTCCTCCCATGACACTCTTTGTTTCATGATGGAGTATTTCTGCTGCACTTTTTTCTTTTATCTGTACAAAGCAAACATTAAGCTTCATCATTTGTTAGAGAATGTTCACACTGCAGAGGATCTGAACTCTATCTGTAAAGATCGTGGCAATCAGAGCAGTAATTTCAGATTTGGAAGTGGTAAAGTTCATCCTAAGGCAGTACCCTACCCTGACAAAAGTCCTGTTAATGGTGATTATCTGTGGCTCCCACTTTCTCAGACGACAGGTGTGATGACTTAGGGGAGATTGGAGAGCTGGTTCCTCTCATTGGGCAGCATCAGATAAAGTCAGAGATACACAGGCATCAACTCCCTGAGGACCAACGCTCTGGGGTAGTTTGCCTCTCTGACACTGCTGGATGGGCTCCTTGCAGGGCCGGCGTATGATGAGTGCTGTTAAGGGGAGCGCCATGATGTCAGCTGCTTTGATAAATCCATGAGCTCTCAGAACTCGTGAACACTGATATCACACACTATGCAAACATACCTTTGTGAATTTAGGCTGTTGCAGACTTCCTTGTCATTAGTAAAGACTAACAGGGCCTGCATGCTAATTATCTGCCTTGCGACGCTGTGATGCTCACGTTGGGGAAGGATTGGGGGACGTGAGTGCAAATTCCTGTATGAGTGAGGTCTTTCCATGCGTCTTGGATGGGGATTGTGACTTCTGTGTGTCTCAGTGTCATTAACTGTGAAGTCTTCTGAAGAAGGACAAGGCCCCTGAAAACGGAACCTGTTTCCTTGTCGATGCTAAGTGTCCTCGCTGCCGGGCACAGGGCCTTGGTAAGAAGTCTCCCCAGAGTGCCTGGAGAAATGCAGCTTCCCGAGACAGCTGGGGCAGCCAGTGGGTGACAGGGCGGGCGTGCGGGGGTGCGACATGAAGAGGCATGAGTGAGTGCACGCTTCTTTGCTGTATAATAATGTACACGTATCCGTCCACTCTAATCATTAATGCATTCATAATATTCCCCAACGGGAGGAATGTAGCGAAACAGACACTTGCATAGTCTCCTGTTAGGCAAATAACTTGTTTTCTACAGATTTTAGCAAAATCTATTTAAAAATGTAAGGTGTGTATAACTTTTGGCCCAGAGACTTACCTTGCAGATGAAATTACAAAACCATGTTAGTTATAGCATCATTTGTAACAGTGGAAAATGGAAACAATATAAATGTGTACCAGTAGGTGGTTGGCTTCATAAGTTATGGTAAAGCTAAATGATAGGTTGTGACACAAATCATGTGCTACACATCTGTAATCCCAGCTACCCGGTAGACAGAGGCAGAAGGACTGCAGGTTCAAGGCTCTCCCTGGCAATTTAGAAAGACTCTGTCTCAAAATAAAAAATAAAAGGACCTGGGATTCAGCTCAGTGGTAGAGAACCCCTGGGTCTGATTCTCAGAAATGCAAAAATAAATAGAAATTAACATGTGGTAGACCCAAGGGCTGATGCAAAAAGATATTTCAAATGATTTTTAAAATAAAAAGTGATGTGAAAAATAGTATTTACACTAGAACCAGTTTGCATAAAAATGAGTACATAAAGAAAAAGTCTGAAATGATCCACAGCAAACTCTTGACAGCGAGTCTCGGGGTGCAGCGGGGCTGCAGGCTGGGTGTGACACCCACACTGCCAAACGCGTAACCAAACAGCGACCACGAAGCTCTTCAGAGGGACTGTCTCTGAGGAGTTACTTTAAGGATGACTCTGTCACCCTACTTAATCCATTTCTGTCTGAGATTTAAGAAAAAGACTACTTTTACCAGGTGTGGTGGCTCACACCTGGAATCCCAGCACTCAGGAAGCGGAGGGAGGAGGACTGAAAGTTTGGGACCAGCCTGAGCCACATAGTGAGAACCTGTTTCAAAATACAAAAAAAAAAAAAAAAAAAAGGACTTTTTGGAGCATTTTTAGGTACACAGCAAAATGGAGAGGGAGGAACAGACAGTGCTTGTCACAACCCCTGACCCCACATTCGCAGCCTGCTCTGTCCTCACCTCCCTACGGAGCAGCACATCCTGCTGTCACTGCCGTGACCAACACGGACACGTCATTATTGCCCATAGCTCACACCAGGGTTTGCTTTTTGTGCTGTACGTTCTCAGGCCACTGACGAATGCATAGTGACGCGTGTCCACCCTGCCCACTGTTGTGGTACCTTGTTTTCATGGCCTTAAAAATCCTTTGTGTTCTGTTTATTCACCCTTCTCACCCACTCACAATTCCTGGTAACCACCGGTCTTTTTAACATCTCCATAGGTTTGCTAAAAGGCTTCTCAGAATAGAAAAAAAAGAGTTACTTTTTCTAATAAAAATACACCTTAAAATGTGGAAAGGAGCAACAGAAAATGTAACTGCTTTAAATGCTGGAATGCAAGTCGGTAAAAGAAAGGGCAAAAACAAAGCCCCTAGTAGATATACAGAAACAAAACATGTTCATAGAGATTGTTGAGCAAAATTCACAGCTTACCAAGTATACCTCACAAGGCTGAACTCTAGCCGGAACAGTTGCTCTCTGCACCTTTCACTTATTTCCGACATCTCAAGGTTAACTTCGTGGGGTATCATAACTATAGATCCTTCACCACAATCAAAGGCGCTGCAGTTCCTTGGTTAGTGTCTGGGACCTCTGGATCCTCACGTGCTTCCCTCTACAACCTGCCCCCTTGCCAGGAAACGAGAATCTGCTGCGGGAAGCACTGCGCCCCTGGGAATAACTTTGTTCTTATAAAACCCTTCATTTGTGTGACTTAGTGACAGCTGCCTCTTTGGTGTATACTCATTCAAACTGAAATATATGAAGTTCTACAAACTATATCCACAACAGCTCATTTACTTCAAATTCTATCCAGCTGCAAAAAGGAAAAAGGCTAATTATTTCGGTTTTAGACTGGAATTGTTTGTTGTTGTTTTTCTTCACAGTTTATTCCTGGACTCAAAAAATCAACTGGAAAACAAATCCCAGCAATCCCAGGTCCCAGAGAACTGAATGTCCCTGAGAACCGAGCTGTAAGTCCCTCCTGACCCACCTTCCTGGCCTGCTGTGAGAGTGAGCTGTAAGTCTGAGAGTGAGGAGGGAGCCTGCGACACTGGGTATTGTCAACTCGGGGACATCGAGGCTGCTTCTGCAGCATGCTGGGGAGCAACATGGTCTTTGGAGTGAACTGGACCCATGAGTCCAAAGTCTGGTCTTGTACTTCTGTGAGCTATGTGCCTACAGGCAAGTTGTTCAACCCAAGAGCCTCCGTCTCCTCATCTGACAAGGTGCTGTTCCGAGCGGCCACCTTTCAGGTACGCTGCTGGTACTAAAGGTGCAGCCCACAGAGGGGCTCACATAGCTCCTGGTGATGGTAAAGTCATCCATGCTGCCTCTATTTGATGATAATGATGCTGTACATTGCTTTCATTATCATCTTCATCTTCAGCATCCTTCTATGCTGTTGAAAGAGTTGGGCATGGGGTAAACAACCCCACAGAGATGAGGCTGAATATTGGAATAATTTCTAAGTCTGGCATTTACTAATAGTGTGGACTCAAAGTTTAAGCCCCCGTGTGCTGATTTGCAAAAAGAGGAGTAAAATTAAACTGGTCCTGGCAGTTGTAGTGTTCTCCTGACAGTCAGGAGGGTGGTAACCAAGCCCACTGTTAATGGTGTTTGTAATGGGAATCGACACATGGGTGTGCGGACAGGTGCAACAGACGGAATGGCAGACGGGATAACATTGCTCTCTCTCGCTTTCACCCTCATGCCCAGCCTAGGGGTGAAGACAATGACCACTTTAGTCTTTTTAAGGGGACATCCTGGAGGGGACGCGTTGGGAGTGCGAAGGTGCTGGTTTGCTCATTATTATGACATCTAAATCGCCATTTGCTTTCTGGTCAAGTTTATGTTTTTTTTCATTCTAAAAGTAATACATGCCATCATAGATAATTTTGAAATGACACAAAACAGGAACATCCATTTCTTATTCATATTGTTTTCTTTTTCTGTTTTGCCTGTTAAGAAAAGCAAGTATTTTCTTAAATCGAGGTATAATACCAATTTTTTAAAATCCGGCAATGTTAACACACAAAACACCAGGACATCGCCACTGAAGCTCCGCAGAACCCTCCGGTTGGCTGCTCTGCTGGCTGCGGGTGTAGACTCACTTGGCTGCTTAGTGAAATGCAGTCTCGGGCCTCGCCCCAGTGATGCTGACTGGGTAGGCCTGGGTAGGACCCTGCAATCTCCATTTTTAACAAGCTTTCCGCAGGAAAGGGTGCAGGTAGGAGGCTCCTGAGCCTCACCCTAGAATGACTCTAAAGCCCAGCACCTCTGGGATCGCACAGCAGTGTCCAGGAGGGGAACCAGGGAGTGTGAATCCCAGCCTGCTCCTTGTTCCAGGCGCCCCAGTCCTACGCTTCCATGTCTGGATTCTGGCTCTTGAGCGTGTGGCGAGCAAGTCAGCCTGAGCACGTGCCTCCTCTTCCCTTGACCCTTGGCCCTGGAGGTCACAAAATGCCCTTCTGTCAGGGACGAACATGGGCTCCACCACCCAGTTCACAGCAGCCTGAAATCTGAGAGGCACTGTGGGACTTCCAGTCCCCTGAGGACACAGTGATGGGCTTAACATCTACTTTCCAAGAGAAGCAGGGATGGAGGTTGATGGGAACAAGGGCAGCACCTAACATTTTCAGGGGACACGATACAGCAAACAGATGTGTGTGTGATGGTTCCTTTTGGTATTCTTGGGTTATCACTGAGGACAACTTTTCTAGGCCACTCAGTGTCTCTTCCCCTCCTCGTTCTCTCTGTCTCTGTCTGTTTCTGTGTCTCTGTGTATCTCTCTGTGTCTGTCTCTGTCTGTTTCTGTGTCTCTTCCCCCCATCTCTCTCTCTCTCCTTATTCCAGGACAGAAAACAAACACAGGTTTAAGGGAGAACTAGAACTTCTTTCTACAACTTACAACAAGGCTATGTCTGTGTTCTCCCAGGGTGTAGTCTCCCAGGTGATGAGGCTCTCCCCACCACATCCCCTATGCCTGCTCTGCAAAATGATGCACAGTGAGACCCAAAAGCTCCCTAAAGGGCCCTTCTGCACCCTGGCTGAATCTCGCACTGCTCACCTCCCTATAGGAGTGCAGCAGAAACAACACCTTGATTACCTGACCCACGATCCTCTTTGCTAAGTACCCCAATCCTGGTCTTTAACAGCCTGTTCAGATTTTATCTAAATAGGGCAGGCATGAGAGCAAGCCCTGTGCTACTGAAGTAAAGAAACTGTATCATGTAATTTCTTGGAATTTGTGCCCTTCCTTCTGCTGGGTGCTGCCAGGGTTCCTGGCCAGCGTGGGACTCTCCTTTCCCCTGCTGCTCCTCTGCCTGCTTGGCATCTCCAAGAGCCTGCTCCTCACCAACTGGCGTCCAGGTGGTCGGCCGGGGGTGGGGGTGGGTGCTCTGGAGGGCGGAGCGAGGGACAGCCCCGTCTCCGGCAGCCCTGGGGGAGTCCTCTCGGTGGGCTCATCTCCTCCGGGCCCTCCTGCTCTGCTCTCCTCCTCTCGCCCTGCCTCCCCTTCTCTGAGACAGGCCCTGCCTGTGTGTGAGGCTACCGCCTCTTTCTACACCTCTTGCCATGGGTCAGTAAAATGTTTCTTCTTTTTAGGGCAGATATTAAATAGTTTAGCCTTAACAGGTCGAGAAGCAAAACTGAGGCTGTTTGAGGGGTTCTTATGTATTGCCTAGAGCATCATTTCAAAATGTAAGAGCCGTCGGCCTGGGGATTTAGCTCAGTGGTTCTGCTGCCTGCCTCCTCGCAAGCACAAGGTCCCGAGTTCGATCCCCGGTGCCAAAAAAAGAAAACTGTAAGAGCGGTCCTCGGCTTATGGGCCGGGCCGGCCGCTTTCCCGCTTTCGCCGGCGGCCTCCGCCTCGGGGTGGCAGCGTCTCCCGCAGCCCAGGCTCCGGCCCGCCTTGTGGGTGCCTTTCTGATCCCGGCCCTGAGCCGCATCAGCTTTCCGGTCTGACCTCCTGCTCTGAGCTCTTCCCCGGGCGGGCGGACTGGACTCTCACGGGCCAAGACTTGCTCAGAGCCATATTCCGCGGAGCAGGTCCCCGTCCGGGCACAGGCTCTCAGCGCTTTCCGCTCTTCGGAGAAGCGTCCACGTTCGTCCTTCAAGTCAGCCGGCGCCTGCCCCCGTTCTCGCTGCCCAGGCTGGTGCTGGCACGAAAACTAGTGGCCTCAAGGGCACCCGCAAACCCGCGTCAGGAGCACAGGACTTCAGACGCCGAAGGGGCTCCCGCGTCGGGGATGCACCGCTCTGCATGTGCTGCCCGTGCCCCGCAGCGGAGAGGAGGAGAGGTTTCCCGGCTCAGGGCTTCGGCCCAGGACGGCCTGGAACGGCCTGCAGAAAGCGGGCAAGGACGCTGCGCCCCAGCAGGAAGCAGAGCGAGGAGGACGCGGGACCCGGGCCGCGCCCCCCGAGAGCCCCTCCCCCAGCCAGGCCCCACCTCCGACCGCTCTTCCGTGGGACTCATCAGAGGACCCGTGAGCCATCAGCTCTCGAAAGCCCCACCTCCGCACACCCGAGAAATAGCACAGCCCCCCTGGCAGCGGGGATGGAAGCAGGTGACAGGCAAGAGCAGGGTGCGGACGCGAGTCTCGCGGGAGGTGAGGCGTAGGGGACCGCACAGACGACTGCCCGGAGCCGCGCCGCAGCCTGGGCCTCTCCACGGCCTCGCCCGCTCCCTCTCTCTTTCCCTCCGGGTGGCCACAGCTGTCTCATTACTGTCCTCGGCTTCACCCCGGCTCTGTGACCCTTCATCTGTCTACTTCCACTGCCAGATCGTCACGAATCTAAACTGCGTGGCTCCTCTGCTTAGAGCCCCAGCGACTTTCCATTCAGTCAGCACCGAACCTGTCATGCTGCTGGGTGTGATCCCTCCAGATCCACCCGACCCTGCTCTGCCTCTTTCTTCAGCTCCATCTGCTGCCATTCCCCAGCCTCCTTGCAATCGCGCAGGTGGCGGTTCCCACGCTGGTCCCCACCTCGCCATGCTCGGAGGCCAGGCCCCGCCGGACTTCACTTGCCCTGCAGCCTCCGCTGTCCTGGCGGTGGCCTCTTGCTTGGCCGTTTCAGGTCTGCACTCAGATGCCGTTTCATCAGCAGCGTCTCCTCCAGTCGGCTAATCCAGAATAGCCTAGCTCCTCCCTTTCCATCAGCCTTCTTAATTTCCCCTCAAGACCGTCATCGACATCTGGGATCTCCTCCCTGCCTGCTTGCTGCTTCATTTCCTCTCCCTTGAGGACTTGCTGCTCGCTTTGCCTGGAACACTCCTCCTGTTTCATGTGGACTGCGTTCAAGGCCCCTCCACAGGGAGGCCCTTCTGAACCTCTCCATCCTCACCAACACTTCCTTCGCATCGCTGCACAATGTTCGTTTTCTTCACGGGAATCACAATAAAATCATATGTATACCTGTGTCTCTACATGCATTTTATTTTATATTTCCTACTTGTTTATTGTTTTCCTCCACCCCAACTAGTTGTACATTTTATGCGGGAGGGGCCATGTCTATTTTGCCAGCCAATGTATACCATATAGTTCAGGGCCTTACCTGCACTGAAGGATGCTCAATAAACACACTTACTGAGAGAATGAATACATGACACGGATGGTGCCATTCACAGGGCGAGGCCAAATGACCTGAAAGTCCCCCAGGCATGAGAGGCTATCAGCTGCCCACCTGTATCTCTGGGCCTTGCGTTTCTGCACACAGGGATAGCTTTCTAATACCAGCACCTGTGACCTCTGCCTGAAGGGTTTCATGACCTGCAGGCCGGTGCTTCTCGCGTCCAGTGTCAGAGGGTTAAAGGCCACAGACTTCTGACCAGTGAACAGCAGGGTGGCTACAACCCCAGCTTCATCACGGCCTGGTGCAGCACTGTCCTCTCGAGACACGTCGCCCAGTTTCCCGGAGTCTCGGGCCCGCCCCGTTGGAAACTTGCGCAGGAACCCACTCTGCATCACCCTTCTTCCCTTCCTGTCTCCCAGCTGCATCCCTTACGGGGCCCCCAGGGGTCACTTACCAAGGAAACCACCCGCACACCAGTCCTCGTCTCGGGTTTGTTTTGGGAAAGCTGATAACAAGCCTTCCATCTATCCAATTCCCACCACCATGCTCTTTTGGGGAAGTATTGCAACAAACTTCCAATCTAGCCTCTTTTAGAGAGAGTGAGTGGGGACAACTGAGGTGGACATGTAAATTAATTTGTCACTTGCTAATTTTTAAAATTTAATCTCAGTCCATGCCAACAGCCATTATGCATCTTCTGTGACGCCGAAAACATCCTCTACAGATGATAACTCCTCTCTTCATTGTTAGAAACAGGGCTGGCCTCCTTATCCTTGATGTACAGCTGAACCTAACAATAACAACAGCTACACAATGACACAGTTCAGGGGACACTTGGTATTTCTCAGGTTCTATCCTACAAATTAGCTTGCATTATCTAATTAAATGGTCGCTGCAGACTATGAGGAAGAGGCTGTTATTGTTTCTGTTTTATAATAAGGGAACTGAGGCCCAGCATTCTTAGTGGCAGCTCTATCAGCCGGGATGCGATACCACTCCCATCCACTACACGGCCTCGGCCCTTTGCCCACAACACTTCGACCAAGTCAGAGTCACCCTCGGAATTCAGTTTAAAGCCCAACATTGAACCGACAAACTGTAGAGACATGGGTTCTGAAAGTTTAGCAGGAAAGAGTGAAGTTTTGTGGTAATGAGAATCAACAAGTGAGTGCTTCACTGTAACTGCAAATGCAAAGTTTCCTGAACATAAGATACAAAAACTGCGTTCCTTAACACTTTTATGTCCCCCAAATTGGCCCTTAGGGTAAGAAAAAAAATGTTGATCATCACTACGCTCCGAGTGACTTGTAGGGAAAAGGACCCTCCCTGCCTCCGGCCCACAGAGCTGGCCTTGCTGGACAATGGCCCAGCCCTACAGCTCTCCTGGGGTTAGCTTTCGCCAGTCCCAGCGGCCCAAAGAGGAGTCAGGGAACCAGGGATAAGTGACAGAATCTCGGGGGGCAGCACCCCACTGAGCAGCCCCAGCTGGCGCTCCCCCTCCTGGAATTCTGTTTCAGCATTACCAGCCTCAGGCCGAGTCTCCCACTACCCTCCCCATGACAGACACCTCCCAGGGCTCCAAGATCTCCAGTGCCAGGAGATCTCCGTCACCTTGGGGGGCTCCATCCCCCCTGGGTTTAATCAGAAAAGAAGAATTAGGCTTGATGACAGGAATGCCACCTAGGGCCACTAAATAAACACTGAAAACTAAATAAACACTGAAAACATAAAGGCAGGTTAGTATGAGCCAGTTAAAGGGGTACAGCACCTAATGTTTGCATGTCGGTAAGGAGAGGGTTGAGGAAATTCTGGTGCTGGGTAAAATATGACATAATAAAGAGGTCATTTGTTTCTCAAGATTAATTTTGCCAATTAGAAGAACTACCTTTTAGCTCTCTAGTTTAATTACACTTACTTGCTAGTGAAAGAAGAAATAATATACTAAAAGGGAACTTACTGCATGCATGCTAGGCCCTTGTTAAAGCAGCCTGCACGCGTGTGCCATTTAGTACTTATAACAGTACTGTGAAGTAGATAACACTGCTTTGTTCCACAGGTGAGGGGCAGCGGTGGTAAGCGGTTTGTCAACAACACCCAGCTAGGCTGTTTTTCTCAGTTTTGTTGTTTTTGTTTTTGCAAGAACAATACTATACAACATGATTCCAGAGTGCGAGAAGTAGGGATCTAATCATCAACGATTGATGATTAATTGGTTCATCCACTCAGCCAGCTTCTCCAGTGATGACAGCTTCCCAGGCAACACCCTTGTCTTAGAAGCAGAACCCGAGGTCAAGATTTGAGCGCAACTCCGTCCTGACAGTGACAGGGCAAAGGGAGGCAGGGAAGGAGGAGTGAACAGGCTGCGCTGATGCTCAGGTTTCCCTGGCTAGTGGTGCCATCCCGTGGGCACCTGAGAGTGGCCCCAGCTCAGGCCAAGCTGCCCTCCGGCTCAATGAGTCACGGAATGAGGGCTGCTCGGGAGACACAAACTTCTGAGCACTTCTTGCCCGTCCTGCCTATCGGCCAGACAAGTCCCCATGGCTAGAGCAGAGCATTCAATGGAAACGGGCTCGACTTGCACTCAGAAGAGTAGGCCTGGAGGGACAGGGCTGGACACCAGGGTGGCGGCAGCAGCGTCTGCTCCAGCCAACTAGCATGAAGTCATACGAATCCTCCTTAGCTGTGTGTTCAGGCATCTCACCTCTCTCTACATGGATCTGAGTACATGATTTGTAAGGGCTGCCCAGCACATTTCATGGATGTACTACAGCTTATTAACTGACTCTTCCTAATTCTGTTCCCATAGATACCTACATGCACAGTACTGTGCATTTATTTATCGGGAAAACACTGACCGCCTCTCTTATTTATTTAAGTTTTAGTGCAAAGTACTCACTGTCCTCAGGCAGGCTCTCTACAACTCTATCGCGTAAGTTCAAAGGAGAAAGCTTACTTCATACTGTGAAAGGAAGTGCTGCAAATACTGAGTCCAGGCCCAATTATCAAGCCAGTTTCAGACCAGGGTAGCACATTTTGATAGATGAGAAGCTAGTTCAACACTACTTGCTGATTTTGATCACAAATGAAAAGGAAGGTCAGGTGGTAACTATTTTATTTCTATCATAAAATGACACATTGCTGAAAGCCAGTTCTTTCTTTCTTTCGGTACTGGGGATTGAACTAGGGACCTTGTGCTTTTGAGGCAGGTGCCAGAACCACTAAGCTAAATCCCTGGCCTGCAAGTTCTTTCTGATACGATCCAGAAGTATACACATATGGTGGTATAAAGGAGCTAACATATTTTTGGCGTGTTTATTAGATGCAGCACTTGAGTATTTATGAATTATCTAGAATTTCCTAGATGAGGTTATCTTGAAACCTGAAATATTTTTCTGATATTTAAGTAACTTCCCTTGATTTTTTAGTTACTAAATAATTGTTTTTATTCAAGTAACTTGACGTTTGAGTTATTGTCTCCCTTGTGCTTGCAATAAACTGAAGAGTTAAAAGCTGTTGAACATTCCTATTTTATATCTAGGATTATGATCAAATCTTTGGCATGTGAAGTCTGAGGAGAAAACAGCTTTTTAATGATTTACACCAGCAGTATCTTGCTGACCCAACTTCTTCTGAAGCACATTCCTTCCTGATCATCTGAGCCATCTCTTTCTCATTACTGAGGTCTTTCCCAGCAGGATAGAGTGAGACATTTTAAAGCATCCAATTGTAAAACTGAAATTGAAGCTCTAGTAAAATCGAGCCTCTGTGGAACGTTACGTACAAATCCTAGATGCACATTTCTGGAAGGAAAGTAAGATGTTTTGTGGAAAGGTACAGAACGATCCTGTGTCTTCATTCTACACAGTACATGCTGTGTAGATGTGGTAAGCAAAGTGACAAAGGGTTTCTTTCTTCTACGACAGAGGATCTGGAATTGCTGCTGGGAGACCTGGCGCTCCCGAAGACAGCCCAGGCCGTAGGGCAGGGCGGGCCAGAGGGGGAGCAGGCCCTGTGCCTCCCCCAGCTTGGCTTTCCCAGTGACACACGTCTCCTGCACATGGGCTCCTAGGCAAGGCAATGTCTGGGGAAAGCTGTGCTACTGAAAAACAAGAGCCGAGTATCTTTACTTCAGAAAGCAAGCAAAACCCTATTAAATGAGTGGGCTGCTCTATATACAGATGGCAATAGACAAAAAATGTTCTGGTCTACCTTCAATGAGCCAATCCTAAGTCTTGGGAAGAAAGTTATGGAACCCCAGGATGGAAACTGCGGCTTGAAGAGCCACCTCTAACTGTACCCTTAGACAAGGATTGTGTGAAATTGAACAGAGCCCTGCTCTTTGCTCTCCACCCCGCCAGCTCAGGCGCTGTCAGATACTTCTCTTGATTGCTCTCCTCTAGCCTGAGAGAGACTAGCCATGCTTTGAGCCAATGAGTCAATGTTCAGTGACCTGTTCTTCAAACCTGAAAGGGTTGCTCTGGATCTCCCATATCCCCTGGCGGGTAACCATCGCAGGACCGAGCAGAGCGTATGGTCTCAATATGACGTTGCAGAGCATTCCAGCCCTTGCCTGGCCACTGGCGAGTCTGAGCTCCTGGTCTAGGCGGAGCAGGTCAATGAGGGGCTGACGTGGCCCCTCATCTGGAAGCCCAGGGGCCATGCAAAACTTTCTGAAGCATGGGGCACTCAGTGGCCATCTCCACCCGCACAGCTATTTTCACCTAATTGCCAAGGATAGCATGCTTCATATGTCTGAGTTTGTACTCACTTATTAGTTAGGACACCACACGAGCAGGAGTGTTTGCGACTGTTGTCAGCTCTTCTCCTGAAAGCTGATCAGAGTATCAGTATAAGTAGCACTTCCTGGGATTTACCACCTGTCAGTCGAGACCCCTTTGCTTCAGACTAGAAAAGCTCACTCAACCAACATATTCGAGGTACATTCCAGGAGAGGCGAATCTTCCAGATACGCAGTTTCTATGGTCAAACGTATTTGGAAAACACTGTCTCTCTCTTGGTGATTCAAAGTGTTGGTCAGAAAGACAAAATGTTAAGAAATATTTCTTGAATTTGATCATAATTTTTAATTTCTTCCTCTCTGCCTCCATTTCTTTTGCTTTTTCTTCCTCCTTTTCTTTCTCTCCTTTATCTTTTTACTAGTATTAGGTGTCTAAGAGTCTGTGAAAGTATTTTCAGACAACATTAAACCTGTTTAAAAAGTTTGTCATGGCCAATTTTAATTTTTTCTGCAATTCCAGAGCCAGGACCATGCATGGTACAAGACAAATACTCAGTGAACATTCGTCAATTGAAGTGAACAGGAGAGTATATGAATAGCATGTCAAAATAATATGTGGAAAGTTGTTTTTGACAATCACACCAGTTATTTGATGGCAAGTATACTAGAGCTTTACAGAAATAAACTAGGTGAACATTGACTTCGATCAATCCACTTTGGGCATGTGGATCAGAATCACAAGAAGTGAGGCTGGGAATGAACCCTGCTAGACATCCAGCCATCATTTAACGTACAAGACACAGACACAGATGAGGAATTGGCTTTTGTGGGTGTCAAGAGAGTTATTTCCGGGAGTTTAAGTACATGAATAGAGATATGAGCTCTGGCTCAGGTGAGGAGCCTCACACCCTGATTCTGCCTGTCACCAGCCAAAGGAATGTGAGCAAATGTAACCGTGCCTCAGTTTCCTCATTGGTAGTGGCCATGGTAGTAGTACACCCTTCAAGGGGCCATTGTGAGGACTTCACGAGTTTAAGCAGGTGGACAACTGAGTAGTGTCCTGCAATTGGATACAGTATATGGTATTAATATACTAAATGCATTATCAGGCAGAGCTGTATAATCAATATGAAGTCAGAAGTGACGCACAAATCTAGAGAACGTGGGAAACCTCAGGGTGGAGAAATGGCTGGGGGGAAGGGACTGTACACCTGAGTTCTCCCTCCTGACAGCCCCTAATCATGGGTCACATTTTGGAGACCTGTTGGCTTTTGTTTTGGAGGTCAGTCAGTTGTGGCCTGAGGGTGCATCTCAGAAATCCTTCAGTGTGGGGCAGGGTATTGGGGGGGCACTCTGCAAATTATGTTGGTGCAAGCAGAATCTTTGTTTAGCCAGAAGCCCCTGAGAAACTGCATTTTCCCACAGGAAACCGCAGAAGGAAGGAAGTGCTCTCTGTGAGGCGAGGGAGCAGAACCCGGCATTCCCTACCTGAAGGGGTAGGCGAAGGCGACGTCGATGCTGAGGTTACTTTCCGTCTTGTTGACACAGTCCACACTCAGCCTCAGGCCTCCAGAATAGCCACCGCATGTTGCAAATGCAAAGATCGCAAAAAGCTGTGGCGAACAAAGAGAAAAAAGAAGGCAGCTATTAGGGTTGCATGGATCGAATGAGAGGCATACTTCGGAGCTTAGTGTCTGGAACTAGGGAGGGTCTCCTGCCAGGCTGGAGGAGCAAAGCAAGCATGAAGGTAGGAGCTGGGAAGGGGTCTGAAGAAGTCCCTTGAGCTAGAGAAACACTCCTTGGAGAGTTGTGTGCACGCAGGACCAGGTAACTGTCAGCGTGCATAGAGAGCGGTTATGCCTCAACAGGTAGAGACAAAGCCTCACAGTAAAACCCAGAGAGCAGCGCTCCAGCAAGTGAGTTACCAATGATGGCTCCAGGTAGGAAGGGTTTGAGGTGTCCCTTCGGTTCCTTCTTGTTTGACTGCATTTTTAAAAGCATGTTTTGTCTTTTTAAAGCATGTAACATATTTACTATTTTAAAGGCATGGTCGGAGAGTCCAGAGGTACAGAGGTAAAGCGGAGGAGGCTACTGAGACTGCTATCCGCACACACAAGGTCTCAGGGTACAGTATTTTAGGCTTACACTCCCATCGGTGGTTACATCTCAGTGCTGCTTGCTCTTTCCGTGGCGACCATTAAGAGTTTCAACCGGTTATCAGCCAATGTCATGGTTGGTCCTGGTGTGGAATGTGCACCTGTGTGGGATTAGGCACCCAAATGGGGGCAGGCAGTCAGAGAAGCCTTTAGTAGCCAGACACCAGGAAGGTGGGGGGGCTGAGGATGGGGGTAAGTAAATGGCAAAGTCGTCCACTTCATTATTCAGCTAAACTCAAGAGGACTTCGCGCTCATTTCCCAGGAAAGTTGATCAGATCACTTAACACGAATACATACTGCAATGTGTATTGTGTTTCTTTTAATTGTGGGATCGAGCTTCTTACGGTAGCTCGGGGCCGCCCTCTTAGGAGTGCCAGCTCACTCTGCACAGTGAGAAGGGACTGTGGAGGCCAAGTGCACCCGACCCAGTATGCGACTCTGGGAAAGTTACTTTATTTTCCCATGCTTTGGTTCCCTCCTCGGGAAAACAGCACGGACTCTAACTCCCCAGGCTCATTTTGCTATCTGTGATCCGAGACAGACAGTTGCTGCAGGGGAGAAGGCTGCCAGAGTGGGCAGGATCCGTGTGTCCGGAAAGTTCAGAAGGTGCCCTGAATGCTATCTCTGCCACCTGCCACCGTGGTAAGCAGAGGAAAAACTGCCTGAGGACTGTCTGTCTCCAGTGGTTGTCTGACAGCACTCCACCCGGCCACCTCCTTGGAGCGGGGAAGATGGAGCCATTCTGGACTCCGGCAGATCGGAGTTCACACTGGCTCCCGCCCTGTGATCTTGCACAAGCTGCTGCACTTCTCCACCCCTCACTCCACACATCTGCTAGCCAAGACTAACTCGCTGATTCATTCTGTGGACGTCTGATGGTGTACTCACTGTGCGTTGGGGCACAGAAATTGAGGAAGGTCAGAGGAAGGACAAAGATGCTCCCTGCTCCTCAGGGAGCTTAATGCTGGCTAGGGGCGACAGAACTAAGAAGAATATACAAATAAATAATTACAAATTGTGTCAGATACTTCCTAGCCTGGAAGTTATGCCTGAAGATGTCACGTGTAAGCTGAGACCTGAAGATGGTGGTGGAAACCACGCAAAAAAGTGGGGGAGAAAGCTCTCCGGACAGAGGGAACAGCTTGGGAAGAAAATCCTGCCAATTCAAGAAGCCAACAGAAAGTCAGCATCACAGTTGGATGGTGAAAGAAGTTGAGAATAAAATTATTTAACCTCACATGATTATTGCACCTCTAATCCAAGAGACCACAGGCTGAAGGATTAGGCTCACAGCCCTCAGTAAATGTTAAAATATCTTCTTCTTCATCCTCATCTTCCTCTCTTCTCTCCTCCTCTCCCTTCTCTTTTTCCCCTTCCTTCTCCTCCTCTTCCTTCCTCTTCCTCTTCCTCTTCTTCCTACTACTAATGTTCCTGCTACTATCGCTACTGCCTTGAAGAAACTGAGGTAAGGAGGACTATTCACTCTCCGTGAACAGGAGAATTGGAACAGGGACTCTGGTCTCAGACTCCCTGAGTTCGTGGTCTAATTAGCTCTCAGATTGCAGAAGGAAAAGTAGTTTTGCCACACGTGGAGCGCTGACTGTCAGATGGTCCGGTCCTTGCCTGGAAGGGCAGTAGCTGCCTCACTGACGCGGCTTCTCTGCATTTCTCCTGAGTCTCCCAAATGCATGCTTGCACGTCACTACCCATGAGACAGCCTCGTCCTGGCTCTCCTTTCCTTGCTTCCTCCCTCGTGCCATTGGGGATCCTAGGAGGGCCTTGGGAGACTCTGAAAAGAGACAAAGCCTCTCTCACCCTGACAACTGATGCCTGGCAATGCTGCTGGCATCACCAAGGGAAAGGTGGCCCGCCTTGTGGGTCTGCACTTTTACAAGACAGTGCCAATTCATCTGGCTGACAACAGGCCCTCCTGAGCCATGGGGAAGAAGGGATAACCTTGTTATGCAGGCAGGAGAAAGTGAAAATTGGGTGTGAATTCTAGAAGGCTAAGGAAGGAGGAAGCCTCCGGGGCTGGGGTGGGTCAGAAAGAGGGTGGGAGAAAGGAGCTGGGGAGAATGAGCTCCCGCCGAGGCTGACGCTAGTGACCACAGGCAGCTTGAGGAGTGCTCAGAGACGCGTGTGTGCGTGTGTGCGTGTGTGAGACTCTTCTCCAAACTCTGGCCCCTGCACATCAGTCCTCAGTCACACAGTGCCTTCCTTTCTAGACCCTGAATGTGTAGCCCTGGGGCAAAAGTCCAGTTGCCCATCCAAGCGGAGTATAAACCTGCATCTTGCCATCCTTTCTCAAGCTCCCAATTTCCCTGAAACAAACCTCATTCTCCAGTGCATTCTAAGATAATGGGTGTTATAAACTCTGGCCCAATAACTCACCTCCCTTGAGTTCAGGAGACCAAAATAAATCTACAACCAAGTCTCATTGCACTACTGTCTTGGATGATCTATGGCTTTGCTCCTAACAACAAAGAATTACTCTCAACATGGACAAAATTAGCCAACAGAGAGTTCCTTTGTGAGTAGCCTGATTAAAAATACACTCAGATGAAAGAGAACAAAAGAATTGTTCTGCATTTTCTGCCTTAATGTTTCCATAAACTATAATCACCTATAGCAGGAATGATAATTTGTAAAGTTAACAACACCAAAGATTTTCCCCTGGAAAGAAGGCAGCAGCTCCCTTCTTGGAACTAACTGAACCAAACAAGGAATATTAATGAAAGACGCTGTTTATGTCTTTGGTTAGCTTGCAAGTCACAGTGGAAAGCAGTAGGTTGGAGGAGGACAGGAAATAGGGCTGATTAATGGTTCCTGCAGGGATCCTGTCTGCCGTGAAGTCAGGGTGGGGACATCTCCCAAGGCCTAGCACAGAGCCGTAGGCATCAAGGAAAGAACACAGGAGAGTAAGGGACTGGCAGGAGAGGCACGGGGAAGTTGGAACCCAGTAACAATGCAGTACCACCAACCAGCTCTGCGTACTAACCACCCTCTCTCAGGGAGAAAGCTGCGATGTGCAGCCTTTGCCAGTTTGCACAGTGTAGGCATTTCCTACCTGCATGGACAGTCCCAGGCTATCAGCATAGCCCCTCTGAGCTTGGACTCTGAAGAGATCAGCCCACCACTAGTGCTCCAGCAGGCCACTTTCACCAAGGACTCCCTGGAGATGAGACCTTTGCTCATGTTAGGCTCATGCCCGCCAGGGACAAGCTCTCCTTCCTTCCTTCATTTACCCACTCTGTGACTTATGCACTTGTGTAGTGAGTTACTGACGCAGAGGCCGCTGATGCTCACTGTTTCTGTACGCCTTAACCCACCCCACAGGCTACCTGCAGCTTCTGGGGACAGCCCTCACACTCACGAAGGCTTCTGCCAGCACACCCTGCGTCTCCCAGCCAGGGGCTCTCTCTCTGAGACAGAGGAGAAGCACCTGACTCATTTTCCCCTGCCACTGGAGGCGGTGTAGCTTGGCCGGAGGCTATCTGCCTCTCCCCCTTCCTTCCTTTTGCTGCCCCTGTACCCCAGTGGACTGAGGTGGTTGCTGCAATGTGCTCCCTGCTATCACACTGCCATTCTCCACTCCGACATGAGTGCAGCCAGGCAGGGAGTGCAGTGGCCCCGCCACTCCGGGCAGCCACTTCTGAGGGCTGCTGCATTTCTGAGGAATGGGGGCACCCTGGAGAGGCTAAGATCAGGAAGGGAGGGACCTGGGTCCCCTATTTCCATACCCAGCATTCACAGCAAACTTTCCAGAAGATTTTCTGCTTCCAGCCCTCAATCTCACTGAAACGGGTCTGCAGCTGCTACATAGGAAGCACTTTTCAGACACTTCTCAGGGTTTTAGCCTAGGAGGGCTCCCTCCTGGGTCTCTGCCCTCTGTGTGGCAGCACAGGCCCTGTCACAGGAGGGACTCGTGTGATTTATTTCTCAGGTAGTGTAGGATTTTTATCCCGAGTAGTGTGGGTGGTCGGTTTCCAAAGAAAGACAAATAAATCAGAGCTGTAAACACCAGAGACTGGCAGGTGGAATCAACCTGCAGTGTCCAGCACAAGCTGGCACCGGAATGCGGGTGGTATCAGACAGCGATGGCTGGCACAGCTGGCTGCATCAATTGTTGGCACCCCGCACTGGCCAGTGTCTTCTGGTGGGATCAGGATTGCTAGCAGAGCTGCACTTTGCTGATTGACAGTTTCCCCTGGAATCAAGCAAAAGAGCCCTGGCTTGCTTGGCAGCGCCTCCAGCAGCAGCAGTATGCTTGCTGGAATGAGGCAGCTTCCAGCCTTTGCTGGAAATCAGCAGGGGAAACTCCAGGGCCTTTGCAGTCCCACAGGACATGCTGAGATGAGTCCGACACAGTTCTTCCAAGTGCCAGGAGACTGGGCCAGCTGCTGGGGGCGACCTGCCCACTCACAAGCCTTTGCTGGCTTTGCTTCCGCCTGCCCTGCTCTGCCCCACCACCTCCCCGATACTTCGTCTCAGCTTCTGCTGTGGGAAAGGCAAGTAAAGCAGTTATGGGACCTGAGTTATGGAAGTGAGCACTTGTTACCTCCCAGGCTCTGCCAGGAAGACGGGCCGCCAAGGGTGCTCACAGAGCAAGCCTGGCTTCCCTGACTGCCACCCTGTGCCCATCTGCTGCTGGCTCTGGCCTCCCCAGCCCTCTCCAAGATGCTGAGCCACTCTGGCCGTGGGGCCTGGTGCTCTGCCCACCCCACCCCACCTCCACTATCCCATTTCATGTCTGCTTTTCAGCTGAACACCTGTATTTGCAGGGCGTAATCTATTCACTTATGTTCTGTTTTACCAATTCCTTGAGGAAACTCTATACATTCATTTTTGATAATTGCTGAATCCCTTCCACCTTGCATAGCATTCGGCATGAAGTAGGTGCTCCCTAAATGCTTGTTGATTAAAAAAATGTATAAACGATGCATCGCTCTCCCACCTCTAGAGAACTTGCTATTCATTTGCGGGGAGAGACAAGCACTGCGATGGCGTTTCGCCAGGGGGTAGAAAGGGGAGCACTTAGGGGAGGATGTGAGCCATACGAGGGAGACGGGAGGAGACAGCTGTCTGGAGGAACGGATAGCTGAGCAGAAGCCGGACAGGACCTGGTTTATCCAGGTAAAGGTGAGGAATGTTTCAGGCATAGAGAACGGCCAGTCAAAGGCTCACAAGGAGCCCGCGAGGCACATTTGGGATGGGTGGTTGATACACTGGAACAAACACCTCTAAGACGGCGAGGACGGCCAGGAGGCAGGCGGAAGTGCAGGCGGAAGTGCAGGCGGAAGTGCAGTCCGCACTGCTTTCCTGCTGCGACGGAGAGCTGAGTACTCGCTCCGGGGACCTGAGGTCCTGCGGAGCCCAGCGTGTTTACCACAGAGGAAGAATCGTGAACTCTTCCACGAAGAAACACTGTCCCACCAGAGGACTCATTTTCTCTGTGGTGCGGTGGCAAACCCCAAACGGTTGCTGTATGCAAGGCTACGCTGGCGACAGCGTCAAGTGTGGACCGGCCAGAAGAAGACTGGCCCGGAGGCCGGCCAGCCCGACGGAAGCTGACCTCCCCAGGTGCCTGCAAGGCCTTTGCCAGCAGGACCGGGCCGACAGCACCCTTGTGTCCCTCACTGGGTAGATGCGTCCCGGGGTCGCAAATTTTATTAAATGGACGACGACGACGACGGTGATGATAGTCATAATAAAATAATTACATTTGGCTTTCTGTGCCCATCTCTGCAGTAGACGCTGCTGTGTTGGTTTATGGAATCCTCGCAGCCACCCAGTGAAGTGGGGGCCTATGCTCTCATTTTACAGATGAGGAAACTGAGGCCACACAGCACAAGCAGCGTTGCCTGGCTTACTGGAGAGGGAAGCAGGCATGGTTTGAACTCAGAGCTCCTTTCTCTGAAGTCTGCATTGCTTCCTCCCACCTGTCCCAGGGCTGTGTCCTTCAGCTGGCTCCCGCTGAGGAGGGTATGAGAAACAGCCATTGTGGGCCTTCTCCTGCTGCTTTCTCCGGCTCGTCCACCTTCAGAGGGCCAAGCAAGGGTAAAGGGAGCTGCTGGAGCCCAAGCCCTGAGCACCCCTTCAGGCCTGTGGAGACGAGAGAGCTGCGGTCTGCTGCCTTCGCTCGGCCGCCCAGCCTCAGCCTCACAGCCCGTGCGAGGAGAGCAGACCGTGCCCGCCACTCTCCACAGGTCCCTCCTCCTAAATGCCAGCCGCCCCCCGCTGGGGTGTTGGCTTTCTCGCTTCTGCAGCTCCGTCATTCAGCTGCTTCCAGTTTCAGCAGCTGGAGCCCCTGCCCGGGAGGAGCCTCTTGCCTCTCCTCCTAGTGTCACTTGCCCTGGGCTGGCGAGCCATGTACCCCCAGAAGCCCAAACAGCAGCGCGTTTATGGGAACTGATTACCTCAGCACTGGCCCGGGAGTGAGACAGACCCGCTGTCGGGTGCACAGGCGCAGGAAGAGTCCTGATCACTGGCTCCCCACACACCTGCTGCCAAAGGGCCCCGGCACACTTCTAAGCCTCGCTGTTCCCTTTCTACTGATTATTGCCTAGTTCTTCTCTCCTATGGATAACTGGGTTTTTCTAAAGAGATGCACCAAAGATCTCAGTTCTGAGTTTATGGTTATTGCATGGCTGTATAATACCTTGGGCCAGAAGACTTTGGGAACAACCTGAGAACCTCAAAGGAGACTTTCATGTAGAAATAAGCACGCACGCTGCCCTAGAAAGCAGTGGTGCTGCATTCACTCTGAGGACACTGGAAACTACTGTTAAAAAGCTTTCCCTTAGGGCCACATGTTTCTTCTTCTCTGTCCTATGTAACTGTCTGTGTACCTAGATGGTTCCACGAATCCTCTGCACTGTGTCCCCTCTCCTGCTATCAACAGCTGGACGGGATACAGTTGAGTCACCTTGGGATTCGTGTGGAATCTTCCAGGCAAAAGCAGCCCTGCCAAATAGGTACTGAGCACCATCACCCAGGGGATTCTGACCAGACCCACAGGAGACTTCCACATCACTTGCATAAAAACACGCTTCCATATGCATTTTCTTATACCTGCAGCCTGCAGACTGGACCACTGAGCAAAGTATTTGAAGTAACAGAAAGCCCGATCTTCCACGGTATAAACAAATCAGAGTTTGTTTTTCACACACATTAGGCAGTCCAGAGCTAGGTGTTTTAGGCATTCTTAATGTCTCTTTGGCACTTATGGCTTTAGACCCTTGGTCACAAAATGACTGCTGTGTCCACGGACACTTGCAGCTGTGCAGGAGACCAGGGAGTGGACATTCTTGAGGTCTGTCAGTATGTAGGTGAGGGTCCGAGGATTAGGCATCGTGGTTGAGTCAGTTTCCAGTGTCTGCCACAGGAAGGGGCTGGAGAAAGGCGACAGAAGTGAAACAGGCACCTGAAGTGCCTTACAAAGGCAGTCAGCATGACCGAGCCCTCGGGCATCCGGCCATTTCCTTGCCCTCCATAAGGCCAGCGGGGTCTTGTGTCTTATGTACAGTGGGCTCCATTCAACTCTGCCTATGGACTGAAATTTACATTTGTGACTGAGTTGTATTTTTCCACATAAAATGTGACATAAGTCTTTAAAATGAAACACATGGCTGAAACAGTAAAAATAATTTGGAAGTAATTTTCATCACTATAAAGAAGAGAATAAATAAATAACGAAGCATTCAGTCTTAATATGCAATGGTTATAAAAAAAAACAATGAAAAGAGATATAGAGAGCTGAAAGTTGCTCATAATCTTTTATAAATGAAAAATAAAAAAGTAAACTGCCAAGTGTAACAGATGTATTACATTTTTGTAAAAGAAAATATTTAAATATATACATAATGTGTTTTTACAGACATTGAGATGATCGAGCTGTTACCACTGAGGAGTGGAATTTGGAGTTAAAAGTCTCAGTTTTAAATAACCAATAAGCATACATACCTTTGGAAACTAAAAAGTAATTTTCTTAAAAGTGCAAATTTAGACAACTTCTAGGTAACCTGAGCCAAGTAAATTCAGACTTTTCATTAGATGGTTATGCTATTTCAAACTATCAGGAAAAAAATAGTAAAGTCAAAGAAACTCATGCCTTTTAGAATTATCTTTGTTAATTTTCAAAATATTTATATTCACACAGACTATAAGTGGAAGAACATTTTTGATCTGCTTCTCTATTCTTGTGGCAAAGCCACTCCTTAGAATCCAGGTAAGCACGCTAAAATCTACCATGGGAACACAGGACTCAAATACAATGTCAGTCATTCGTGGAGCAAAAAGTACAACTTACCTTCCCTCTGGTCAAAGAAGATAATTACTTTTAAATAAACCAACCCCGACTCTCTCATATGTGTCACAGTGGAATAATAGGATAAAGTTAAAATGCAGCTCGGTTTCTCCCTTACACCTGAACTTGCTTGGACAGAGCCCTGCAAATCAGCTCGCCTATGGTAGTGCCTTTGAGCCTGATGCGTTTTCCTGAGTAAATGCAGACTTCGCGCCTCTTCCCACACACTGCCAGAGCCTGCGCATGACCTCAGTGTGGCCCAAGTCCTCCAGGCAATGATACTCAGAGGTGGTGGAGCCATGCTGAATGAACTCTAAAACATGAGCTAAATAAATCTCCTTCCTTTAGGAGGTACTCAGCCTTGGCTATTTTGTAATGGCAATGTAAGACAGACTGATAATCTCCAATAACCATATCTGAGCTCATTAAAGAAAATCATAGATAAACATCTTAACTCCACACTTAAGCATGACAGGAAGATGAAGGAGAGGAGCTCATGGTACACAGTCCCTGTTCTGTGGTTCAATAACGTGTGTGGACCACACTGGCGTGAAGGGTTCCCCACCAGGAGCCACACTTTTACCATAATACAGATTTTCTTTAACTAAAGCTAAGTCGCAAATCAATTCCGCTCTCCCTTTATTTTTTACAATAGGCCTCTGATTATGGTATCCAATATTCTCTGACTAAAAAATAAAGTTCCGTTGTGGCTCGGCTGTGGTTGGTTTCAGTATATTTGGCATGTCTTCTTTAACATTTAAATATTTCATCAACTAGATTTATATCTATACCCACAGAGCAATTTAGAATACCTTAGGGATTTTTTTAAAAAAAATATCGATCCATAATCAATTGGCTGCATTCAATTATCAT
Source organism: Heterocephalus glaber (assembly GCF_000247695.1). The sequence goes on from NW_004624888.1 coordinate 2,438,767, forward strand.
CTCCTCCTTAGACAGGAAGAATCATTAAACAGAAAAATCTCTTACATTTACTTTTCTTTTAGTTTTTAAATTCGGTTTTACCTTAATGAAAGCACAGGTCCCATTAACAGAATAAGCAGCAGTTGATTTAGGGAGGGGGCACTTTTTTTGGTGTTTTTTGCCTATATTAAATTAAATCCAGAGCTTATCAACTCCGTGTTACCAGTATAGTCAGACATGATACTTAAGATCAACCTATAATCGGTCATAGCACCATTAATTGTTGGAAACTTTTGAAACATGCAAGTAATCATGCGCAGAGATTTGAACATCTTTCTACCTTCTACTGCTTTGACCACCTCAATGGCAAATTTTCTCCCTACACCCATACTTCCAGACTTTCATGGCAGTGTTTTGATCATTCTGATTCTTGACCTGGAAATCAGCACTTTAACCCCTCAACCATGATGCATAATCATCAAATCATCCCTCTAATCATAGAGTACACTACAGTGATCATTGGGTGGAGAAGATTCGATCCAAAATGGGCCTTGATAAGGTAGTGGACGATATCATCTCCACTGGAAAATATTCACAGTAGCACACAGAAGCTCAGAGGAACAGTTAGAATACACGCTAATACTTCCTGTCTTTTACAATAATGATGGTAGCTTCTACTTTGACATGAATGCAGTGGTGCACTTAGTGCTTTGCAGGCATGATTTCACTGAAATTGCTAACCTTGTTAGGTAGACACCATCATCACCCCCATTGCTTCAAGGGGTTAAGTGATTCATGCAAAGCTATGCAAACACAGAGTGGTAGTTTAAACCAATAAGCTCATAATTATAGTCAAAGAAACAACTAAGCATACAACTGTGGTCAGTGTCAGAGAACAGTAGTGAACAAATTCAGTAGTTTAAAACTGTTGAAGAAAAAGAATCAATCACTTGACTTTTCTTTATGATTGCTACCAGAAGGCGAGCAAAGAAGACATTCTCTTTCTAAATGGATTCAGCTAAGAATGAAAAAGCAATGACAGAATTAGAATGTCACCATTTTGCAACCCATTAGGGATTAAATGTTTGTGCACCCTCCCCAAATGCACATGCTGAAGCCTTAACCCCCACGGTGCCTGTATTTGGAGCTGGGGCCCTTAGGAATTAATTGAGACTAGATGAGGTCATAAAGGTGGGCTCTGACGTGACAGGTCCCTGTCCTTATGATAAGAGACACCAGACAGCTCTCCCTCGCTCACTCCCCGTGTGTGTGCCCTGAGCACACACAGAGAGATGGCAGCCCCTGCACACCAGAGGAGGCGACAGAACCAAACTACCCTGCTAGGACTCGGACTTTCTGTTGCCCAGAATTCAGAACATGAATTTCTGCTGCTTAAGCCACCCAGTCTGTGGCATCTTGTTATAGTAACCCTAGCTGTCTAAGACACATCCTTAAGGAATTAGTAAATCTGAGCACAAATGACTGATACCACAAAAGGAGAAACAGGCAGAAATTATGAGCCTCTAATGAAAGAAGACCACACCAATTTTGAGATGTTATTGGCAAAAATAACAGCAAAATAATCAAACCTTGAATTTGAGCAAGCCTCGAGGTACAACTGTTAACTTACAAAAAATATGGCAGAGAGAAAATATAAAATAACATCAGAGGGTTGAAATCAGCAAATACCAGGCTCTGAGATACACTCTAGAGGAAAACACTTGTTAATTCAAGTACAACAGCAAACTGCAAAATGTACAGGAAAAGTGGGGCTGGGTGGAGAGGGAGGAAAGAAACAGAGCAGGGAAAAGGGAGGGAGACAAGCTTGCAGACTGAGGCCTTAAGAGACACATCAACCAATCACAATGTATGAATTTTTTTAAAAAATCAAAATTCAAGACCACTGTAAGAAAAATCAGGAAAGGGAAACCTTTAAAAAATATGCAGACATGGTTCAGGGATGTAGCTCAGTGGCACCATGCCTGCCTTGCAGGAGCAAGGTCCTGAGTTTGATCCCCTATACCGCAAAGAAAAAAAAAAAAGCAACTAGAAGAACATTTCGGGCCGGGGATTTAGCTCAGTGGTTTTGCCACCTGCTGCACAAGCACAAGGTCCCGAGTTCGATCCCCGGTGCCAAAAAAAATATGCAGCCATCTGATGATACTGAATTATTTCAAATTTTATGTGTAATATGGCAGTGCAATGTGTTTGTTTTCAATAATTTTGTGACACACACCTGCTTAGGTATGGGAGACGTGACCCATGCTTTGGGAGAGTGCAAGGAAGGAAGATGGAAGGAAAATGTGCTTGTGAGTGTATTATGTTGGGGCCAAACCATGAGGGAACAGAGACCTGCTGTCTTATGCTATGTTTCTTTATATGTGTTTGCTACATTTCTATCATTAAAAGGTTTTAGAAATTGAGATCATATTAAAAAGGAATCTGTGTACAAGTACATGAGTATAGGCAAACTTGCACATAGTTTTTCATTTAACACATAAAATAGAAACAATTTTCACCTTTTTAAAAGAATAATTTTTTAAATCCTTCAGAATACCCAAGAGGAATATTCTTTACAGGAATAAGGTCTAAACCCACTCTGTTATTACAACATTGCAGCTCTTAGGAGAAAATACATTCTTTAACAAGAATTTTCTTTCTTAATAATCTTTTATTGATTGTTCTAGGGACCCATTTAGTTCTGTCTCATTATGAGAGAGCAGCTTTTTCTCATAATGTTTCAATGAGATGAAAAACCACTATGGCCTAAAGGGCTATACATTCCACGTAAAGGACATCATTTCTTCAGCAATAAGCAAAAAATCCCCACCATCTTCCAACAATGTCTTTCGACGGATGCAATCCAAGGGGCAATAAGATATATCAAATTACCCACCATTTATGTATTGGTTCTAGTTTCTAAGTGCTAATGATAAGTGGAATTCATACAGACCAGTGATTAGTGGAGACAGGAACCCTGCCCTGCAGGAGAGACAGCCACAGGCAGGCAGTGAGCTTTCCCAAAAACGTTACCTTCTGATTTCCACACTGAACTCACACCTCTTTCTGGCATATCTAGCGAGATTAAAATACTCTCAGAGTCATCTTACTTGTTCATGAGAACCAGAGACAGTAACTGTGCAGAAGACAGAGACATAAATCTGACAGGTGATGTTAGCACAGGCTGGAGAAAACCGGGAGATGTCAGAAGAGACTCGGGAGTGGAAAGTGCCCTGCAAATAGTGGCTCAAAGGCGCAGGTTTCCTGAGCAGGAGGAATAATTCTTTACAAGAGAAGAGAGAGGAATCAAATGGTGCTCCAGGGAGTTATGGTGCATTGGAAAAGGGGGATTGGGGCTCTTTTGGGGAAAGGTCTTAATCTTCATGGTAAATGAAGAAGTGGGATCAAACAATGAATGCACGCAAAGGGGGAGATTAAGAAATTGAGGAACTGGGAAAAAGCTGGAACATGTACTTGAGTGAAAATGGAACAATTAAGAATTACAAAAAGGCCCAATGCCAGTCATTTATTTGCCTTGCTTGGCTGGACGTCCTTGGAGATCCAGGGCCATGGCCCATTCTGCATTCCCCCACCGTGAGCGTGTCTACGCTACATCCCTGTTATTCATCTCCTCCGTGAGCAAACCCCCAGGCAGAAAGGTAGCGAAGGAAGTTCAAAAGCGGGGGAAAATACCCAAGGAAAGTTCTCGGATGAAGGTTAAACATCAGCGTGACTCAGTGCCATCAGAGCGAGCACACTGCACAGCTCGTAGCAGACACTTGATGTGAACTTGTTGAATCAATGAAAATATATCGCTTCTGTCAATCTACACAGGACAGATCTCACATGTTATAGCAAATAGAGAGAGTCCAACAAACAAGGTTCAAGTAAGAGCACAGAAGGAAGGAAGTGGGGTTTGGTGTTAGATGAAAAGGCAGTAAACAGGCCATATAAGGGAAAGGAGGTAGAAAGAAATATATAAGACTCATAGCAATTGGACGACGACATTTCATGGTGTGGGTTAATCCTGGAAGCTGAAATGAAATGAAGTTGTTTGAAGGAAAATATCGTAGTAATCATCTGGGAAAGCCCTGGTGGGATGGCACGAAGAACAATGAAAGGCTGATGTTTCACCTCAGTTTACCCTTTGGGAAGCTTCTGCAAGCTATGGGTCTGCCCCATAGAAAATTCTCCTCTGCACAAATATTTAAAAATTAGCACACAGACTTGGTAGATGCAGAGATCCTTCAGGGCTGTCCTTTAGACTAAGGCACACCCTTACAGAGAAGCACACCCTACAGGTAGCACAGCTGGTGAGGGACTTCGACACCTCCCTTTCAGATCTGTACCTCACCTTCACTCACGGCTACATTTTTGGCAACTACTGTTTCCAAGATACTCCCCAGGTCTAATTCTGACATTTAAGTTTCTGATTCCAAATTTTCTCCAATATTTACCATAAATCATTTCCTTATATCACTACTTTATTCCCTTTTTATTATTTCTATGTGCACTAAGATTCCATCTATTAGGAAGACTCAGGATCTAGATTTTTGGAGCCAGCCTCCTCCTTAGAAGAGAGCTAACTTGAAAGCAAATCACTCCTCTCAAGAGGTGAACCTCAGAACCCTCTGTGGTAACATGACTTTGCACCCTGTTCCCTGGGCTACAGGAGAAAGCATGGAATCCTGGGAAACCCACTGATACATGTGAGACCTCAAAAACTATGTGTGGCATGGAACTGATTTCTAATAGGATCATCTGGTCTCTGAGGGATGGGGTTGCAGTTACCAGCACCAAGGCATGAACTTTCTGAGGCAGCTGAACTATGTGCCTGCAGAGTAGAGGAACCAAATAGGAACATGGAGCCCAGCCTCCACTTGTTTCCCCAGTGGCACTGGCCTGGATGCACACATCTGCACACTTCCCCTTACAGGGAGATGAAACTGACGCCCACAAGGCCAATTGAAAGCATCAGAGCCTTTGGGTGCTTGACTTCCTTAGCAGCGATCGGATGGAATGCATGCTGTAATGGATACACACGGAAGTATGCAGAAAGTAATTTTCCACTGTAATGTTTTCATCTCTCCCTAGTCATAATAGATGTAAGAGGATATCATCATTTGAAAGAGATAAGTATCAGCTCATTTTATGTCAATGTACAATTTAAGAAGGGCACCTTCTCGTGACCTCTGTCATTAGTGACTTGAAAGCTGGTAATCTGTGTTCTGGGAATAAAGCCTAACTCGGTGACCTATATTATGGGCTCATGTGTAGACTTACACACTGAATTCAGGGATTTATTTGATGTATGGATTTTCCTGGGATAATCTTTTTCTAATCCATTTTATCAGAGGTTCGGGAACTTTAAATGTAAATATTTTTTGACTGCATTCTAGGTGCCAGGCATTGTGTAGATGGTGGGTGTGTGTGTGAAATGTGAGTGTTTAAATGGCTGCTCCTCTCCTTGAGCTTAAAGTCTGGTAGGTATGACAAGCAATAAGCAAATATAAAATTGTGATTAAGAAAGTTAAGGTATAAGCAACATTTTTCTCATAGGAGGCATTAAATAGCCAATATTGGTGACAATGGGATCATCTCAGCTACAGGGAACAGGAGAGATCTCTTTGAGTAGAGGACACTCTGGTCTGAATCAGAAGGAGCCAGCCTGGGGAAGAGTTAGAGGTAGACAGAAGGAGAAGCCGAGCAGATGATTTGTGGAAGAGCAAGAACAGAAACGAAGGAAGCTATCACAGCTGCAGTAGGTGAAGGGAATACCACAAAATGAAGCTGGAGTCACTGGCAGGTCCTTGTAGGAGTCTGGACATACTGCACCATACAAAGGTCTGTTATTTAGGAATTATCCATAGTAAAATACTTGTAATCAAAAGAATAACATAATTTGAGAGCTTTCATTATGCACTAGGCCCTGCTTTACATCCATTATCTCCAATGATTCCCCAAGCATACTTGCCAGATAGGGCCGGTGCTGGAGAAACTGAGGCTCAACCCATGGTAATTTCTGTAGTATCTACAGGGAGTAGATGGTAAAGCTGGGATTCGAGCCCTGGCCCATGTGCCTTGCATTCTTAGGGGAACCCAGAGACACCCCTCTCTTGAACGTCTTCCAAGCCTCAAAAGGAAGCAGAGCTGTGGGAGTGAGAGTGTCCGGGACATGGGCTCCTTTGGCTCCTGCTTAGTCTTGGCTTTGAATTTGCAGATGCTAGGATGGGATCCAGGTACCTAGAAAAATGGGTGGTTTGTGGGGAGAGGAGCAGAAGAGATGATCTGACATATGCCCAGAAAGAGGCCAGAAGAAAGGCTAAGAAGGTATCAGAACTGCTCTGGTGAAAGAGGAGGCTGCTTCCACGGCCTCGAGTCAGCTGCTGAGCTTGAGCTTCCTGGGAAGGAATGGCAGCCCAGTGCCAGAGGCGAGAAAGGTGGGTTGGCCTAGTAGGAAGCAAACCCTTTTAGTGATTCCAGTATTATGTTTGTATTTCTTAGTGCTGCTTGTCCAATGAAACATTGGAACTGAAACAACAAACCCATTTACTAAGTGCTGTGAGAATTTCTGTCCCGCATGGCATTAAGATTCCGGGTTTAATGACAGTCTAATGCTGCGCTCTCTCCAGAGTGTCCCCGAGAGGTTGTAGGGCAGCCTCACTGGAGACATAGCAACCTCCACCTATGGTACCTCTTTCGTCCCATCACCAAAGTGAAAAACCCAACCTGGGGTTCAGCTTGCGTTCTTCTTTCCAGTGTCCCACGTGTTCAGTTACTGACTGCTGCTTCTGCCTTCTCGATGTGGACTGTCACCGGGGGCCCTTCTCGCTTCAGCTGCTCGCGCCTTGGCCCGGGCCACTATGTCCCTGTGCAGAGTGCCCACGTGGCTTCCTATCAGCTGTGCCTGCCCCTGCCTTGCCCAGGACACCCACGCCCCACACTGTCACAAGGCTCACTTTTCCGGGATGCCAGTCTGGCCGGGTTGCCCTCCTCTCCCAACTTGTCAGCTTTCAGTGGCCCTCACTGCCTTCCTGGCTGTGGCATGGGGCCCTCTGTCTTCACTTTCGCCTCTCACTGTCTTCAATGGACCACAAATTACTCGAAACCCTCCTCTCTGAACAACTGTGGACACTCTCTGCCTGTTGGCCCTCATACTGTTCTCATTGCCTGAGGTGCCTTCCGCACCTCTGTGTTTGGAGAACAGGTCTAAGCGCTATTTTCTCCGTGGAATTCTTCTTAGGTCACCTCTTTACTTGTGGCAGACAGAACAATGACCTCTCCCCCAGGGAAATCCAGGGGAGGATCTGGCAGGGCCCCGTTAGCCAGTGGGTGCTCACAGGGTGGAGGCACAGAAGTCAATCTCAGAAGGAGATGGGGGACATAAATAGAGGTCAGGGAGAAGGAGAATGGAATTTAAAGATGGCTGCCTGGCTACTGCGTTTAAAGATGGAAAGAGAGGCCTTAAGCTGAGGAGCTGTATGTAGCCTTAGAGGCTGGAAAGGTAAGCAGAAGAAATGTGTCCTAGCACCTCAGAAGCAATGCAACCTTGCCGATACCTTGACTTTAGCACTTTTGACCTCCGGAACTGGAAGATAAATTTATGTTGTTCTTAAAACACTAAGGTTGTGCTAATTTTTTACAGTGGAAATAAGAAACTAATATCTATTCTTTGCTCTTCCTTTCTTGTACCACAGGGGAAAATTGGTCTCTGTCTTTAAGCATCTATGGGACTCGCTGCACTAAACAATTTACCCATCTACCTCTTCTAATGAGAACACAGGCTCTTGAAGACATAAACACATGCATGGGGCTGGGACATAGATAGTTATTCCTTATTTCACTCATTTGTTTCTTCCATCTCTCATTTAAATATTTATTATCTGTTGAATGTTTAATATGCCCTAGACACTGCTGTGTCCAGTTACTACACTGAGGAGCAAAAACAGAGAGGCTTTCTGGCTGCAAGGAACTTCTAGTTTGATGGAGGAGATGGACATGGATGGAACAGCATGAAGGACACGGGAGTGGACTGGAAGGTACAAAAGAAGATGAAGGGCAGCGAGGGCAGGGAGAGTGTCTTCGCAGAGAAGGGGATGTGCAGCATGGCACATGTGAAGGGCTGGGCTAGAGGAAGTGATGACACGAGGCAGGTTACGGGGCAGACAGGAAGTAGGAAGATATCGCAGGGCCTCCTGAGCTGTAGCTTAACCGCAAAGGGAATTTACCAGAACATGTTAAGCAGGAGAGGAAGGTGAGCGAGCCTGAATCTGGAAATGACCACTCTTGTTCCTTTATCAAGAATGGTCGAGGAAGATGTGAGAGGAGAATGAAAACCAGAATTTTCAGGGATGAGTGCAAGGGAGAGAGCAGTAAGGGTGAAGGTAGAGAAGTGGGCAGAATGGGGGAATTTTAAAGGCAAACTCCATGAGATTTTGTGCTAAATTAGATGAGAGTAGGAGAGGAAGCTGTGAAGGACGACTTTGTTGGATAAAAGGATGCAACATTTTTTGATACCTTGGAATAATGGATATCATTTAGCAGGATTAAGAGATTACAGAGTCTGCATTAAAAATTCTAAATCAGTTCAGAGTTTAAGGACTCTATTACCATTCTGGTCCCAGAAGTATTAGGCTGTATGAACTTGATAAATCACATAAATCCTGCTTAAAACGATAGCAACAATTATCTTCACAAAGGGGCGATTAGATGAAATTAGAGATTTAATTTAATGTAATAAGCTTCTGTTGACTATCTATTTTGCCCTTATTCCACATAGTGAGATCTGGAAAGTCCAAAGGGAAGACATAAAGTGCTTCTTTATTTTCTTGGAGGTCAAACTTTGCTGGACGAGACCACACCAGTATCACATGAATACTGAGACCACAATTTAGGATAAGACATATTTCCATGGCAAACTAGCCTGAGGGATGATGAGAGAAAAATGACCTAGTCACCCCCATTCTCCTAGATGACAGCCAACTCCTAGAGAGACAGCCGCATTACTAACTGAAGAACAACCGCAGGTATGAGAGAGTCAGTCAGTGCCAGCAGACACTCCCCAGTTGCGTTCAGGCCAGAATGCTAACCACAGGATCTGGAGGGGCATGAACAGCATGCTTTCCAGCTGTGAAATTCCAGGATGGTCTGTGATGCATAAAGGCCAAGGGACAGAATCAAGAACCAGTAGAGGGCAGCTTGTGGAAGAGTTTGTCTTGGTAGTAGATTTTATGAGGCTTTATTAAATGTGACAAGTCAATCACCTTACCATATATTAAAAGCAAACAAACTTTGGTATCCTAAATGCCCAGGTTTTCAGAAAAGTGTATGCAAAGTTGGGACTAGGAGGAGACAAGTTACGAAGAAAAGTAATTCAGGGTCTTGAAAGGAGAGAGTGATTCATAAATGTGGGTAGGAAAATAACACCATTTTGAGGGAACAAAGGTAACAGGAGAGAGTCAAAATCAAACGTGTCATGGTGGAAGCTCTCAGTCTTACCAAAGCGTCAGCCAGGAGTAGGGTAATTGCATAACCAGACACTGGTGAGCTATGAATTTAGAAAGGTGGTAGAGTCTTCTCCCTTCCTGAAAACAAAGCTTGTGAAGTTGTCAGTGTGCTGGGTTATAGGTTAGGCTGTGTGGGCCTGTGTAATTCTTCAGGGTACTTTCTTCTTTCGGAGGTAAGAGAAATTAGAATTTGCCCCCACGATGACTCGTGATCCTTCACTAAGTAGGAGTTTAATTACTTTCTTAATCTGCAGGTTCTTTTCACTTTTTCCTGCTTTTCTAGATAATAAATTCAGTTTGTTTGATGCTGAAGCACTTGAAGATTTCTTCAATCTGATTTTGACCTAATTTATTTTAGCAGATGCAAGAAACATCACCAAAGAGCTCATAAAAATGAACCTTCTGTGCTCTGCAGTGCTATGCCTATCAGTGAGCCATAGATAGCCCAGAAATTTCTAGTGGAAAACAATGACCTGCTAAGATCTTAAAACTCAAAAGAGAAACAATAAAATATACACATTCTTATTGAAAGAATAAAAATATAGAAAAGATCGGTAGAAATCTGAATTCAGTAGAATGGCACTGCTAGAGTAACAGCCTAACAGCCTGGAATTGAAGGCTATTTGTGGGGAGCCAGAGTTTACTCAAAGGGAAAGCACTGAGGAGCTCTCCAGAGAGCTTTTATCCGAGCAGAGGTAAACAGAAGGGCTATGTGCTTCGATCCTCAGTAACTCCCAGGTTACTGGGGAAGGAAGGCTTTCTCATCCGGAAGGCAACTGCCCCATGCAGGGAGAATTGGAGGCCCAGGGCTACCAGCAGCCCCTCCTTAGGGACGAGCAGCCCTCAGCAAGGATTGTGCTTCCCTGGATCTACCAACTCTGACAGAAAGTTAAAGGCAGCTTCTCTTGATCCCATTTGCCCTCACTGGGGTGGAGTGCCCCCCAGCCACTCCAAGATGGAGTTGAGGACAAGGACTTCAAGGGGTGGGGAGCCAAAGAGAACCTGGGCTGGTTCCAGAGTGGGTCTGGCAGGGGACTGGCCAGTGTCCAGGCCTGGGGAGGGCCAGAAATCGAACTTGGACCTGCTTCCTTCCTGGCAGGCGCAGCGACCCAGGGCCTGGGCTCTGGGGCTGGGCCACGTGGAGAACACTCCACACCATCACTTCCTGCTTCATGTCCTGAATAAATTCCTAGCTGCAGCAGTCCTCTGTCTTCGCCCGTGAGAAAGAGGGCGCTGAGCCTCACCACTCAGGGCTGCTGTGAGGACTCAGTCCTTCAATGCAGCTAACATATTCTCGCCATGCCTGCCCCACAGAAAGGAAGGCCTCAGAAGATGGGAGCTGCTGTTTTAAGCCTTGCCATCTCCCACTTACATTCTGACCAGTTTCATCACATGATTTGTGCTTCACCTGGTAAGTCAGACTGAGGAGGCATCAGGGGCCGAAACAGCTCCTGTGGAAGTGTAACTCCTGAATGGCTGTCCTTTCTTCACTCAACAAACATGTACTAAGAGCCTACTCTGCCAAACACCATGTCTAGACACTGCGGAGTGAGAGGTGGCAGACGGGTCTTGTTATCCGAGCTCTATTTCAGAATAAACAGCTTAGTACTAACCAGACGAAAATTGATATTTGAAATTGAGAATATGGGGACACACACACACACACACACACACACACACATACACACACACACCATTCACAATGACACACAAGCAGAAAGGCAAAATAAGTAGGAAAGGACAACATGTTTTTCTTTGCCTGTTTTGGGGTAGGGTGGTACTAGGGATTGAACCCAGGGCCTTCACACTAAGCTACATCCTCAGCCCTTTCTAAATTTCTTTAAATTTTATTTTGAGACAGGGTCTCTCTCAGTTGCCTAAGCTGTTCTTGAAAGTGTGATCCTCCTGCCTCATTGTGCCAGGGTGCTGGGACTGCAGGTGTGCACACCACGCCTGGCTTCTCTACTTTTAATACAACTTACTGTGAGGAAACATTCGACTCAACCCGGGGTTCACAGGCGTGGCTGTGCCAATCTCGGGAGTATTCAGTGCGTGAAGGGACAGCACATCCTTGTGTTCGTTTAAACAGCGGCCTAAAGACCAGTGGTTAATCCAACAAGGCAATGGCAAGCACTCAGGCTGTAAGCTACATACTCGTTTCTTTTGCTGAGTCCAGGTCCCTCCACTCCTGTGCATTCTTATTTCTGCTCTGACCCATCTGCTTGGGGCAGGCGCGGTGGCTAACCCAGGAATAAGGCTCAGTTTAGCATCGAGAACCTGGGAAGATGTGGCTAAAGACACGTGCTTTCAAAGGGTGCAGTGGTGCCCAGCAACCGTGCCAGCCCGGGGAGGCCGAGACACAAGGCTGGCAAGTTCAAGTCCAGCCTGGGCAACTTAGCGACTTAATGAGGCCCTGTCTCAGAATAAAAACTGAAGAAAGGGCCGGGGATGTGGCCCAGTGTAAAGGGTCTGTGTCCAATTCCCAGTACTGCAAAATGAAACAAAGTTAAAGGAAAATGTTTTCAGAACATCCCCATCTTAACAGTTACGATTACAGGGAACACTGCCCCTCAGTCATGCTGTATTATTAATGAGGTAGTTTCTGTGCAACTGACAACCCTAAATGCTGTGTAAGCGGACAGGGGGACAGTTGGGGGCGGCACCTGTGCCCCTCCCTGGCTGTGTCCAAGCCGGCTGGGTCCTGAGCAGCGCCTGGTTCTGCGGGTCTCACGCCCCATGCCGTGAGCGGCACAGGGTATCAGAGTGTGTGGAGGGAACAACGGCTGCACCGGCGGTGGCAGTATACGATGTCAGGGCTTCACTGTAGAAATAATTCCTAGTGGAGTTTGAACAGAGTGACATGAATTCTAACCTTGATTTAAGAGGCTAGGGAATCAGTGAGGCCACTTGACAACCCAGGGTGCATCTGGCTTGACAGGAGCCCAGTTGTGCTGACTGAACTGAGAGGTAACATCATAGTTAGAAAAGCTGGTCTACCTCTTAGCATATTAAGACGAATCTGTCTATTATCACATCATAGAAATGCTGGTAGACTAGAGAGACAATGAAGAGGGTATTCTATTTCCAAGTTACTTATTGGACACTTAGGTGGTAGAATTCACTGGGATATTATTTTATCTGAGCCAGTGAAAATAAAATTGTTCCTAAATTTAAACTGTAAAGTATTAAAAGAGCTCATTTGGAGTAATGCTTTAAAAAGCCATTCTAAAACTCAAAGTTGAGGGGTAACCCACTTTCCAGGTCCCCTTCTGTATCTCTTACACAAAAGCTATCTTTCCCTCAATAAATATTTTCTACTTTTAAAAACATCAAAGTTGAGTTCAGAAGATTCTATAGTACCTAATAGCCTAAGAAGGTTTTCTAAAATATTTATAAAATTGTCTTGAAACTGAAACTCATAAATATCACTTGTCTTTATATCATTTATTCTGCTTCAACCTCAACACGATCATTAGACAACAGTAATAGATTAATCATAAAATAATCTCCATAAGCTCCCACACTGCAGAACAGTAACATCACAAAGAGACCCTTACTATCCCGGAGCCCTCGCTTCTCTCTTTGGGAGGTTCAAAACATAAGTCACTCAAAAGTCACCGTGCTAACAGGGAATGGGAGCGTGAATTGAACCCCCAAGTCTGGCTGGGGCCAAAGTCCACATTTCACCATGACAGTTCTTCCCCAAAAGAAACCAATTTGATATAAAAATTAAATGATTTAACATTTGTCTGAAAATGTTAAGAAAGTTGTCAGAATCAAAATGGCGTCACTTTTGTCAAGCTCTAACAAAAAAAAAGAAATAAAGCCGGGAGACTGTGAAGGAGGGATCCTGCGCATGTTCCTGACAAGAGCCATTCCCGAAAGACCTGCTGGAGACTTACACAGAAGCACTTCGGTGAGGACATCTCCCCAGCAGCTGCCTGCTCGCTCTACCTCCAAGTGGCACTGCCCCTGTTGCTAGTCTTCGTAGCAAGGACTGTTGTTTCAAACTGTCATACATTCTCCCTCATTTCACCTCTAAACCCTTTCCTATGCCTTCAAATACGTTCACAGGTTACTGATGGCATGCATGTTTCCATGGCAATGCCCTATTATCGCCTCCCCTATTGTTATTATCCTTTGAAGAATTTCTTCCTGGTTGTTATTTAGGTCAACGTTGTCTTTATTACATTCTTGTTTTGGATAAATAACTGAGGAGGGATGTTCAATTCTCATCTGACAGTCATTTTTTCTGATGTTTGAAGCATTATTACACTGTATTTTGGCATCAATTACCATTCGAAGAAGTCTGCTTTTAATCTACACATCATTTTAATAAACTCTCCAGAGAATTCTGATAAAGGTGGTCCATGGACTACTCTTTGAGAAAATAATATAATAAGAGCCTCCTAGCTTCTACAGAACCCTCCCTAATAGTTCTTGGCTCAGGGTAGGGTGGCTCTTGACCCCATCTGTGAGGAGGGCGGAGGTCACCCCAAAGATGACACAGATGAAAGGAACCTGGGCAGTCTGACAGCCACCAGCTTGCATGACAAGCAGGGCTGGAAGCCCAATCTTTACCTGTTTGAGTCGAGCTTCTCAAATTTCACTGCTTGCGAAGTGGCCTAGAGATCATTGAGATGCAGGTTGAGAGTCTGTCTCTAACAGGGTCCTCAGGCAGTGCTGGGACAGAGAAGCTGCCCAAAGGCTAAGGATTCAGCACATCCAGTCCCTGGTACCCTCAAAGTCCTCTTTTAGCTCTAGGAAGCATCACTAATGTGAATTCAGATGCACATTAAAATGACCCTTCTGGCCCTCTCCTAAGGACATGAATTGAATGAGGAATGGCTTATACCAGTTTTTCACAGGCTCACACAGTGGGAAAGAGCCAGACTTGAGGTTAAACTCAACTAAATTACGCCTCAGAGTCACCACTTACCGGTGTGTAACTGGACAAATGGCTCAGAAATCTTGGGTCTCATTTTCCTCATACTTATAGTAATAATAGTGACCTCTCCGGGAGCTGCTAGAAGGTGCAGGCTCTGGAGGTACCGCTCACATGGTAACACAGGGAACTCAACATTTTGTCCTCTGAGTCACCCTCACTCCAATATTCCTGGATTTGCTAAAGAAGTTCATGCCCTTCAGATTTTATGGTTCTGATCCTTTCCTCTTTATCTCCCTCAAAGGGTTGTTATGAAGATTAAATAAATTAACATGCATAAAACACTTGGAGCCATGCCTGTCATATAATTAGGACCCAAGATGGCTTAGCTCTTATCTTTAGCACTTACTACAATGATAATTAAATCAATTTTGAGGGATTTTAAAACTGACTTTCTCTCCATCAGCCTGCAAATCTTCTGAGACCGGAGACAGTGTCAGTTTTAGTTGCCACCACGTCCCCCACCTTAACCCAGTGCCTGCACAGTTGCTTCTTCAGAAATACAGTAGGTTACATAAGCGACAGAGTGGGAAAATGAACGCGTGAATAAACAACAAAGCATTGCTCCTCCCGGAAGAGATCCTCAGGGAAGAAGCATGAGGAACACTGTCTCCGAGTGCAGAGGTGGTGGGAGAAGGAGGCTCTCCCAGCGGTCTGCAGCGCTCTGTGAGGGGGAGTCTGTGACCCCAGTCACAGGGAGGGGGAGAGGCGACCGAGGGGGAGACCTGGGCAGAGGAACAACATCTGAGCGAACTGAACTTTCTGATCGAGAGTGTCAGGAGATGCTCTGGTAAATAAAACGTGAGCAGGGAGAGACCTTTGAACTTCCCGCAGCAGGGGCTAAGGAGGAACCAGGGCCTGCGGCGGAGGCTTTCCCTGAGCATCTGTCCTCCGAGAGGAGAGTCACGGCTCTCGGCTCCCCCTGAGGGCTTCGGGTTGCGGGGAGAGGGGAGGGCTAAGGTCACACTGCGATGGGCCGATGGGCCGAGGCCTGAGGTCTTGCTGTCTCCTCCTCCGCTGATCACACAGCACATGGCGGCTGGGAATGTAAAGGTCCAGGAGAGTCAGGAAGACTCCGGAAATTCCTCTTGGCTAACGAGCCTTGTCTTGGGAATGGCCATCATTAGCCACCCTGCCTTTGGCTTGATCACTAATGCGCTCGGATGTGCCCTGGAGATAGAACAGCCCCTCAAAGCGCTCCCAGACCACTTTAGGCCCATCCCACAATGACGGTGCTTTTCCTGGTAGGCCGGGAGACCATTTCCCATAGCCTCGTCCACTCGCTGAGGTCAGGCATGAACACTGTGGCAAAATGGCTTGGACTGCAGAGAAGGGAAGGATGGCGCTGTTGCCTAGCCTACACACGCCAGAGGGCTTTCCTGTGTCATCCATGTCAGCCCTCCGCTCTGTAGCTCTGGGTAAGGAACTCTATTTCCATTTTACCCATGGAGAGACTGAGGCCCAGAGGAGCTAACTCCATCGTCAAAGCCATGCAACCTTCTAAGTCACAGAGCCAAGGTTCGGACCTCTTTCCTCTCGTTCAAGGTCAGCGCTCCGAGGCAGTGCAGGCAGACGACAGTCTTCTTCCTGGGAAATCTGCCGGAGGGAGTTGCACCCCTGGAAGGCCTTTATCTGGGGAAATGTGCCCCGGGTTCTCGGTAGTCAGCAAAACCCTTTAACAGCTCCTCAGAAAGGAGGGCAAGGGCCAGGCCCACCGTGACCCCCTCCTGGGAAGGCCTGCACAGGCCGGAGCTCAGGGGCAGGGGGCATGCCGCTGCCTGCCTGTGCTGTGCTGGCCACGCCGCCACTCGCTAGCATCCACTGCCAGAGCCCCGGCCCTGGCCCGTGCCTGTGACCCTGTATCCCTGACTGTCCAGGAAACGAGAGTGTGAGTCAGCCACCAGGGCCCAAGCTGCTGAGTGCTGAGGGCGACCAGGCCCGCGGACCTCCAGGGTCCGCTCACAAGCGCAGCCTCTCTCGCCCGGCAGCCTCTAAGAGAAAGTGTCTGCTGAAACTGACCCGCCTTCTCCCTATCACACATTGGAACTTCGCAGAAAACACTGGACTTTAGGGTGCATGGGAGAGTCCAGATTTCATCCACTGTTAGCTGCAGAATTTGGACACAGAACCTCCTAAATACGCATCTCTTCCTCAGTTGTTAAGGGTGATACTTTTTACCGAGAATCAACAAATGGGATTATATCAAATAAAAAAGCTTCTGCACAGCAAAGAAACAACCAGGAGAGTGAAGAAACAACCCACAGAATGGGGAAAATATCTGCCAGCTATTCCACAGACAGAGGACTAACATCAAGAATATATAAAGCACTAACAACAAAAATCCCACAATCAAGGACTGGGCTACTGAAATGAGCAGACGCTTCCAATAAATACGGGAAAGGGTATTCACCATAGCTGGCCATCAGAGAAGCACAAGTGAAAACACACTGAGGTACCATCGTACCCCAGAATGAATGGCTACCGTCAAAAACTTGAAAAATAACAGTTGCTGGTGAGGATATGGGGAAAAGGAGCTCTACTACTTTGCTGGTGATAATGGGGCTGGTGCAATCACTGTGTAAACCAGCTTGGCAATTCCTTAGAGGACTAGAAGTAGAAACTCCATTTAACCCAGCTGCCCCTCTCCTAGGTGTCTTCCCAAAAGAGTTAAAACCATCCTATTACAGGAATGCTCGCACACCCATGTTCATAGCAGCACAATTTATAATAGTAGATCTTGGAAACAGCATATATGACCATCAACAGATGAATGGATAAGGAAAATGTGGTATTTATATACAATGGAGTACTACGCTGCCATAAAGAAAGATAAACTTGAGGCATCCATAGGTAAATGAATGCAACTTGAGATAAGTTAGACATACAAGCTCAAATAGCACAGGGTTTCTGTTATATGACAGACACTACATATATGTATACATACATATATTTGTATATATATGTATACATATATTTATATATATGTACAAATAAACAGCAAAAGAGAAGAGAGATAAACAGGAAGTAGGGAGAAGTTCAAATCCTTTCCCAAATTACACATTTTATTGTTTTAAAAATATTTTAATATATATACTAATTTGCTTCATTTATACTAAAAGTTTATCTTAGTTCATTGAAAAGAAAGTTTGTGTTATTATCTGTTTCTCTGTTTGTTTGTTTTTTGGGGTTTTTTTGGTACCAGAGTTCGAACTTGGGTCCTTGCACAGCAAAACCACTGAGCTAAATCCCTGGCCCTATCTGTTTCTTTTTGTAAGAATTTTTTTTTGTTTATATCTTGTACTTGGTAACTATTTTAAAGATAACAATACATAGTCTAATAACTATTGTTTTTCTCTTATTATGTGGATATGAAAATGTTTTATTTTTTTCATAAAATAAAAAGAACAAAAGAAAATGGGTTACTTTTTAAATATTGCCTCATTTTGGTTTCCAGAGACTGTGCAGGTTACACTTGTAGAGGCAGATTCGAAGGTAAGGGCCAATAGTAGCAATGACCTAGAGATGCCTTTCTCTGTCAGGCAAGTTTTAACCACAAATTTGGGGAAAACAACTTAAAAATCCCGAGGTAAAACACAGAGCATAGGATCTGAAAAGTGAAAAGTAGAAATACAGTGGGAAGATATTCTCAAAGCTGAAGGCGATTACAGAGTTTCTTGCAGTGATTCTCTCCTCAGCCGGGGGCAGTTTGGCAATGTAATGAGGTAATTGTAGTGGTCACAACTTGGGGTGGAAGCTGCTGCTGACATCTGGTGGGTAGAGACCAAGGATGTGGCTAAAACTCCTACGGTGCACAGCCGGGGACAACATGGACAGGGCGCTGACGGTGTTGAGACAGAGAAACCTTGGTCGATTAGAAGTCCCGCGAGGTTCAGAATCTAGTAGACTGCTTATTCCTGTATCCCAGCGTCTAGCACGGCAATGGCATAAAGAAGGCTTCCAATACTCAGAGATATTCGTTGACTAGCTGGATGAGGGAATGGCTGCCCTCAGAAAGCTAGATGAGGCAAGTTTGATCGCTTGCGGGGGCGGGGGGCTTCGTTCCTCCAGGCAGCTTCTCGGCTTGCTCTTCCATCTCACTGACTTTCCTGTCCCCACAAAGCTGCTCCCCTTTCTTTCCCCTCCCAGCACTGGGCAGGGTGAGGCCAGCCCTTCACGTCTGAGAATGCCCGGAGTGCTAAATGAAGCTTGAAGACTGGAGAGCCAGCCGCAAAGCCTCCTCCACTCCCCCTTCAAACCTCTCCATTCCAGAGGGAGGCAATCACATCAGCAAGTGAATGGATTCACTCCTGTTCTTTCACTGAGTGTGAACAGATAAGACCAAAGCACATATTTCCTAAAAATGTTCTATTATGCCTTTAAGAAGCTGCTTTCTGGGTGATGACAGAAACAGAAAAGGAAGACACTCTGTTCTGGGAGTGCAGATGCTGGATCTTTGTGTTCATGGCCGAATCTGCCTGCCTCTCACCGTGCCTGGCCCACGGCAGGTATTTCTCAGCATTTGCTCAGGGAAAGGACAACCTGCAAAAACCAGTGTTCCAACCCTTCCCTCAAAGCTCCTTGCAATTAGATGCTGTTCTGCCTTTACGCCCCCGTTGTGTGCAGAGATGGTTTGGAGGCATAGGTTTGAGCAGCTGTATCCATTTTGCTCCCTTATGGGGATCCAAAGCCGGGACCTGGGGCTCACACTGAGAGGTGGATGTCAACATGGTGCCTTAGTCTTTGCAGTTATGATTCAGATTGAACACAAATGTTTCTAGAGCCACATTTTACCAGAAATAAAACTAGCCCTAAAATATCTGTCATCATTTTGCCAGAAAGTCTACACTGGGACAATCTGTGGTAATTTGGGAGGAATTAAGAAAGCTATAAAGAGAGCCACAGCAGTCCAGGGCCTGACCGGAAGACGCTCTCACCCAACACAGCTGCCCCAGAGAAGCGCAGAAGCGTGGTCCCCTGCACGGCCACCCCAAGCCCTCAGGGGCCCCACTGTCCTGCACTGGCATCAGCTTTCCAGAGCTGCAGTGGAGGCATTTGGAGTTGCCCCTAAATGCTTTTCCATTAGCATTTTTGGCTGGAATATGTGTTTAAAAATGATCATTGTAAAACAGATAAAGTATGCAGTCCATACTCTGCACAGTGCAGGCACTGAGGTTTCCATTTCCAACCCCCCTTTCCTGTAAACATTCAAAGACGCCAGTGACCACGAGCCTCTCACAGGGGACTGAGTGCAGTACTTCACGCCCTGATTTCAAGATCAGAATACTCACAGGCTCTGCTTTCTCATACAAGTGTGCAATAGCACCACCAGTTCTACTTGCACATCAGCCTTTGATGACAAATGTGAGACTAGTGCAACATGCATTGTGTCTTCAGCCTTTTCCTCCATACCTAATGGATTGTTTTAAAGCACTTATGGATCAATATGTTGAAGTGCACACACACACATCTGCCAAAGAAGTGGTAGAAGAAAACTTAGGTCGGATGGGACGTACTCTCTACTGTGTTAATTAGGATTTAGTTGCCTCTCTGAAGAAGGCAATACCTGCTAGCTAGAGACTGAAAAATGATACACTTTATAAAACTGTCTCTAAGATTAGTTTTAAAGGACAGTCTGTATTTGATGAGTCCTGTACCTCAGCAGAACATATTTCACTAAAGTGTAAGCTCTCATTTGATGGCCTTCAGTATATTGAGACCCCTCACAAATGTTCTTAGAAAATGTCCTTATCAGGACTGGGTCTCATACCACACATTCTGATTAAACCACCCAATTATCATTTTTTCAAGAGCAAGAAAGAGATGATGTAGTACCTATGAGTTACCAAGGTTGTCTCTGACAAAGCTGACACAAACTGGAAACATATTTTATCGTGTGCTGCATACTGAACTCTTTTTTGATCAATGAGGTGTCTACACAGGCAGTGCCTCAAAAGCTATCACTTATTAGATATAGCAGATCAATATTGTGATAACCACTTCAAAATTTGATGGTGCTCCCATTTTGAGATGGGTATTTTTTTTATTCTTCTGGTTTGGGTAAAATATAGCGGGAATCTCCTGGACTAGGTTCTATTGTGCAGCAACACTCATAATTCTGTCTCATAATTTCTCTTTCATGGGAGGGAAGGAAATGCAGCCCTTCCCAGACTCAGCCATGACTGGGGTGCCCTCCATCCAGCCTGAAAGCAGGCTGGAGGAGACATTTCAAACGTTTTTTTCTGTGTTATTTACGTTTTTCGTCTGTGAGATTCATCTGGATTTTATTGGCATAAATGGATTTCGAATGTGAGCTCAGTGCTGAGGTGCACAGGAATGCATTTGAGGACTCACAGTTTCTACTTTGCCATGCTTGCAAGCTACCTCATCGACAGCTGTGCTCATTTTTAATTACTCGGGTGGTACAGGTGCTTTGCAATATTCTACAGCAAGTGCCACCTAGGCCCTTTCCAGCTGGCCAAAGCACAGCAAGAAAATCTCAGAGAGGGGGTGTGAGTGAAAGGCAGGCAAAAACCCTATCAAGTTCCCCGCGAGTCAACCAATTCATTTGGAATTGCTTTTTCTATTTTGCATCCATGATGAACCAGGTACATTAAGACACTGATATTTCTAAGCTACTTTGGCACCTTTATTTTGACTTTACATTTAAAAGACTGAAGGACAAAGGTTTATTTTGGCCAATTTAACAAGCTACCTTCCTTTAGCCACTTCTGCATCTTATCTCTCCCTCGGCTGGCTCACTTTCATTACATCCACATCTTGGGAGCTGCACAAACTGAGTGGAAATAAAGCCCATGTTCTTCAGTTTTAAACACGTAATTAGCTTGCAGTTACAAAGGCACCGTGTAAGGAGGAGGAGGAGGATGTGGTGTGAAAGGGGAAATGCCAACAGAAATACAGAGAATGCTTGGAAGTTTCCGTGGATCCTTCCTGTCTAGGACTCTGCTGTGGGTTCACAGACAAAGCAAAACCCCTCAGAAGGGGAGAGATGAAAAGCCTGCTCTGCAGAGAACCTGCTCCTGGTGCTGGGTCTTGTTCTCAGTACCGTGTTGCCTCCAGCAAGTTCCAGCCCTGCCCTTCCTCCATTCTCTTCCCTGTCAACCTGGGAACTGATGCCACCTGCCTCAGAGACTGGTTGTGAAGATCTGGAATTATCCACATAAGTGCCCAGCACAGTGCCGGGTATACAGTGGTACTTTTTAAGTGGAAACAACTGTCGCATTCTTCGTTTTGCTAAAATGAATAGATGATCTCACTGTCATTGTTTTAAAAAATTCTTCTATTATTTTCCCCAGGTGCAGAGATTTAATTCCTCTAAATAGATTTCATCATATTTTCTGGGTATGGCATTCTGGATTTTTTCAGGAGTGATACTTTGAAAGACTGTGCGCATTTGCCTGAACACAAACTAAGGGTCCTGAGCTCTTTCAGACATGGGTGTGCAGTTGTCCTCCCCATGTTTGGGGGTCCAGCCTGCTGGCCAAGCCCTTGCCAATGCGTCCCTCTCAGATTTCATCAGTGGACAGTACTGAATACCTTGAGGGCATGATAAGTCCACTTACGATTCATGACTTTATGTACAACCTGTTTCAACTGGCCTTGAAAGGACGGTGATAACTGAAAATACTAAGTGAGCCTGGGAAATCAGTTGTGTGTGCTGGGAGCTGTTCAGTGCTAATGAGTTCACTTAACACTCAGTGTAAGAGCTCGAGGAAAGAAGTTGTGTTGTGTTTTCAACTCTCTGCTAAGGAATACTTGGTTCCGGCCAGGGTTTATGATACCTAGGTCTGCTATTGGGAACATACTCATAGGGATGAAAAGTTAAGGCAATATAAAACTTCAGCTGGGTTTGAGAGCTTTATCTACTTTTGAGACTGAGCTAGATGAATCAAGATTCAGTCTGCTTGTCAGAATGAGTAGTTTGCTGCAGCATGGAAAGCCACGGGTTGCAGAATGCCCAAAAGGCAGCAGACAGGGGTCAGAGCATTCCCAGACACAGGCAGCTATTCCCAAGAGCTGCCTGAGACTGTCAGAATCAGAAAGCTGCTTTATGAAAAATAACTGACACCTATGAGCTCTAGGCATGTGTGAAATTCCCAACTTTACTTTTGAAATCTGAAAAATTGTGAGTCCTTTTCCTGGTTCCCATCCAAAGGTCCCTTTAACTTTCATTACATTCTCTAGTTCTTTTCCCCATGAAAAATGCCATGCAGATTTGTTGACTGTGTAACAAAGAGAAGATTAAAGCATCAGTTTGTTTCCATTAGCAGAATTAGTTAATCATCTTATCATCTCTGCCTAGGAGAACTACATGAATAGACTTTCCACCAGACTTTCGAGTGAACAACAAAGAATTCAGACCTTCTTTTGCTCTGAGAATGAAGAGAAGGTGTGAGTAGGTAGGACATTCAGGAGCCATTTCTAAGCAGAGGTGACCAGACAGTCATCCTGCACTGGTTTGCATTTAATAACAGCAACTTTTCTCCTGAGAAGCTTCAGCTACAGAAGCACCAGCGCCAGGGTTGGGCATTTAACAGATGGTAGCACAAATATATAATGCAAAGAAAGGCAGAGGAGGAGCAACACTTAGGATCTAGCTTTTCAGGGAATGCAGGAGATTTACTTTAAGTACCCGAATACTTTTTGTACAAAAATTCAGTTCTTATAAAGCTGTCTGTCCTCAGCTCATAGGGAAAGCGCATCTCATCACTTTTACCTCGGGTAAGACCTTAGGAAATGAGTACACATCTTCCAACACAGCATCCAGTATTTGGTAGCTATTTATGGAGTTTAAGGCATTCTTACTCTGACACTGGTGAAGAAACTTAAAATGTAAGCATTTTGTAGCAAATCAATGTACTTAGCACATTAAATCCTCCCAAGGAAGGCTGAAGTAGAATGACATTTCATTTTTATAAAACCAAATATGTTTGCTTAATAGTTTCCTTACTATGTTAAGAGACATCCAGCATATACTTCAGCAGCTACTGTAAGCACCATACTATCACATAACAGTCTCATTGGTTTACACATATGAATAAAAGAAAGCAAAGTTAAAACAAGGCACATCACTAAAGAGATCAAAAATCATATTTGGAAAGGAAAGTGTACAGCCCAAATGTACCTATGCACATGCCCCCACACACATGCACACACACGCACACACACGCACACACACACACCCATCCACATAGCTGACTGTAAATCAAGAGAGATATAAACTTACCGGAGCAAATATCACCATACACATTTACAAAAGAATTGATAATCCAACTTCCCTCTCCTGAAAGAAAATAGAGGTTGTCTCATACTAAAAATGAAGCTTCTCTGTCCACAGCACCAGCCACTTGTGCCTCCTTTTATGAAGAAAGGAGGAGAGCAAGGAAATCAATGCGAAGGAAAGTGAGATGTTATACCAATCAGGTAGCAGCTTCTGCCTTATTTGCAGAGAGATGGCAAAGCGGTCATATTAGTAGACAGTGACAACCCACAGCTGAGAACAGGAAGCTGATACTTCCCGCTGGCAAGCTGCTGCCTGCTTTGTGGGGAGGTGGTTCCCACCATGCCGAGCCCACTCTGGCTCAGGCTCGCCCCTGGAAGTGTGGAGCCACTCGGCAGGAGCTCGCTGCCCAGCAGAGGCCCTTCCTCCCTCCACCACAGCGCTGAAAGTAAACGGAGATGCAAAGGAGCCGGGGGTTTTGCCCTTTGAGGGTGCAGGGGGAAACAGCAGTTCTATAAAATCCTTATGAATAGATTTGCATAGATTAGGTAAATGTTGGTATGTTTATTACAAAAATTGCCCTCGTTTTTATGGAAATGCATGGGTATTAGCATGATCCGCATTTGGGGAATTCATACACTGTCCATAAATAATGATTAAGGTGATAGCGCTGGAATCGGGGTTTTCCGGCTCCAGAGATGGTAGAAGGACAATGATAACTCAGGTGCTCATTTATCACACAAGTGTTACTTAAAGCCTTCTGCAAAATCTCGGAATTAGGCTTCAGAGGTTTAAATGTGACTCAGGTCCTTTTTTTTCCTGCAATGGAAAGGAGCTGAGCTTGTTCTCTTCCAGGGGCTGAGTGGTGACGCCCTGAGGGGATGTGTTTTGGGATGCTGGTCAGGAATTCCTGGGGAGGTGCTGACAGGGGCCACCTCCCAGCACAGGCAGGGAGCCCCTCACTCTGTCCCTGCTGGGCCAGGCTCACACAGGTGCTGGCCCCAGGTGTCCGCTGTTGCCTGTGTAGCAGGTGACACCCTGCCGGAACTCACATGCTCATCACAGGTGGTTACCCGTCTGGAGTCTGTCGCGAGTGTCTGGGTCCTTTCTGTGCCCTGTCTCTCTCTCACACATACACGTGCACACACGCACATCATTGTTACAGAGTCACCATCACCATTCTCTCTCCCCCGCCCTGTCTCTCCCTGTGTCCCCGTCTGTCTGTCTGTCCCTCTCCCCATGCCTTCCTTTTCCTGTGCACATAGTAACCCAGAGAGGGAGAGGAGGCAGGGTACCAAACATACCGAAAAGAAAAACAAGAAACAAAGAGAAAAGAGAAGCGGTGGTGAGTCAGGAGAGCTGGATTCCAGCCTTGGTCCTCCCTTTATTGGTGACTCAACCTGAGAAGCCCCTCAAGGCCTCAGCCTTGGTTTACCACCGGCAAAATCATGGTGCAGCTGGTGGGAAGGTGTGGAAAGGAAAGAAAGCAGCTCAGAAAGGACACGCACGCCAACTAGGCCAGGCCGCCACCTGCTCTCCCCCAGCTCCGAGTGCCTGAACTTCAGGGCACTCACTCTGGGCTGTGCCCTCTGCCACCTCAGCTTACAGCAGCCACACTGGCCCTCTGGCCGCCTCTCCCCTGCTCACCGGAAGTCACTGCGTGTCAGCGACAGAAGTGACTCACAGAGTGAACAAAGTGTGAGCCCCGGAGCCAGCGAAGAGGCTGGGGACCCAGGACTTCAGCCAGCAAGTGAATTTGAGGAGCCATTGAATGACGGGATGATGGCCCTGAAGGCCACCGCTTCCGCCAGGCAGCAGGCGAGGAGCAGGGCTGGCGCAGTCAGGAGGTGGCTCTGTCCAGCCGTGCCCGAGTGGCAGGGCCATGCTCCGTAGCTGGTCAGCGCAGCCCCAAGTAACTCCATCAGCTTCGAATATTCTGACCCTGCTTCACCTGAGGGGGAAGTTGGCCTCCTGCATCGTAATGTGTGCCATGCTCCAGGAATAGTTACAGGTGGGGTTTTTTGATAGTTCATTTGATTTGACCCTTGCTGAACCACAAAGTTACCATTTTTGTTCCAGCTGAGAGATGAGGAAACCAAGACTCAAGGGTGAGGGGCTTCCAGGAAGTCCACACTCGATGCTTAGTAAAGCTTAGGCTTGGGCTCGGTGGATGCTGTTGTCCAGCTGCCGGCCACTCTGCTCTGGCTGCCACATGAAGGCGTCCACACCATCATTTCTTCAGTACACAGGTACAATACATCCACGGGAGACGCACAGGCCCTGTGAGAACTCCTCGGCTGTGCCACTGTGTGAATCCACACAATGGAAACCGGGGGCCCTGGGTAGACACAGGGCCGAGCAGGCTGCAAGGTGAGGCCCACCCGGCTGGGTTCCACTCAGTGGGGATGTGGGCCTCCACTCGGGCCTGAGGAGGAGGAGGACGCCCCACCCAGATTTGCCGGTGTGCCCTAGGTGTGCCCCCGGATTTCTCTCTGTTTCAGTTTTTCTCAGCTTTAAATTGAAGCATCTCCTTGAAGGTCCCTAGAGGATGAGATTCCCTTTGAGTAGTAGATTAAGGCTAATAGGTGTGGTCTAATTTTCTGGTCAAGTTCGCTTTTCCGGCCTTGTGTTTTGTTCCAGATGAAATGTTCACATCCTCTAGGCCTTGCCTGCTACCTCCCAGCCATGATGGACTCCCTCCTCTCTTACTGCTGTCATCACCCTCCAGATACGACCCACACAGAGCCCTTAGGGCACCAGTTAGATCATGTCAGTCATCTGAGAAAAACAGTCAAAGGAAAACCCAAACTCTTTGCTGTGCCTTTGAAGCCTTTGGGATCTGGCTCCATCGCAAGGGATGGATGTCATCTAATCCCGACCCTCTCCTTCCTGCTCCCAGCCACGCTGGCCTGCCCTCCCCTGCTCTCCCTCGAAGACCCTTTCCTGTTCTCATCCCTTGTCATTTACTCCTCAGCTCTCCTTGCTGCCCTGGCCACCTCATCTGGAAAAAGCCTCTCCCGTCTCCAGGCAGCGCTCCCTTTGGACCTCCCTGTACTTTGGTTGTGAGGGTTACAGTTTCTTTTTATAACTATTGTTATTGCTATTATTTTTGCGCTTTGTACTGCCTGATGGGCGCTTGCTTACACATTTGCTTGTTTATCATCTCCCTTCTCTAAGAAGCAACTTCCACCAAGGCGCAATGCATTTAGGGGAGGGTCTGCTCAGCATTCAGGAGAGCGCTTGGCACATGTAGCAGGTGCTCACTAAATGCTTTTGGGGGGCACTGGGATTGAACTCAGGACCTTGCGCTTGCGAGGCAGGCACAGTGCCACTGAGGTAATCCCCGGCCTCAATAGATATTTGATGAATAAATGAATGATCGGTGCTGGGGATTGAGCTCGGTGGCACCAAACCTGCCTCACAAGCGCCAGGTCCTGAGTTCGATCCCCGGTACCAAAAACAAAGAAATAATCAAATCAGTGAACCAACATGAGACTACATGAGGCTTCAGATGGCAGAAGAGAAGCCTAGGTTTATCAAAGGACTCAGCCTTGAGGAAGGACAGGGAATCCATTGGAATGAGTGAATAGACCGGTTTCCTTTTCACTCAGGGAAGCTTCTGGAAGGGTTCTTAGAAAGGAGGCGCTGTCAAAGATGCCAGAGAGCTCTTTTTGCAAACTATACTGACTAATGGTCCTTAAAAACTTGAGTTCCAACGTTTAACTCACCTTTGTCACTGGAGAACAAATACTCTTGTCAGGTAGCCACTTAGACTGTCTTCACCTTCCATTTTATCAGTCAGCTCAGACAGCTGGCTACCACTCTACAACACAAAATTTGATCTGACACAAAATAAAGCAATATGCCAGCATTTGATGGTTTTTGTTTGAAAAATTATGTTAGCATTGTTGCTACTGCCTTAAAAATAACATCAATCCATTATTAGACTATTAAAAATAGAGGTCCAGGCTTTCTTAAGTGAGTATTTATAGAGAAGGTTAAGTAGATTAAAATGATGTGAAGCTCTGAAAACCTCATTAGCAATGCTAATTTCCAATATGGTCATATCTATGACTCTGATGTTCCAACTGCACATGCCCCTCAAACAACTTCAAAACAACTCTTTTCTTTTCTGCTGAGTGGAAAAGCTTATTGCCCCTTTGGTGGACATCCTTTCTGGTAAATGCAACAGTTCCCCACCCTTAGAGTTGCTATTTCTGAACATCTGGTCTCTCAAAAGGGGTCCGTTCAGGCTTGTTTGCTTGGGGGCTGGGCAGTGGGAGGCCAAGCTTATAAGCATCTAGCAAATGCTGAGGGGAAGATTCCAAACCATGAGGGTCTCTCCTTTGCCGTGGAGGAATGGAAGTATCAAAACTAAGGTTGCTCTGACCAGAGTAATAAATGACCAAGAGAGCAAACATTCTTGCATTTTGCTCCAAGAACACTTTCAACTCTTTCAAGCTATAGCAACGAGAGCTCTACATTGACTCCACTAATGGAGCAACCTTGAACTCCTACTCTGAGGACTGCTGCTAGCTTGGGTAAAGGCAATCTGCTCAGACATGAGCAGCTATGTACAGTCAAGGTAGCCTTTCTGGGCTCCTTAACTTTTATTATTTCTTTGTAGAAGAAAAGGTGTTTTTCTCACCTTTGTCTCTTTTATTTTTAAATATCTAATGTGATAAAATAATATCGACATCTGTTGGGATCATTAGCTTTCCTTAGCAGAGTTGTTCCTGGCTGGCTAACAGGATGCCACACGGAAGCTGAATGTAGAGTTTCCTCTTGTTTGTGAAAACAAGGGAAAAATTAAGAGGCATAGAGAAAAGATTCAGGAAAGTTAGGTTGTTTGGGTACAAATGTAGTCAGACTTGGAAAATAAAGGGCCAAAATGGCACTTGCGATAGCAGGCCAACCAGGTTCAAGATCCCCCAAGCCTGAGCGCCTCCAGGCAGGGAGCCTCTTGTTCTGCCCTGTCTTGAGCCACAGCACAGAGCCCAGCAGGAGGCAGCTGAGCAGTGACTATAGGCTGAATGAGCGGTGGACAGAGCATTAGGCCAGAAGCTGGCTGATCAAATGCTCTCCCCGTTAGGCCTGAGGCCGACAGGCTGCTGGATGGCTGCTCCTCCCTCAGAGCCGCCTCCAGCTGTTTCCCAGAAGGCTGGCCTACTGGGTCTCACCAAACAGGTCCTTTCTCCAAGCATCCGGGAGGCATGGCCAGGAGACCAGAGGCCGGGAGGCAACTTGAGTCCGCACACTCACTCCCTCGGTCCTTCCCGACCGGCCCTCCATTGCTGCGCTCCTCGATGAAGGCCACAGGTGCTGTGCGTACAGCTGGTCCCTCCCTCTCCCCCTTATCCTTCCTTCCTTCACTCCTTTCCTTCCCTTTCTCCAGCCTTCCCCCCTTCCCTTTTCCCTCCGCTGCCTCCTCTCTCCATCTTCCTTCCTCTCCTGATCATTCAGGCCCAGGGTGATAACAGCTCTTCTCAGTTACTCACCCCAAGAAGCTGCCCCTGCCCGTCTCTTCCTGCTCTGTGTAAACCTTTCCCACTCCTCTTCAATTCATCCCTTTTTAATCCCTCTCAATCACTCAGTTGTGTTGCACCAGCTGTTCCTCACCTGGGACCCGAGAAATAGGAGCAGGTGGACTGGATATCCTGCAGCTCTGCACCTCACTACTTACGTGGCCTTGCCACACGCCCTCACCTATAAAAGCGGACACCTGCAAATTCATGGATCCAGAGCGCTGGGTGCAAGGTGAACATTTCACCTGCAATGACAGCCACCACTGCGAAACTCTCCCAGCTTCCGTTTGTTTTGCAGAGCATGGGCTCTCTCAGTTCTCCTCTAGAGGGGAGGGGACAGGAAAGCCCGCGCTCCATTCAGAAAGACTGAACAGATTCTCCCACCTGACTATCAGGGAGCATACACACACCATTGAGGCATATGGCTTCAGGCAAATAAATATTTGCTGAAAAAGACTTTGAGTACTGGCATTTTGTATTTATAGTCACGCAGCTCGGAGGACAAGTCTGTGACGATGCTTCTTTCTGACACTTGGTGGAGGGCAGTTTGTGGATACTCCAATGTCAATCCATGGGCCTGGGATCTCAGACAATGACCCAGGTTTCTTAAGTGCTGATTAACCTTTTGCTTTTACTCTTGCTGTAATTAGGTATTTCCAGCCAATGGAGGGGCTGAGTCCCTAGAGAAATCCCTTCAATGTTCCAGCACGTGTCCCACATATTCCAGCAGAAGCCAGTAGGGCTCCTCTCTCCAGCACAGAAGAGCAATTTGCAAACTTTGCTGCTCTCCTAAAGTGAAAGGGCGGTCATTCATTAGCCTAAAACTTCAGCTCTATTTATATATCAAATACATGCCGAACTCTGTGGTTACAGTGACGAAAATGATAAGAAACACAGTCCCTTTGAATAAGAATTTAGAATCTTTTTGAGTTATCTGCACAAGCCAGGAGCTGACTAGGGCGTGAAATGTAAATAATGCTCAATACAAATGTGTTGAGTGGTTGAGTAAACAATGCTGAGTTACCGTGATCCATTTCCTAATTGCAGTGGTAGACGTGTGGAAGTGTGTCAGTGCAGCTCTCGAATGTGTAGGATACAGGCACAAGGCACATTCAAGTGACCTGGTCATTCTCAGCTTTCACTATGATTATAAATATAATGTTCACATCATAGTTTTTAAGCCAAACACCAGGAAGGCCATGAGGATGCCCCTTGGCACCTGACAGCAATGAGGAGATGTGCAAGGGGCCAGCAGGGAAACCGGTTCCTCATTCCTCTGCTGCAACTGGCCACTCCTCGTTATCTGTTTTGCACCCTGGGTCTCTAATCATCATCCTCAAAGGTTTCTCATCAATCTTTTGAAGCAAAAGCTTTCAGATCTCAAAGGAAAGACTGTGGAGAACCACGGATCTAGTGAAGAAACTTTGCAATTGTCATTAGCTGTCACAGGCCTTTCTAATGCCAATAATGATGCTAATATTTATTCATGGGTATTAGCCTAATCACTATTGATGCAGTTTTTATTATAATGCAACCCTATGAACTAGAATCCATGGTTATCATCATTCTATGAGTCAGGAAGCTAAGGTTAGTGCAGCCCAGTAAATTGCTCGTGTCTACGCAGATAGTAATTAGGGCGAGGACTCAGACTTGGGTTATTGGAGTCCAGAGCCCACACTGCTGGCCTCTGCCAACATGTGCAAGCAGAGCATCTCTAAAGTGGGCGCCGACACTGCTCGATGTGTTTTAGAGCTTATCTGCACTGGAAATCAAAAAGAATGCACTTCGGTGGTATGGCTGCTGGTGATTTCATCTACCGTTCTGGCATAAAGGGTTCAATGTCATCACACAGTAAACCACTGGGCAGGAGATCTGTTCATCTCACAATCCTACATAGCACACAAGAGAACTCTGCACATAGTAGGTACTAAATAAGTCTTTGCCAAATTATTAGAGGAGAAAATGAGTCACTTTTCTTAGGCCTCCAGTCACAATTCCAGTCAGAAATAGGATCTACCTCCTCGATTTCCTCCTATGAATTGTTTTTATAATAAGGAGCACTCTATCAGCAAATGGAGGGCTTAGGAATTTAGCTGTTCCTGACACATATTTCTTAAAGCCCGACGTGGAGCCAGAAGATGAATAGTTGTCGCTATGATTAAGGATTAAGACTTTATATAAGAAAGAATCCCTGAGGTCTGGTTTTTACATGAATCTTGTTAGTACTGTAACAGGAATGAGAGAAGAACAACATGGAGACCATTTGCAATAATCTTGCTCAGTATACTGAAAAATGAATAGTAAATTAGATCAAGAGCTATGTGACCTTTCGTTGATAATTTCCCACAAAAGGAAGCTGTCATAGCCAACTGTGTGTACTGATGCGACTCTCTTAGCTGTTGTTTTTTTTATTAAATAGATAAAATTGTATATATTCATTATGCACATGATATTTTGAAGTATATCTACACTGTTGAGTAAATGTAGCTAATTAACAAACACATTACCTTATATAGTTATCATTTTATGCTGAAAATTCTTTGCATCCACTCTGCATTTTTCACTTGATCTTAGCCACAAGGCCGAGAAGCAATACTCTGCATTTTTCCAGAGCACAATACACTGTCGTTAACTACAGTCATGGTGCTGTCCAGCAGGTCTGTGTCCTCCGCTCCCCACACAGCTTTGGTTACCACCACTCCACTGTCTACTTTTAGAAGATCAACTTTTTATTTCACATATGATTGCAGTCATGCTGTTTTGTCTTTCTGTGCCTGCTTACTTCATTTGATGGTGTTTTCCAGGTTCATCAATGTCTCTTACCTCCTTAACTTCAGTCTCTTCACCTGTGAAATGGGAATGTTGATGCTGAACTATACAAATAGCATGCAAAAAAGTCTGACAGTAATTATAATGGCCCAAGTGAAATGCATTCTCTCTGTGTTAATGCTGCAGGCAAGACAGAATTGAGAATCAAACACTTGGAACATGGCTTGCTGGTTTTCTTTTCCTTCCCAACTGAGTTACAATCCTTGTGTTAAACAAACTTGCCTGCAGAACCCAGACCAAATCACAGCTCTTAATAAAATAGGATGTAGGTAGGAAAGAGGATGAGAGTCTATTTCTCTCCCACATCGTTTGCAAAATGAAACTTCATAAGGTTGGAGAGTGTGGAGCCTGGAGAGGCCAGGCATGGCCTGCTGGGTTTTGCTCCCTTTGCAAAGCCTGCTGCCCCTTCTCTTCCTGCCCCCCTCCAGCCCCTGTCTTAGGGA
This sequence comes from Heterocephalus glaber, assembly GCF_000247695.1. The sequence continues at coordinate 2,471,232 of NW_004624888.1, forward strand.
CTTGAGTTGTGAGACTGTGCAGCAAGGGGAGGGAGTTTGTCCCCAGAAGGGCCTGGGGCAGTATTTTAGCCTGGGGCTCACTGTACCCTTGCTAAAACCTCTCCCTTTTACTGCTACATGGCAGAGTTGTTTCTGGATTGCTCTGGTATGCAGCAAGCCACATGGCCAAAATTTTTGTTACAATTTTATGAACCAAAATTGTCCTCTATCTGGGGTGCACTTTCTGTGTTCCTATGCTACCTCCCGTGTTACCTTTTCCAGACACTTGGGTTCAGGAGAGATGCGGCGACCCTGGCAGACCCACAGGGCAGCTGTGACTCCCCGGGACAGACAGCTCAAGTGGAAGTGCTGAGATCCGACACGCACAACACTAGGCAGAGTGGCTGTTAGCTTCTGTGCCATGTCTGTCCCTACGCTCTCCTTCTGCAGTTGGTGATTTGTAGTGCAGGCCTGTTTAGAACAGTTCAAAATGCCACGCGCCCTAACGCAGAAGCTCCACTCTTGCTCAGCTGTGCGTCTATTTTTAAAATAGAATGTCTTCCTTCAAATGTTAGTTCCTTGTTAAACCATCCCCAAGCCTTTAAATGATACAAATTAAGAGTCAGCACGAAGAACAGGACATTCAGATATTTCCAGACTGTGGCTATGTCAACTCCTCCGAGAGCAGCACTTTTCTTCTTTCTCTGAAAGTGTGAAGACGGGCGTGTAATGCCATTTGTCCTGATGTCACCTGCAGGGTAAGGATCAGTGCTCAGCAATATGGATCTGGGGACCCAAGCCATGTGGCACTGGACCTCAAGCTTGTCTGCCCACCACCAGGGCAGCTGGAAAAGGACAGTCGCTATCTGTGAAATCCAGGCCTGACTCAGACGCCTCGACGGTGAGCAGTCTATAAATCTGCAGTTCACCAACTCTGCACTTCTCTTGTTAAGGGGAACTTGGCACATGGAAGAGGCCACCTCAGCCTCTCTCACAGCTCGAGTCTGGTTTCCAGCACAGGCTGCAAGCAGGAAGAGTCTCATCTAAGGAGAGAGAGGCTGGCTGTGCCATGCTGCGAGATGCAAGCAGGATCAGGTGCTGCCAGGCCCGGCTCTCCTTCCAGCTCGGTCTGGCTGGGACCTCTGTCTTTGAAACCAACGTAGATGGCCCGTACAGTCCTTCCCTTTATCTACTGCTCCACCTTTTGCCAGTTCAGTTACCTGCAGTCAACCGTGGTATGAAAATATACATGGAACATTCCAGAAATAAACTACTCCTAACTTTTAAGCTGTGTGCACTTCTGAGAAGTGTGACGGGGCCTTGCCCTGGCCAGCGCAGGGCCGCCTGGGGCGTGAAGCCGCGTGCAGTGCGTCCCTGCTATGCACACCGCCTGCCGGGCCCTGGCGCCAGCCCAGTCACCGAACTGTCAAAGTGTCTCAGCGCCTGGACCAAGTCACCCTCCATTCACCTCACCGAGCCCCCAAACACAGGGGCAGATGTGGCCTGGAGTGATGTGGCGACCCACAGGGCATAAAGAAAGTGCAGCACTGTGGAACACAGCCTCCGGGACACCGGACCCTCCAGGCATAGCTGGGGACCTCCGAGCATGTCCCACACACAGCACAGGGACTGCATGCTCACCACCAGGCTTTCTCTAGCACCTCACAGGGACCATTTCATTCAATCCTCCTTAGGGTACAAGCAGAGCTCGGCAGCAGAGCACTTGCCCCCTGTGTATACAAACCCGGGCACATCCCCAGCACTGCATAAACCCCACAAAACACCAAAACCAGACAAATAGAATGTGAGCATTCCAGAGCAGCATAATCACTGAGCCGCTTCCTAGACAGCCTGGTCCTCCTCCTTGCCTTGCCCTCCCAACCCTTTGCTATACTTGCTCAGCAGCCCTGCTGCTCCCACAGGCTCAAGCAAAGCTGTCTTTGGTTGCCCCTTGCAGTTAGGTGCCACCTGAGGCAAGTGTATAAACGCAAGTAAGTGGTCTGTTTGAAAGGCAACTGCAGGAAGGGAGTGGAGACTGGAGACCGCAGAGCGAAAGCAGCCCACAGAGTGCAGCTCTGAGCAGCTGGGGTGAGCTCGGCTCTGGCAGGCAGGGCCCTGCAGAGGAGCGGGGCTGAGCATCCAGGCCCCACTCCCTCCCTCGTGATCTCCCTCAAGGATTAAATCCTCGGCTGGGACTCTGAGGCCCAGGCCAGGCAGCTGAGGGCTGTGCTGGGGCGGCTGGGGCTGCAGAGGGCAGGCGCCGCCTGGGCAGCAGCTGCAGCAGTGCCTGTGGGTGCCTGGGGAAGGGCGAAGTGCACGCAGGGAGGAAAGAGGGCTCCAAAGAAGCTGCTGCTGTTCTGGCTCCGCTGCGGGCTGCTGTGCTCCTGCTTGGTCTTGCTGCCCTCACAGGTGGGGCGTCTCTGTTGCACGGTCCTCTCGCTGTGCACAGGCGGAGCGCCTTCACTCCCCTCAGACCACACCCCGACCGTGAGGCACACTTCAGCCCTTCTGCGGCCAGTGGGCCATGACCCCTCAGCCCAGTATTTCGGTGGTCAGAAGCGCTCGGAACTCTACTGCCTGGGGGGCGGACTTTGAATGCAGATTCTGAACTCCTTTTCAGTTCTGTCTGATTCAGAAATATCTTGTTTCCCTTGCACCCTTTCAAAAGCCAGTCAGCTCAGTCCATGTTACTGACCTCCCGGGCTTCCCCTCTGCGTGGCATACCATGGAGCGACATCCCCGAAATAAGGCTCGAGTGTCTTAGTAGTGACGTGATTGCGAGCTCACAAGTCCCCTAGGTCAGTGGCTAACACTATTAAGAAAGGTAAAGAAACACAGAGCACTGTAGGCTCTACTGGGCGGGTGTGAAGGCTGCACAGATCATCTTCCATCTGCACATCTGGCTTGGCTGAAAAGCCACGTTGCCTTTTGGAGGTTTGGTACTTGATCTGTAGACTCCTATGCACCCTTCAAAATCCAGCTCACTTGTCACTTCATCTGTGTAGAGGAAAAATGGCATGGAGCTGGTGTTTGTGGAGCACTTACTTTTCCAGGCACTGTGTGTGACCCTTATTTTATCTTATTATCTCAGCAGCACTGCAAGGCCAAAGTTGGACCTGTTCCCCAAAAATGAAAACTGAGGCTAGGCAAAACTCTAGCTCATACATGGTAAAATCAAAGTTTGAGTCCAGGTCTCTCTTGCAGCAAAGTGCATGCACTTTCTACTAACCCACACAATTTCTTTCGAGCATGTAGGTCCTCACCTAGTGTCTTACAAAATCCTTATAAAAAATCCTGTGAGTTGGTAGTGTCCATCATGTTTTACAGGGACACACAGATCTGGGAGACCTTTTTCTGTCTCCCTCTTGCATCCTCTTAGGGGCTGGCCTGTCTCGGTTTACGGTTATGTGCTTATACTTCTGTCTTTCAAACAAGCACACAATCTCCATGCAGGCGAGGTTTCTATTATCACGTGTATGTGTGGGGGGGGGGATGAATAAAAGCTCAGAAAGAATGAACAAATTTCCTGCCTTGAAATAAAATGTAAAAATAAGTCAATGCTTTGAAACAGTCCTTAATTTATTAGCAAAACTAACCTTCGAGCCAGCAAGGTTATGGAATGGTAAGGGCCTGAGCCCACTACCCACCTCGCATGGATTCCTTCCTTCACCCAGGCCTCTCCTCCCTGCAGCACCTTCCAGCTGGTAGTGTCTATGGATCTGGATTCACAATCACCTGCCTCGGCTGCCTCCAAATCTAGGAAAGCCAGGTCACTCAGTCAGCCAAGGGACAGGACACTCGGCCTTCTACACACTGACAGCCACGTGCTGACTCAGGCCAGAGGGCCTTGTTCCTTTCGAATAAGCCCGATAAGGTTGGTTTCTCCAAAGCTGATAGAACATTAGAAGGAGCTAAGTAAAATCAGCCAGACTGTCAGAGGCGGCACAACCATTGTCCCAGAAGAACAGGCGAGAGCAGAAAAGCAACGAAAGGGGTACAAATGAGAACTCAGAAGCAGAACATTCTCAGAATATTTTATGTAAGGGCAAAGAGTCCCTGCTTTGCTCCACAGGCTCTGATACCACTGCATCATGGCAAAGAACAACACTGTCAAAAACTGCTCTAATGTTTTCTCCCAACTCTTTTAGGAACAACTTAAGCTTTTAAAGAATAATTTCTATTCAAAACAGCCTTTTAAAAAAACTTAAATTTTGCTTCTCAAATGGGCAGAACTTCGGCTCTCAGAAACTATGGCTATTGAGAAAGAACTGTTCAGTCTCGTGAGACTGGCAAAGGGCTTCAGCCCAGAGAAGGCGCCAGGCTGGTGAGGTGCAACTGTACATGGGTGCCGGGGAGGGTCGGCTCTTGCTGCAGAAGTCCACTCGAGACCCCGGGCTGTGGGTGTAGCTGGGAGCTACCTGGCCTTGGAAATTTACATTCTTCCATTGTTACCCACCTGCCGGAAGCTCAGGTGGAAGGCTGCACTGGTTATGACCTGCACATTATCAATGTGACCCTTCCAGCCTAGGTGTGAAGCTGTTCTCACCATGGCTCCCCTTAGGTTTCTTATTTTGGGCTCTCATTTGTTAATTATCGAACCCACAGTGTTACAGCCACCTACATGAAATAATAGAGATGTAAAGAAAAAGAACACCTATACCCTTAACTGGCCAACACATCAACATGTTCTGTGTTTTTATTTGCCTTCCAGTTCTTATTCATGTGGTGGGATATTGGTTGAAAAAATGATGATATTATTCCTTTTCTTTGGAATTCATACCCCTTCAGTGCAACTTTGCAGCTTTCCTCATGTAAGAAATAGAACTGATTCTCCCACCACTTGGATTGTACCTTTCTCTGCCAACAGAATGTGATGAAACTGAAGTTGTGCCCATTCTGAACCTGCATCTCAAGTTGCCTTGAGCTTCCAACTCTCTTCCTTGGAACTTTCTACACCATCGCATGGACCCCAGCCTGCTGGGTGATGCTAAGCTGCCCTCGATGCTCCCGCCAGCATCGAGTCAACCACAAGATCTGCAGATGCAGTCACCAGACCAGGAGCATCGGCTACTCAGAGCCCCCCACACATGGCAAGCCGAGCAGCTCAGCAGAAGCACCAGACCCATGGCCAGTGACCACTGAGTCTTATGCGGTTGTCATACAGCAACAGTTGACACAATGTGCGTGCATACAGCTTACCTCATCATAATCATGTTAGAAATTATACCTCTTTATTCATGTTGCAGTTACATTGCTAATGTAATATTCCCTATATATATATATGAAATGTAATATTGTTAATGTAAATCGTCCACAGTTACTTCAGAGAGGTAACCATGCAATGCTATGAGTACATGTCTCGTATCTTCTAACAATGGTTTCAAATCCTGATTTTTTTTCATGATGAATTCTGTGAATCAATAAATCTCAGTTCTTCATCCATTAGTTAGGAATAGTGATATTTTGAGGGCCTTTTCAAATACTCAAGATGATACATGATGATCCAGTGTCAGAATGCAATGCAAGTTAAATAATAAATGAAAGATATAATTTAAGCCATACTGCAATTCATTTAATTCCCACGTATGAATTGTTGGTTCAAAGATGTAGACAAAAAAAAAAAAAGGAAGAGAGAGGGAGGGAAGGAGGGAGAGAGAGAGAGAGAGAGAGAGAGAGAGAAATGTTGCTGGATTGCATTCTAAGAGTATGCCCTGTGATCTACAGGTTCCACAATTAATTTAGGAATAAGGTTAAATTTAAATAAGACAGTAATAGATCTGAAAAAATAAACCCAACACTTAGAAGTAATGATGGATGCGCTTGACTTTTATTTCTTAAGGGCAAAGCCTAGAAGAACCACCCTAATCCAAGAGTAGACTTGCACTGCACCCTGGTAACCAGAAATCATCACTCTGGTGTCCACCAAACCCTGCAAGAGCTGAGCAGGCAGTCTGAATGGATCAGTCACTCTGGGGAAATGGCACTGTAGCAGTTTTCAGATGGGAGACCGAGACCGAGGGGCTTAAGTTAGACACTCACATGTCCTCAAGGCAGTCAGTGGCTGAACTGGGACGTGGCCCCAGTCCTCTGGCTCAACCTGAGACAGAGCTCTTCCCGAGTTCACTGCAGGCAGGCACTGGCCAGGCCCTGGTTCTGAGGACCTCCCTCCCTCCCTCCCCAAGGCCACCCTCTGCCTCATCCTGTGGATGCACACACACTTGCAGGGAGATGATCAGTGGGGAGCCTTCTTATATGAGCCACTGACAGCACGTCCTCTGAACTGAGACCGAAGCAGCTGACTTTCAGACAAACCGAAGTATACCGAGGAGAAACGGTTCATCTTATACATCAATATACGGCTTAGTGTTAGCTTTCAAAAAAGCCATAAATAAAATCAAGGTAGCAGATTCCTTTAAATTTTATTGTCTCCTTGGAGCTTTGAGATACATTTTCCATTTTGATGAAGAACGTACCACTTTATATAATTTGTCCTTTCTAACAAATAGCATGAGACTTCTTCATCTTCCCGCTGGAAGTTGGGAGGATACTCTTCTGCCATGTGATTTTCTCAAGAAACCCAGATGGATGGATGTGCCCAGGAAGCATATTTATTTTGGTAGAACGAGAAAGCTGGATATAGCTTTAGAGTCACTCAAAAATTATTTTAAATTAAGTTTGAGGTTGAATTAAACCAAACAAAATTAATTATTGAGACAAAAAGGAAAATTTTAGCCCAAGTCAACTCTTATGCTTCATGTGGCCCAGAAGTAAAAGCAATACCTAGAATAATGATTAAAACCTTGGTATTTGATTAGAGAAGGGTTTCAAGACTTCTCCACTCATGAACATGTAACCTTGGGAAATGACTCCAATTTTCTAAGCCTTACTATCTTCTTCCATGCAATGGGAAACATTTATAGCAAACATTTATTGGCCACTTACTATATGTCAAGAATTTTTAAGGAGTCTCATTGTGATTTCATTTAGAAGTTATAGTAACCTCATATGTGTCACTTTTATCCCTGTTTTACAAATATGCATACTGAGTCCCAGAGAGGTAAAATCACTTGCCTAAAGTCAGAAAGTAACAGGCGAGAAAGCCTAATTTGAACCCAAGCAGCTGCTCTCAGAGCCTAAGGAGTGGGATACTCCTTCAAAAGCTTGGATGTGTGCCTGGCTTCTAGCAAGAACCCAGAATCGCACCTCTACTCCTGCCCTTGGCAGAGGGTGATGAGGCGGAAACCTGCACGCACAGTCCTGAGCTGCCTTCACATCTGCATGGGCTTGCAGGGATGCACAGCTCATAGCCCATATTACAAACACCTGCCTGTTTTCCTGAATTCTCCTAGAAATAAGGTCGATTATGAACTGGAAAATAGAGAAAAGTATAAAGTTTACTGAATTCTACTATTTAAACAATTGTTCTTTTGGTGCAGAGTTATATCCTTATAGTCTTTCCTCTATACCCATTTTCCCCAAAATGTAGATTATCTACAAATGAGATTTAATCCTGCTCTTCCCAATACTTACATCATCAGCATTCCCTATTCCATGCACTATTCTGTGAAAATGGGACTTTCATGACTGCATACTATTTCATTTTGTAGATTAGCTGGAGAGGGACAGGAACTAAAAATGGACATGGAGAGGGACGTGGAACTAAAATGATTAGAACCATGCATAAGCTCAAGGTTCTTGTGTTAAATACGGGGAGCTGGCATGGTGGCACATGCCTGCAATCCTAGCACTCTTGGAGTCTGAGGCAGGTAGATTGCAAGTTCAAGCCCAGCCTGGACAAGCCCTTACTGACTTAGTGAGACTCTGTTTCAAGATTTAAAAATAAAAAGAAAGGGCTGGGAATGTAGCTAAGTGGGAAGGCCCTGGGCTCAATGCCCACTACTGTAAACAAAGACAAAAACGAACAGAAACTGTTGTTAGAGAGGTCTTCTTTCCATTTCCATATTGGTCCCCTCCTCTAATAGGGTCGTGGGAGGGAAATGATGGCCAGTCTGCTACACAGACATTCTCCTCTGTGCTCTGCCCTCTCACTGGACAGAGGACAGTATGACGAGGTCTGGGTTTGGACCTATGAGAGATGGGAGAGAAACTTCCACGGCCCAGGCAGAGGTTCAGTGCAGTTTATTAATAATTCCTTCCCTCAGAGCACCCGCCCCAGTGTCAAGGGGGCTGAGGACATTTTGGTGTTTGTAAACAGTGATTGCAGGCTAGCTTGGGGCACCAAAATACTAAAATCGGGTAACTTACACTTGTCTTTGTTGTTCTTATTTGTTTGTTTTAGTGAACAGGGCTTTGGATATCATGATTTTCTTATGTGACCAAAAACAAATACAAGGGGGCCAATAGCAATGCAACGATTGGAATAGTAAGTCACCGCTATTGAGCCTATAATGTGTTAACTGCTTTACACATTCCCTTTTGATGCCTCCATGATTTTCTCACACAGGGATCACCCATATTTTGCAAAAGCAGAAGTGGAAGCTGGAAGTGGTCACATGATAAGGAGTCAAAAGCATCCAGGTCAAGGGTGGCAGAGCCGATGCAGACTTGTCCAGCTGAGACAGCGCTTCTCGTGGGCAGGGGTAAAGGGCCGTTCTCAGAGACACACAGATGCCCAATACTTGCGTGGAAGAAGCTCAAATCCCTGTCCATCAGGAAATGTACATCAAAGCCACAATGAGCCATCACCACCCAGTACGAATGCCTGCTACTAACAAGATCACAAGTCCCGGGATGTGGAGAAAAGGGAGCCTTGAACCCTGCCGAGGGCAAAGGAAATGAATGCAGCTACTATGAGAAACAGTATAGCGCTTCCTCAAAAAGTTAAAACAGAACTGCTCTATGATCCAGCAGTCCCACTACTGGGCATAGAGCAAAGGAAATGATAGTGTGTCGAGACATGTGCACGCCCATGTTCATTGCGGCACTATTCACAACAGCCGAAAAAGGAAGCGGGGGACACCCTAAGTGTCCATCCACTGATGAGTGGATAAAGACAATGTGGTGCACACGCGCCATGGAACGATACTGAGCCACAAACAAGAATGAAATCCTGTCATTTGCAACAACACAGACGGAACTGGAAATAATTACAAGAGATGATGCAAGGCAGGCACAGAGAAGCACTGCCTGATCTCACCCGGAGAATCTTGCAAGGTTGATCTTGCAGAATTTGAGAGTGGAGTGGGGGTGGTCCCTCAGGCCCGGGAGGAGCAGGTAGGAAAGGGAAGGTGGGGCAGAGGCTGGCAGCTGGGAACAAGTTAGTTCGGCAGGAGCAAGAAGCTCCGGTGCGCACGGCGTAGCGGGGGACTTTGGACAGCATAATGCAATGCGTGTTTCAAAAAGCTGGGAGGAAACATTTAGAAAGTTCTCATGTGAAAGTAATAAATGTTTTAGGAGATAGACATGCCTAACCTGATTTGTGCATTACTCAATGTGTACATGAAGCATTATATAGTACCCAATTAATATGCATCTTTATCTTTTTATGTGTCACTTAAAAATAAACAAACAGTATTTCTCTATGTGACATCTGTCAGCCTGTTTTTGGGAGATAAGTGAGTTAAAATTCTTTTCCTGTTCTAAAATAAGAATAATTTTAGATTTGCAGACAAGCCCCAAGAATGTTACCCGAGAGCTCCTTGGCTTGCACATAGCTTCTCCTGTGGTTGACATTCCCATACTACCATGGTTTCGCTAATGAACCAAACCTGATTTAGCCGGTTCTTACCAGCTAAACATTGTAGCTTATTCTAATTTCCTTGGCTTTCACCTAGTGTCCTTGATTTGGTTTTTGTTTTTATTTTTTTTGGTACCGGGGATCGAACTCGGGACCTTACGCTTGTGAGACAGGCGCCTGAACCACTGAGCTAAATCCCTGGCTCACCTAGTGTCCTTTTTCTCTTCCAGAATCATATTCATGACACCACATTACATTTATTTGTCACTTCCCCCTAGGCTACTTCAGTCTGTGAGAGTTTCTTAGATTTCTTTGTTTCAGATAACCTTGATGACATTCTGAAGAGAAGTGGTCAAGTACTTTATAGAATGTTTCCAAATTGGGGTTTTTCTCATGGTTCAACAAGGGTTATAGGTGGTAATTTTTTATCAGCGCACGTTTGCAGTACATAGGGATTACATCTGTCGGGGGAGTTGGTACACATCATAGCACATTTAATTCGTTTTTGCCACCTTCCCCTCCTACGCCTCACTCTCTCTTCAACTCTCGATCCCCTCCCACTTGAAAAATCTCTACTTCCATCTTTCCTTTGATGCTCTCTTTTTAAAAATCCTTTTGCCCTTCCTTCCCTCCCTCCCCCTTCACCTCACGTTACTGAGATACATGCATACCCTGCACAACTCATAATAGCTAAATCTTGGAAACAGCCTATATGTTCAACAGAAGAATGGATAAAGAAAACGTGTTGTTTACATGCAATGGAGTAGAGTACTACCCTGCTGTAGGTGATAATTTCAAACCAAACTATAAATTAAACTCAGTACCTCCACCCAGGATTAACAAACCATAATATATACTTTAAAAATTAAAACTTGAAGAAACTTAGATCCTTTCATGTCCACCTCTAGTTTAATTCCCTTTTCTTGCACATTTATACATTTGTACTTTTCTCATCTGTTTTTACATGCACTTGTTCCATTTATCAATAAGTAATATGCATCATTTTACATTTTATTGTATAACTGTTATAATAAACAATCCTGCCTCTTGCTTCTTTAGGTAACATTAGATTTTTGAGATCAAAGTTTATGTATATGGATTTTTTTGAAACAGGGTCTTGCTATGAGTTCAGGGTATCCTTGAACTCACGATGTAGTCTAGGCTGGCCTTGAACTTGTGATCCTCCGGCCTCAGCCTCCTGAGAGCTGGGGTTACAGGATGTGCAACCACACCTGGCTATGGATCTTTCTCATTTCATTTTTAACTTCTGCATGGTGTTTTGTTTTATGAAGATGCCATGTTTATCCACTTGCGTAACAATGGACATTTAAGTTGTTTTCAATTTTTGTTATTTTTGCAACAATATATAATGAACCTCCTTGGCTTTATTCTTGGCCGAGATGGTTCATTTTCAGTACAGTGTGTATGGGGCATGATGGAATATACAGTGAACATTTCAAGTTTTAAAAATCGTCACAGTAAAAGACATATTGCCATTAATTCCCCTTAAAATATTCCAGCTTGCTCCACATATACTTTTCCCATCGTTCTTGCCCCTTTCTGGAGCAGCTCTGAAGTCCTCTTCTGCAAGTGTCTTTAGTCGTGCTGTGGTGGCTGCCTCAATGTCCTGAATCCACTCAAAACACTGCAGTTCATGGTCATTTTGACCTTGGGGAAGAGCTGGAAGCCACCTGGCGCCAGATCTGGTGAGTGAGGTGGCTGAGGACCCATGACAGTGTTTTCTCAAGCCTGCTTTTCCACTGAAGGGCACTCGGCAGCAGCATTCACGGTTTTGATCCTATTTTATAAAGACACTCACAAAAGAGGACTCCAGAGTTGCTTCAGAAAGTGACAGGAACGATAGCGTAAGTGTGCTTGAAGTGGGGGGGGGGATTTTGAGGGGATTAATGGCAATGTGGCTTTTGTAGTAGTGAAGTATTTAGAATCTAAGCATTCATTATACTTTATCACACCTCATATCTAGCAGTGAACTCCCTGGTCTGTTTTATTTTCTGTGCTGGGGATTGAACCCAGGGTCTTTGTGTTGAGCTACATCCTCAGGCATTATTATTTTATTTATTTTTTTAAGACACGGTCTTGCTAAGTATCCCGAACTGGGCTTGAATTTGCAAGCCTTCTGCTTCAGCCTTCCAGAGTGCTGAGGTTACAGGTATGTGCCTCCACACCTGGCCCTGGGTGGTGGAATAAGGTCACATTTGCCCTTTGTTCTTGGTGTGACCAAATCCATTTCCTTTTTACACTCTTGCCCCAGCACCACACGTTTCCATTACACCTTATACAACTGCTGCTTTTAGACTCAATGCTTTGCCAACTTGATGGATAAAAATGTTATTTCAGTTACAACTTTCTTAAGGCTTAACTGATGTATGATAATCTGTGCGTGCTTAAAATGTATAATGTGAGGAATTTTAAGGGTGAAGACGGAACTATAATCGAGATTCTGAGTATTTCTACTGCCTCCTAAAGTTTCCTCATGCCTCTTTGCAATTCATCTCTCCCTCAACCCTTTTGTTTTAACTTGGTGCACTACAGACAGTGGTCATTTCATTTTCCCAAAGAAGTTTGTTTCCTTGTGTCTACATGATGCAACAGTTAGAAGGGGAAAGCAACTGATATTTCTATTGGGGGGGGGACCTCCCTTTAAAAAATGAAGGACAAGATTGCAATATAGACTGGAGTTATGAAGACTGACAGAGCAAGACGTTATTCATGTCTTCTCTTCCTACCCAAGAATAGGAAGCAGAACTCTAAGATGACTCTCAAGTTTGCAGCCCCCTGTTGTACACACCGGGTGGGACCCCCACCTTGAGTGTGACTGGACTCAAGGAGGCTGCACCATGTGGCAAAGTGAAGGGGTCTGGAACTGTCATCAAGGGCCCCAAACAGTTGACATTAAAGTAATCAAAATAGAAGCAACTGAGATGGGCTCCGTCCCATCACCTGGGTTCTTAAAGGGTCCTAAGTGTCAGAGACAGCCACAGAGCTGTGGAGAGGACCTCATCTCTGGAGCTCAGAACCAAAGGCCCATGCAGTGCCATGGGCAGAGAATGGCAGGGCCTTCGTCCTGCACTTCAAGGAACTGACGTCTGCTAAGAGCCACGAAACAACCCACAGCCTCCCACGAGATTGCAGCCCAGATCCCAGCCCTAGCAGAGCCAGGTGACTCCCACCCTGGGGAGCCGCAAATGTACATGCATGGTTCTAAGTTTCCAGGCATTCTGCAACTCACCGTGCAGCAGGACAGATGGGCGCATGCAGCCACAGCTGACCTGGCTTTCATAGATTAGCTCGCATTTTCTAGAATTTTTAAATGAATGGAATTATACATTATATGTACACTTGGTCTCACTCGACATAATGATTTTGGGTATTCACGTGGTTTTATTTCAATAGTTAAGGTTTTTTTCACTCAAAATATGATTGTGCTATATTTGTGTATATATATATACTTTTGTATATATATATTTGTATATATATGTATATATATACTATATTTGTGTATATATATATATCCACCTATTAACAGACATTTGGCTTTGAGGCTTTGGGCTGTTCTGAATAAAACTGCAAGTCTTCACATGGATCTACTTTTATTTCTTATTTTAATTTTGAATTTTCTGATTACTGGAAGAGTGAATTCTGCTTTCACATTTTATTGCCTGTGTGGCTCTATTCTCCTAAGAATGATCTCTTAGGATTTTATGCCTATTTTTCTATTAAGTTATTCACATTCTTGTTACTGATTTATAAGCGTTGTTTATACATTCTGAATGCAAATCCTCTGTTTATTATTATCTATATTCAAAGCATCTTTCTCCAGCTGACTATTCTCTTTGACACATAAAAATTTAAATATTGAGGAAGATTAAGTTGCTTATTGTTTCCAAAAAATAAAGTTTGCTCTTATTACTTGTTTTAAGAAATCCTCCCTAGACCACAAGTCTTCAAGATAATTTCCTAATTTTTTTACAGTAGTTTCAGAGTTTGTTTTTTACATGTAGGTCTTTGATGCTTTTGAAGTTAATTTTTGTATGGAGACAGGTAGGAATACAATTATTTTTTCTAGAAAGCCAATTTTCTTAATTCCACATATCAAATAGCTCATTCTTTCTCCACTGGTTTTCAGTATTGGATTAAGCAGTTCCATAGAGGCATAAATCTTGATGTCAGCCGTCTGTGCAAACGCTTACTGGTTACTGTGGGTCCAGTACTGTGCTGCTTTAATTATGATATCCTCATCATAAGCCTCGTACATTTTATGACATTTTCCTCTCTTTTGTCTTTGTTTTCCCAGAATTGTCTTACCCTTTCCTAGATTTTACTCTTTAGATAAAATCAAGAATACATTTATCAGAATGCTTAAAAAATGTTGGTACATCTTTTATTAGAATTGCATTGAATTTATGGATCAATTTGGGGGAAATTTTATATCTCTACCTTATTGAGTCTTCTCATCCATTGCCACATTCTTTCTATTTTTCTTGTCTTCTTTTTTGATGCTTTAATAAAATTTTACGCTTTTTCCCCATGAAGATATTGCACTCACTCCCTTTGTTAGATTTATTCCTCCATAGATACAGTCTTAAATTTCAGGCAAACCATCAGAGCTATTTCTCTGAAAGTTATAATGTGAAGAAATTGGATTCACACCAAATAGACTACTTCAACAAAGAGAATGAATCAAATCGACTTCTGGTGTTGCTGATGAGCTGATGTTTAAAATGATGATTTTTTTCTATTCTGCATTAGGAAAGAACTCATTATGAGTCCTCACATGAGAGGATTTTGCTTCGCATGCCTTTCATGGGAAATCACCTGTGATCCGGAAATTCTACAGCTCCCCTGACCCACTGGCTGGGAGAAACGCCTGCCCACTCCACTCCCGATCGTGTATGCTGGGAACTGTGGGGGCCAAGGTTGCTAGATCTTCCAATATTTCAAGAAAATCTGGCAGTCTGAATTTTTACATGCCATTTTCTTACTTTTAGAAATTGGCAAAATTTTTTCATAAAAGACGTTCAGCATTATGTGGGCCAACTAGACAGGACCGAGCCCTGGTCGGACCCGGAGCGGGCCTGCTGCCAGCCTTGGGGAAGTGCTGTCCTCGTCAGATCTCAGCATGGCTTCTTCTTCTTCTCCTCAAACTTCTTTCCTTCTACCTGCAGCTGTGCACAGAGCAGGCTCACCCGTGTGGAACACATTTCCCAGCCTTCAATCCTGGTGTCAGAGTGTGGGCACTATAAGACACGGAGGTTTGTGGCGTCCTACTTCAGCTTGGGTGGTTTTAGCAGTTTTGAGGCTGAGGCGGAGAAGCCACCAAGCAAGGTGCACCATGACCCAGGGGCCTGGCCAGACCCTCACTCAGGTAGCGGGGCCACATCCGCCCGTTTACTCTTACACTGTCTGAGCAGGCGTTAGAGCCACCAAGGAGCCAGGCTGTGATCCTTCCCAGAAGCCCTCAAGTAAATACAGTTATTTTCTAAGTAAGATACTATTGAATTAATTCTCAAGAAGCCTGTGGATGAACTCTAGACACAGTGGAGAGAAAACACATAAATGTTTTCTTCTAAGAGAAAACTAAAAATGCACACAAACTACTGTGGCTCTATTGAATTAAATGTTCTGTTCATGCTTAGTGGTGTGGGCTGAGAATGCCAGC
Organism: Heterocephalus glaber; assembly: GCF_000247695.1. Next base: position 2,486,588 of record NW_004624888.1, read on the forward strand.
AGTTGTGACCTCTTTCCAGATGGGGAGTAGAATGCGTGAGCACAGTGGTAACATGTTCACTGGGCATTTCTGACATGGCTTCCGTACATGGGTGTTTACACTGGCTGCACATGAACACACTCGTGTAAACAGATGTGTGCCAGGCTTCCTACAACACAGCCATGTGCACTGAAACGCGGTATCATGATTCAACAGGAAAGAGTCCCCACACGCTTACACGCCTGTTGGCCTGATGCATGGCTGGAGACCCCTGAGATCAGAGGGCTGCAGAAGTAGCCACGGCTCATTTGTGTCCTTCCCTTGCTCTTTAGAGTGCTCCTGCATGCCCCATGAACCAGGCAACTCTGAAGGGCTTTAAAATCACAGAGCTTCATTTCACAATGGTGACCACAGGATCAGCCAAAGAGCCTCTGGAGATGGAGATGGAAGTGTTCACTTCACGGAACTGAAGTGATTCAGAAAAGCTGTGCTGTCATTTGCTGCAGCGAGAGGTCACTGATAACTTTGAATGCCTTCAAGACGTCATGGAGATATTAGGATCATCATTACAGTTATCACTTATTGATTAACACGGGCTTAGTTAACTGTAACTCACACCACTGGCTGGAAAGCCATAGCCTATGGGCCAAATCAGGCCCCCCAGCTAACTGCTTGAGAAAATTCTGATTAGAATATAGCTGTGTCCCTTTTTACATATGGTTTACAGCTGTTCCTTGCTACAATGCCTGAGTTATGTAGTCGTGACAGCAACTGTATGGCCCACAGAGCCCAGGGCCTTTTGTCTTCATCATTTTGACAAAATACAGTCAGTTGCTGTAACAGAATACCTGACACTGGATAATTTATAAAGGGTTTTGTTTGTTTCATAGTTCTGGAGCTGCAAGTTCAAGACCAGGTGACTGCATCTGGTGAGGGCTCTTACTGGGTCAAAACATGGCAGAAAAGCAGCAGGGCCAGTGGGCATGGGTGAGGGAGGTCACAGAGGAGGGCGGCCAGCTTTGTGTCCACCCGCGGTTGTGAGGACTAGTCCAGTCCCATGGGACATGCATTAATTAATTCCTCTTGATAACCCAATCACCTCTCCAGTTCCTGCACCTCTCGGCACTGTTACATTGAGCACCAAATTTCAGTATAATTTCCGAAGGAAACAGACCCTACTCAAACCATACCCAGTTACTACTCAGCCTTTACAGAAAACAGTTATAACATATGGTCTATCATGTGTATGTCTTTTCTTTTCTTTTCTTTTTTAGCAGATCTTAACAATGTTATAAAACAGAAAAACAGACTTGGTCCCCTGAGACAGGATTTGGCTTTGAGGCCAGTGTTTGCCAATCTCTGGTCTAAACAATCAGAACAATAAATCGAATTCCGATTTGTAGCATTTGCAGATTCCCAGGGTACAAACCTCCTGTCCCCTATGACAAAGTTTAAGCCACCAACATTCCTTGTAGGATGCAATGTTGGGAAAAGATGTGCAGCAGTGTCACTGGAACCAAATGCCCAAGCTGAGCTAGGTGTGGGGGCTCACTGCTGTAACCCTAGCACTCAGGATGCTGAGGCAGGAGGATCACAAGTTCTAGACACACCTGGGCTACATGGTGAGTTTGAGGCCAGCTTCAGTTACAGTGAGACCTTGTCTCAAAAGCTAAAATGAACGAACACCCCTCACCCCCCGACACACACACACAAATGCCCAAGCTATCCGGTCCTCTGAGAGGAGCACTGGTGTGAAGGAACAGGGAACGGGTTTATTCAAAGCCAGCCCGAAGACAGTCCACCTCCTCCAAGCTCTGTCTTGGGGCGCTCAGCTCTCTCCTGGCAAGCTCAAGGGAGAAAGGTTTTTACAGGAAGGGAAGGGAAGGAGGTACCACGAGCAGGAAAGCAACACTGTCAGGGCCTCTGTCCACCGGAGAGTCTTCCCAGACTGGAGTTAGCCCAGGACTTCGGCCCGGAGCTGGTTCAGGGGACCGAGGCAGGGCTTCCTCCCTGAGAAGGTTAGGGAGGGCTGGACAGCAAAGGGACTGGGAGCAGAAGGGAGGCCAGAGGGAGGTTTCACCCTCCAGATACAGTGTGCAGAACTTCAGGGGCATGGGCAGCAATGTGAAGTAAAATAATTAGCAGTGAGATTTAAGTGTTTATGATTTTAATATAATTTTTTAAATTGTAAGTTAATACTGTATAATTCAGATTTTAACAGCAAACGCGATTAATGACTGGCTTGTAAAAATCTTTGAAAGTTTGCTGGTTCTTGTGAACCAGAAAAAGCCTGCTGCTGTACATCATTGAGCTTAGGAAACTTTGCACCATTCAGAGGTAGAAGGAAAGTACAGACCACTGCACTGTAAGTTAGAAAGTGCTAAGTTTCAAAATATACATTTAGACCTGAGGAGACTTGAGCACAAACATGCAGGCGACTCCACTTCACTGTGTGGGTGACATCCGTCGTCACTAGGATCTGCATGAGCCACACAAGCACAGTGTAAAAACACAATTGGCATCCAGACTCATGTGATCTCCACTCCTAAATCCATTTTCTTCAAGGAAACAAAAGTCAATAACAGGTGGGTTTGATCTTGATTGATTCAAAATATTTAGTAGATAAATTTCCCACTGTTTGCACCAGCCAAGTTTGGTTCTGACAGTTTCTGTGATCCATTTAAATATTCACAGTGTTTCCAAATCGCAGCAATGGGGAGGCAGGGATGGTTTTCTGGCAGCAGTGCTGCTGTCTTACTGTCATTGTTCCTGGGTTGAAGAAGGCATTTGGCCCATGTTTTGCAAAGACCTTTTTATATTTCTTCAAATTCAGTCAATAGACGTGGAGCCTAGGCTGAGGAGGTGCATTCACAGTTCATTAAAACTGCAAAGAGCACGGTATCCATCAGATGGGTCTGCACTGTGTGGGTTTTTAAAAGATATTTAATGTTTTATGTTTTAAGAAAAAAGAAACACAAAACTAATTACTGTCAACCACATTTTAAATCTTCAGATATCTAGCCAGCAGAAAGCTGTTATTAAACCACAGTAAACCTTTGCATTTCTCCCACATAAGAATCATTATTTTATTCACATATTGGCTTCCACACAGAAGTTGTCAATCAAGACAGCCATGCGATTGCCTGAAAAAGAAACAGCTAAAGGTCTTTGTTTTTCTTCAGATACACATGCAATAGCTATCCTTTGGGGTTTCCCACTCTCACCTCCAATTGTTACTAAGAAAATAAACGGAGAAAGCTGCTGTTAATTATGATAATGCGGCTCTCAGCTTTTAAAAGATCTTTTCCTTTTAACATTCAACTCTCCCCATATCACTTCAGGGCAGTGGAGCCTTGAGCATCTGGGCATCACCGAAAACCCAGTGGGTGGGGATCTTTCTTCCAGTCGCTCTTGCCTGTTAGCATCTGCTGTCAGCAGCCTGCAGGTAACAACAGGCAGTGAGACAATACCTCATGGAGATGTGAGTGCAGTAGCCCAAAGTATTGGCAATGTTGCTATTTAAAGTTCTAGCTTAGCATGACTGCTCCCTGTTGAAGTCGTATCTGAGGGTCTGTGTTTTCCAAGGGTCTTTTCCTGGTTTTGTCTCCATCACCCCTGTTAACGAAGGAAAATAAAGTAGCTTTTGTCCAACTAGCAGAACTTAAATCTCCTATCTTGCTTTTTATGTGGCCCAAATAAACTGTTACATAAGCCTTTAGGGATGGTTGCCTTAGAACTTTTTTTCAATTATTTGCTCATTATCCAAATTAACCCCAAGCAAACCTACATGTTCACCTCAAAATCTTCATTGGCCCTCTGAGTTGTTGAAAGATCGTTACAAAAAGGTAAGAGGCCTATTAGGGTTAAATCACCTATAGTCAAAACATGGTGTGCCATCGAATATGATAGAAAATGATATGCATCAATTAAAGGGAGATTGAAGAAACACTGTTCCCCTGTACAAGTTTGCTTTATGGAGGGAGCATAGTTATTTAAATAGGAAAGTTATTTTAGGGTTTCCAACAAGTAAGTGAATTCCAGTTTTGTGATATCATCTAACTCAACCATGAAAAGTATAAAGTAGAACAATATACTGAATGTCAAGTTTTCCAATTACTATAAGATAAAGTAACAACACAAACCCTTGAAACCCTAAGGAAGTAATAATATAAAACCCACCTGTGAAGAAGCAGATAGGAAGTTTGGGTTCTGATCTCTTATTATAGGAAGCAGCAGAGGTGTCTTTCAGAAGCAGGAGCTCCAGGCTCCTTTCCATGATGTGTTTCAGCGATACCTGAAATTGCTGAGTGCAGCCTTCTGGCCTCCCTAGCTCACCCAGGTCTGGTGCTGGTGGTTCGGGAAGGATGGTGCACTTTCCCACAGCGCGGTCTTATAAATCAGCCCTAAAATGTGCCTCTAAAAGGCGTCCAGTACACATCTCCATTCTTTGCATTTTATTATGTTTGTGTACTCATTTATATTGCTCAATACACTATAAGTTCCACTAGGTACTTCTTAATTCTGTATCCAGTACTTGGTGCAAGGTGTATGTTGATAAAACTACATTGAATAAGTGAATGAACATTCTAAACTTGGATTTATTAATCTGGATTAGCCATATTCAGCTTCAGCAGGTCCTTCTTTTTCTTTTTTTTGGTACCGGGGATCGAACTCGGGACCTTGCACTTGCGAGACAGGCGGAGGAGCCACTGAGCAACATCCCCGGCCCAGCAGATCCTTCTTTTAGGATCAGTAGGGAGACCTCTCCACTACAGCTCTCCCTGGAGCCTCACACCCTTATTCCCACCAGTTTGCTTATTGTGTTTCCTTAGATGTTTTGAAGACCCTGGCCTCAACATGTGTAAGACTGGAGACATTACCTCCAGTCCTTTCCTGCCAGTCTGATGTTCTTCCTGTGGATACTGTATAAGTTGTCCAGGTTGGAAAAGTTAGTTTCGTCCCCATCTATATCTAATTCATTCTGCAGGTCCACTGACCTTCCTCCGAAGTAGCTCTCCTATCACTCCACTCCTCACGGCCCATCTAGCCAATGTTCCAGCCCTGTCTAGCAGCCCACTCCTCCCTGGAATACTGCACTCGCCTCTAATTAACTTCTTGTATTCTTCCCACTCCCCTTTCCCATCTGCTGTCCCCCATATATGAAACAGATCAAATCCTCAACAGTCCTCAGACAGTGGGCTTCCCACCTCCACAGTCACACTGACCTCATCTCGCCCCACGTAACCACCACCTTCGTCAGGCTCGTCAGCTTTGTAGCTGTCCAAATGCCCCACGTTCTGTCTGTCTCTGGGGTCCTGGGACATGCGTCCCAGAATGCACTTCTGCCCTCTTCCAGCTCTTGCTGTTGTTCTTTGGGTCTCAGGTTAAAAACCACTTCCTCTGGAAGGCGTCCCTGATCTGCTGCACTTGATCATGTTATATACTTCCAACATTACTTTCTTTTATTACCGCTTTGTCATTATATGTGTACCATTAGTGTGGTCATTTGATTATGATTGGCTTTCTCATTACGTAAAACTATTAGCAGCAAGAAGTCTAAGCGTATGCCTGGTTTATCCACCACGACCTACGCCACGGCCTTGCCTGGGGCCAGGCATGCCTTCTCGGCTATGTACATATTTGTTGAACTACGGAACAAACAAATTGAGGCGGACCTGGTGACCAGCAGAAGGGCGCCACCCACTCCAATCTGGTCACGGCTGACCCTACAGCTCATCAGCCCGAGATCTCAGATTTCAGAGACCTTCACTCCCCACCCACCCACACACCTGTGGATCAGCCATTTCCTGTTCTCTTTTCCCAGAATCTGGCTGGAGTCTTTTCTGACTCAGCTCCACTCTGGATCGGTAGGGTTCTTACTTGAAGAAGCAGAGGCAGACCGTGGCTGATGAAGCAGAAAACAAGTTCAATAACGGATACTGTAGCTCACAGATATTGAGAGCTTTAGGGAACTGGGCTCACTGCCACATTTCCAGGAACAATGCCCCAAATCATGTTCCAAAGTTAGTCTAAGGAGAAGAGGGTTGCTGCCGTCTCATAGCATGAGCCCATGACCATACCATCGCCGCCTGTGTCAGGCACCAGCCCCGCACTGCCCTCTCCCCAAAGCAAGATTCTGCTGCTCCTCACCAGCTACATGCATTTCGCTGGAAGCCCCCCACCCCAGCCCAGCCTAATCACTCATTCCTAAAGTCTAGTGCGGGGCAGCGAGCTCTGGTTAGTGTGGACATACATGTTCTAGCTGCAAAACTGGCTGGAAGTGAGTTTTCAGGCTCTCACCCTGGGAACCCATGAAGTGGAAAAGCCCTACAAACATGAAAGCATTTTTAAAAGATACTGGGGAGTCAGAAAACAGGATCGATGCCCAGTCCATGAATCATGGCCCACACTTCCTGCTCAGTCTCTGATGGCGAGCCTCAGCCAGTCTGCTCGGCCTACCACACTCACTCCCACAGCTTGTGAAGAGTGCAGCCTGGTGGGTCTGGACTCAGACCCTAACAGATTTTTAGAGCCAGTATCTTGGAAATCTGTTTGAGATCGTAGAAAGCAGTATTTCCAAGCACAAACTCTGGAATCCAATAATGTGAGTAAAATGTAACATCAGCTTTTAACTAAGTGTATGACTTTGGCAGATAGGTTATCAAAGGCTATGGAGATGAATATCATGACTTGTTCTTGCAGTCCCTGGCGCATGACCAGCACACCATCTGAAGAGTGAATAAATGGACAAAAAATTATAGAAATGAGTGACTTTGGTATTAATCAGAACAAACAAGATCAAGCTGTGTTACCAACTTACAAAGATCATGGCTTAAAATAGCAAGGGTCGCTTCAAGTCCACTGAGGGATGGAAGGGGCCCTGTTCCAAGCCACTGCATTCTAGGATGCTTGGGAGTGGAGTTTTCACTACTTGGAACATCATTAAGACACAGGGGAAGGAACACGGTGAACTGTGTGTTGGCTCCTGGAATGTCCAAGAGGTAGCATGTGTCACTTCCAGGGACTTACTAAGGCAAATTATAGAGGCACACCTACCTCCAAGAGATTAGGGCAGTGCTCAAAGGATAGCTTAAAACATTGGGCGAACAGCAGAAATGATGGCCTCAACTTTTCTGAATCTATTTTCTTATTTTTAAAACAAGTAAGGACAATATTAGGATCTACCTCTTAGGGCTATTGTGAAGACTAAATGAAGTAGGTAGATAAGTGATAGACAGGATAGATCATACAACATGGAATTATATGTAAAGTTTTCAAAGTTCATCAGGGGCAATTTGATTGACAGGAGTGAATTTCAGGCAAAGTTTATATCTGCATGGGGGCAAGACACAGAGCCTAGTCACCCAGGTCAAAGAGTCAGACAAGAGTCAACCTGCTGAGACTGGACGGTGCAAGTCAGAGTGAATGGACACAGCACAGCAAGACCTGAGGGATGTGTCTCTTCCCATCCGTGACGGTGACCCTTCTGCCAGGTGAAGTGGTGTGCTTACAACAGAAGTGCAGAGAGAATTTTTTAAAAATCAGGAACAACAACTTTGAAAGGCACCACTTTGGATATATAGGAGTTTTGCTGAGAGGAGAAAGGGCTTTGGAGAAAGAAACTGGAAGGCTTTGAAGAACAAATGAGGGTTACAGCGTTTGTGCTATGACTGCATGGAACAAGCAGGAAGAAAACTACAGAAGAATCATTGTGTAGAGGGACCAGAAAAGGTCACCTGACTTGGGATGACAGACAAGAGATGAAGAGGAAGGGGGAGGTTGGAGGGTCTGACGGAAGGGGCCTCATGAAGAGGCGGGGAGGGCATAGTCAGAACAGGCCCTGAGCAGACCTCTGCCCGCTGCTGATGTTAATTTTGGGGACCAAGTGGACCGTATTACAGGTTGCCCAGATAGCCGGTAAAGCATTATTTCTAGGTATGTCTACGAGGGTGTTTTCAGAAGACCTTGGCACTCGGATGCCAAATAAGGACTGAGTAAGGAAGATCGGCAGCGAGATCAACCCTCACCCAGTGTGGGTGGGGCCACGCAATCAGAACAGAGGGAGGGTGGGTGAGCTTGCTTTCTACTTCTCTCCCTGGAACCTGGACAACATCTGCCCCTGCTAGGCGCTGCTTAGGGTCCAGGACTTGTACCCACAGCCCAGCAGGTTCTGAGCCCTCAGCCCCTGACAGTGACACGGCTGGCTTCTCTGCTTCTGGGGCTTGCAGAGCAACATCAGGAGACTCCTTCGAATCCATAATTCCATGAGCTGATGCCCATAGTAAGTTCCTGCTCACGTCTTCATTGGTTTCTCTGGAGAATCCTGACTAGTACAGTGGCCACGAAACAGCCAAACCAAAGCCTGCAGACCTCACCACCATTTGGGTGGTACGTCACCATACTGAGGAGCCAAGTGAGCTGCTTTTCTGGACTCCGGTGAATTATTTAAGGTTGAGACACACTTTGTACATCTGCGTCTCTGCTGAGCCTTAACCCAAGTGGACACTCTTACTCCCTGCCAAGGACCTTGGATACCCTGAACTTCTGAAGAGAAGCCATTGATACCAACATGGCTGAGCAAAGGGAGAAGCCAGCAGACACACTTGGAAGGGAAAACAGCCAGTGATCTGGGTTACAGCTTAACACCTGAGTACCCTTTGCCCATTTTCCTCACAGTATCATTGGTCTTGCTCCCAGCAAGGGACCAAATTGCACCTGTGGATGCAACTTTCAAAGGAACAATTTCTACATAATATATGTTTTTTTTCATGAACAAAGGTATCACTAGGAAGTTATATAAGATCATAAAGTAAGGCATTTTAGTTTAAAACTAGTAAAGCTGAGAACTAAGACTTATTGAATACTTACTGCATTTCGGGCCTTATTTGAGCTCTTTAAGTGGGACATTTTACAACAATTTGCACTCCATTTTATACAGGAAAAAGACGAAAGTCAAGAGAGCTAAATGTCAAACATTCACGGAGGATGATTTGAACCCAGAGTCTGAGCGCGGCACCTACCAGTTTGACTGCTGAACTACACTGACCCCACTGTACACCATGTATGCTCGAGTCTCTGGCTCTCCTTCCTTCATTCAAGTGTTCTGTGAGCGTCTGCTGTGTTAGCAGAGGGATAAGGAAGTCAGCAGGACGCAGCACCAGTACTGTGGAATCACTCCTGGCCCAGGCTGCAGGGATTCATTGCTACCTCGTCCTAAACAGTTCCTTTGGCCAGCTCATCTCATTGTCAACTCGGCTGGACGAAGAGACCCCTGGAGGTGTGCTTGGCTCTGGGGGCGGCACCCTCATCAGTGTCTTGTGTATGACTGTACGGCAACCCTGCTGTTCACAGCTCCTGTCTCTTAGGAGGTGGGGCCCGTTGGTGGAGGTGGGTCACTGGGCGCCTGTCTTTGGAAGGTTCGTGTCTTCCCCGTGCTATTTTCTGGGCATCATGACCTGAGCAGCTTTGTTTTATCATGCCCTTCTGCCATGATGTTCTTGCCTTGGAACCAGCTGACCATGGACTAAAACCTCTGAACCAGTGAGCCAAATTCAACCTTTCCTCCTTTAAGTTGTGAGTGTGAAGCATTTGTCACCATAACAGGAAAGCTGACCAATACAAAGTGATTTCTTCATGGAAAACTAAGATAAAATGTGTGTGTGGGGGGGGGACCTTTGTCTAAGCTTCACCATGAGGTGCATGCAGGTAAGTAAATAAACCAATAAAATGGCCTGTGCCTCCTTGCCTGTCCTCCAGTGATAAGGTCCTGGGACTAGGACAGGTGGACTCTGAGCTCAAGGTGTCTTATTCTCCAAGAAAGTTCAGATACAAGCGAACGAGCCTTCAGGTCTTAATTATTCAACATGGTCCTATCCGTGACAATTCAAAGGGCACCAAATCACTTCTTTCAGCAGTAAAATATCTAGACTGGAACTTATGCTCTGATCCTGACTTCTAGTTACCATGGAGTTCAATGTGGGCCACTAAAGTTAATAGAACACATTGCTGCCCTCAAGGAACTAGGCCACAGCATGAAGAGGAGGCTCCTGTTATTCTAATGAGACCTGTTTCTAAGATTGCCCAGTTCCAAATTCCACAGTCAGTGAAGGTTTCCCTGCTTCTTTCCCAATTTCAAATCACCGTGTCTTTTTCTGGCCTGGTGTGCTCTTGCCTTGCCTGTCTCTGTCTCCTTTTCTCTTGCACGGGCAGCCGTATGCGTCAGGAGGGAACCTGAACCCGAGCCACACTGGACTCTGGCCCGCCCGATCTGAATGGCCCTGCACATAAAGACAGACTTTTCTCAATCTCAGGCTCTGGATTCATGAACTGGAAGCACACTGCCTACCCCCTAAAGTGGAAAACTAAAATCGGTGTGTCACCCTGCAGCTAGTACGGTGAGAGTAAGAATCTAACCCTTAACACAGATTCGGTGTAGACAAAGCACTGGATCCCTAGCCTATGACTGCACTGTCAATTGTTTTATTTCTCCTTTTTCTTACCCCTCGCCTACGACTTTTTTTTTGGGGGGGGTACCGGGGATGGAACTTGGGTCTTCGTGCTTGCGCAGCAGGCAGTGAAACCACTGAGCTAAATCTCCGCCCCTTGCCTATGACTTCTTTATACCAAAAGGAGCAAATGGAAAACACAGAGATATTACAATAAGCACACACGGTATTGATGATTAAAAGACAAAATAAAACTTGGCCTCCTTACCCTTCATGCCCCAAGCCTGGCTATTGTGGTAATCTCATCCTGGTTTCTAACAACTTGCAGTGAGCACAGGGTTCTGGAGTCAGACTGCCAGCACCTGTGTCCCAGCTCCACCACCGGGTGGTAACAGGTCCCGGGGAAGAAGCCCAGCTTCTGCAGATCTGAGTTTTCTCTTTATCAGGCAGAAGGAGCCAAATGAATGCACCTGATTCATGGCGCGCTGTGAAGACCGCGGGGAACGCTAGTCAAGTGCCCGTCACAGACCAGACACCCAATTGGTGCTCTTATTTCGATTGCTATTACTGCTTTGCTGTCATTGGCCACAGTGCAGACTGAAACGTTGTCCAGTGACACAGCCACTGAGCAAGGGTGAAGGGGTCTACACAACGTCCGTTTCGGGTTCACTGTCCCCTTCTGGCGCCTGGCACAGCCACCCCACCTTTTACCCGGAATCTTCAGTCGTCTCTAGCTCCTCTCCCGGCTGCCAGCCCTGTTCTCCTCAAGCCACAGTCCCCATAGCAGACAGAGGGGTCTTTTCCAAGGATTCGCCTGCTCACCTCACCCTCTTGCTTAACACTTTTTCTCTGCTGTCCGCTGCTCTTAAGACAAAATTCCCTCTACACCATGGTGCACAGGCCAGAAACTGCCTGCTAGACAGACCCTCAGGCCTGTACCAGCCACGCAGAGACGCTTTCGCTCCGCCTCTCGCCCCGCCCGCCTTGCCTTCTGCGCCTCACGCCTCCTGTCCTTCGGGCCTCACCTCTCCCTTGGCGGCAGCGCCCTGGTGGCTGGGGAATGTTTCTACACTCCACTGCAGGGATCACTGCACTGGAGTAGCTGAGGCAGGGAGCCACTGACACTGATGGAACTGAGCTGTCCCTTAGGAATGTCACCAAATAATTGTGCTGATTACTGTATCTTCTCAGTTTCACCGTGGATGACAGAGTAGGTGCTCAACAAATGCCTGTTGAATGAATGACTAAATTAGTGCTTGCACATTCAACTACTCCACTGGCTCATAACTTCTGACTGCAAGGACTTGCTGCAGTGGCTCTCCCATCCGTGGGCTTTTAAAAATTCCAGCTTGAGAGGGAAGCTTAATTTCACTTGAGCCCTGAGATTTACATGAAATGTGTTAAATACATGAAGCAGATTATTTTTTAAAAAATCAAGTAGTAATGCTTTTTATGAAGTTATTTTAACATAAAATATGCCAAAAAATCTGACTTAAATATATGATGCTTCAAATTGTGAATTTTACTAGAAAACAAATGAATTCAATTAAAATAGCTTATAAAGTGGAGGAACATACAGGTTTGTGCAGTACTGGGATTCCTACAGCAGATAAAAAGCATGTAATTAAAATATCAGTAAAATGACAGGTTTATAAAAACTGCAGTCTGACCCAGGTCTAGGGGAAATCAGAAATGTACAGCATATCCAGTGAAACCTTGAGGCAAAGCTTTAAGATAATTGATTTTCTTTTAAATAAGGGAACCTATCTGTCTCAAAAACTTTTCTCATGATTTTCCTCGATATATGCCATATGCTTCGCATGAGAATATTATCATTGTTACCGTCTTTTGTTAAGAAATCTATTTTACTATAATTCTATTCACTGTAATTTCCTTAGCAACAGGCTGCTCTCTTTTTCTTATAAAAACTATTAAAATGTCATTCACATCACATTTTAGATGTGAATCCAGCTATTCCCTGTAGCTATTCAAAAAATGTAATCACCATAATTACTGTTGACATCTAATTAACATTCAGCTTCCTCTCTATAGCAGTTACAGCTGGACAAACCATCTATTCCAGGATAAAGACTAATGCTCTGTTGCCTTTTCTTAAAAAATAAGTAAATGAGTAAGTAAATAAATAAATAAGACGGATCAGGATCCTAAACACCTCGGCTCCCTCCTTTCATTCTCCCTGTAAATGGTGGTTGGAGGTAGGACAGCTACCACAAACACCTCTCCAAATATTACCAACCGATTAATCGGACCTGCTCATAAGGAAGTGAATCAGTGTTACAGGCCACAGGAGCGCTGGGGTTTCTATCCAGTGTGAGCGTGGCTGATCAAGGATGAGTCCCCCAGTTGCCCAATGCATTATGGGCCTTGCATGAGGTCTCCCGGATGTGGCCCCTTTCCAGCTGACTTGCGCCATTCCTTGCTACCTTCTTGTTTTCTCTGCCTAACGCCTCCCAGACCCCTCGGCTTTCCAGCATCAAGTTCTGTCTCACCTCTGGGCTTCCGTAATCTGTTCCTCTGACTTCTCCCATCAGGGTAGTGCTGGGGGCTGGTGCAAAAGCCTTCGGTTTCATGTGTCAGCTCTGCATACCATCAGCGGGAGATCCGAGCATCCCCCAGTAGGTTACCCCTGTCTGCCTGTGCCTTCCCATTCAGTGTATGAGGATGGTACCGGCTTCCTGGTGTTGTGGTGACGATTAAGGGCATGTCAGAATAAATTATTTTACTGTTTTTGTCTTCTCCTGACCATCATCTCCTGGCTTTACATCCAAAGCCTGTTTTCTCCAGAACTCCTTCACGCACAGTCTCCGTCTCGGTGCCGTGTGCTCCCAGAGCACCCTGACTTCGTGATGATCATGTCAAGTGTGCCTTGCTTTATTTCTTTGAGCAACAAATATTTTTTGAGTTGCTAGTCTATGCCAGGTACTGGGGATATAGCAGCGAATTAAAGACGTAAGGTCCTTGCTCCTATTGGGCTCACACTAGACACTCTGGGTGGGTGTCTAGTGTCTGGAGATATAAAATGAGCCTGTATTTAAACTAAAGAAAACAATTTGGAGATTAAACAGTAATACCCCAGTACAGTGAGATAAAGAGGGCTTGAGGGGAGGCCTTATCTCAGGTTGGGCAGTTTCTAAATGTGAGGCATTCATTCACAGGAAACCCTGTGCAGTGAGAAGGAACCAGCCACACGCAGATGCAAGGGAAGAGCGCTCCAGGTAGAGGGAACGGTGGAAGCAAAGGCTGGAAGGTAGGGCTTCCCTGAATCCTGTGGTTCCTCCAATCCCCTCTCCTTAGTGAATGGCATGATCCACACTCCCACCCGGTCCCTCGCTCCTAGAACTGTCACATGGAAAGGAGCCTCTGCTCGCTTCGGCAGCACATACACAATGGGAAGGCCCTGTTACAAATAGGACAGCCCTGTGTCTTGGTATGGTTCTGGCATACAGAGGAATCAGTGCAGATACAATGGCAAAAGGACAATTTCCAGAATCCTTTGTGGTTTTTATAGTCATGGATCCTGGGTTATAAAATACTAACTTATTTTTGAGATGGAGAGTGGAATTCATGTTGGATTTCCATCCTCTGATGTTTTTAAAGAAATCTCCTAGAACAGTGTCCCCACCTGGAGGAGATCCTGCCTCTGCAGCGACAGGAGCATGACAGGGGTCTGGAGGAGGAGGGCTGAGCCCCCCACTCCGCCAAGGACAGCCTCCACCACAAAGCATCATCCAGCCCCAGAGGGCAGTGCCACCTGGTCACTAGTGTCTCCAGGCTCCTCCCTCCTGATTCCATCTTCACCTGAGACAGAGGGGCTTCTTCTGTGGAAATACTCTTCATTCATGAGCATAGAGGCTTGAATATGCAAAATTAAGGATGAACAGCATGGGCTCCTCTTCTCCAGGGAGCAAGGAGCGTTGCTTAGGATCCGCACACTGGAGAGTACTTGGTTCTCTAGGTTGGATGGGGGGCAATTCCACCACTTTCTTCATCTCCTAAGAGTTCCTCCCCTCAGAGGGACTGAGCCTGTTTAAGTTTGACAGCTAAACTTGAGCGTCAACTGGCCTGCCCTGAGAGATGCCTAGAAGACAGGTGAAGCAGACCTTTGGTTGCCATCAGGTGTGATCTTGGGAACCACATTGGGTTCCTGGCCCCTTCCTCTCTGGCTTTTTCCCTGTCTCTCTGCTGCTTTCCTCTGAGGTGAGCAGCTTTTCTCTGCCACACCCTTCCACCATGATGTTTCCGCTTTGGAGCCAGCCAACCACAGACTGAAACATTGAAACTCTGAGGTAAAAATAAACCTTTCCTCCTTTAGTTGTGTATCAGGTGTTTTGTTCCAGCAATGGGAAGCTGAATGATATAGATGGTGAAAAGGGCTCATGCTTAACTACAGCTCTGAAACATTAGTGGCAGCTGTTTGGATCACCATTTTGATACCCAAGGTCACATTTAGGCTCTGGAAAAAAAGTGCAGTTAACCAGAGATATTCACCAGGAATGCAGGTGCCAGGTTCAGCCATCTCTTCCTGGTGGAAGAGCTAAGCCTTTTGTCCCCTCATCAGCCTGGTCCCACAGTTTGTTTTCTGCTCTAGGCTCCCTATGAAAAGTTCAGTTAATGCTATTCAAAACTGCACAGACCACCTGGCTCAGCCAGGGTGCAGTAATGGTGCTTTACTGTGTTTTCTCTCTTCCCTGGCCTCTCATCCTTAGGCCAGCTCCCCATCAGTGTGCAAGGTAGTGAGGCCTGAACACCTTGGCCTGCGGTTGCAGTAGCACTCCGGCCTCGCTCTGATCCAGTTCTACTGGGCAGTAACACAATGCCCACCACCATCCTTTTCTTCTTCCTTCTAATGGACCATAGCCATCGCATGCTCTTAACTGAATGTGTCTCATCAAGCATTTCCCCGGTTCCTCTCCTGTCTGTTGAGTGCTCACACACCCGCAGGCCACTTATCAGCAAATGCAATCATCCATCGTTTCCAGGGTTTGCTTTGCCATGCTGCTCGCAGCCCCTCAGAGATTCTTTGTGCCATTAGGGAAGCACAAAGTCCATCTCCTCATCCTCCGTCCTTTACCCACCTGCATCATGGGCTTCAAATCATATAGGTTTTGCAAGCCTCTCCTCTTTCGAACTGGGGGCTCCCAGCATCAAAATTAAATCTTTTTGTGTGCCATCTCTGGTTCCTGTACTGCCACGTTGCCTTTGCTGCGGGTTGCCCCACTGCCAATTTTGCTGGCCTGCTAGACAGCCTCAGAGTATCCTACATCTTGCATATCAAGCCATCCCATCTAGTAGCTCTTAGACACACTCACTCTGGTCCTACTAATGAATTAACTAATTTAGACTGCTCTGTTTCCTCTTTCCCATCCCAAGGCATCAAAAATTACCTCTCTCGGTAGTGGCGGTGGTGGGAGTGGTGGAATCGGTTATCCATACCCTTGTGGCCCTGTTTTTCCTGGCCAAGGTGGCTATTCAAACAGAGGGAACTACAACAGAGGTGGAATGCCTAACAGAGGGAACTATAACCAGAACTTTAGAGGACGAGGAAACAATCGTGGCTACAAAAATCAATCTCAGGACTACAACCAGTGGCAGCAGGGTCAATTCTGGGGTCAGAAGCCATGGAGTCAGCATTATCACCAAGGATATTATTAAATACCCAAATAAAAAGAACTGATACATATTTCTCCAAAACCTTCACAAGAAGTTGACTGTTTTCTTTAGTAGGCTAACTTTTTAAACATTCCACAAGAGGAAGTGCCTGCGGGTTCCTTTTTTAGAAGCTTTGTGGGTTGATTTTTTTTCTTTTCTTTTTTGTACATTTTTAATTGCAGTTTTAAAGTGAATCGTAAGAGAACCTCAGCATTGTGCACGATAAGAGAATGTGTCAGTATTTCAGGGTTCTACATTTTATCTGTAAAACGTGACTTTTTTATCACAACAAAAGTAAAATGTTGCTTTGTACCTGGTGTCTTTTATTAAGAATTTACTCCCCCCATTTCTCACGGAGAATTAACAGTCGGGAGTCATTGTCACAATATAATAGAAATGTTAGCAACCAGATTCATGGAAGGACTAAGTGGTCCTCATGAATTGCATAAGACTCTGTACTGCTCATATTACACTCCATCTTCTCTAGTTTTTTGGATAGTAGTTGAGGGGGTAAGCTAAGCAGTAATCTGACAAAATCTGGGAAGGCTTTTTCTGTCAGAATAACAATGGAATTGGCATAATTGGGATTGAAGATAAAACCTGAACTGAGATGCAGAAGATGGAGTGTATGTAGAAGGGCTGTTAAAAATGGAAAACTTGGTGGCATTATTTGTGGAGGCTCAAACTTGTGAAGGTTAAATACCATAATTTTTCCATTTGTTCTGCATTTTGATTCTGAAAAGAAAGCTGGCTTTGCCCATTTCTTATTAAAAAAAACTTGTTGTAAAACAACAAAAAAAATTACCTCTCTCCTATTTTTTCAATTCAATGATGAGTTAATCTCATGCCTGCCTGTCATGAATCTAACATATGTCTACAAATTATTTGACACTCCCACCTTTAAATGATGAATCCTAATCCCCCCCAATTGTGGGATAAACTTAGTGACTCTCTTCAGATGAACAGAAAGAATGACAGTGATGAATGTGACTTCCAAGGTTATCTCCAAAAAGGCACTGTGGTTTGCACTTTGCTTTCCATCCCCAAATCTTTACTATGGAGAATGCCAGCTGGCGTGTTGTCAGCTTATACAAAACAGCCCTATGGAGAAGGGAATGTGGTGAGGAAATAGGCATTCTGCCCACAAATAGCCCTAACTGGGCTCATGTGGGTAACTCACTTGGGAGTAGATCCCTCATCCCTCCAGTGACTTAGCCATAGTTGTCATCTTGACTGCAGTCTCGTGAAAAATCCTATGTTCAACCTTCTAACCTAAGCTACCTTGGATGCCTGAACTGAAGAAACTGTGGAATTAAAATAGTGATTAATGAACTGGGCATGGGCGTGCACACCTGTACTGCAGGTGCTTGCGGGGCTGAGGCAGGAGGGTCACAAGTTTGAGTCCAACCTGAGCAACTCGGTAAGACCAAGTCACTGAGGAAAAACAGACATTACTGTTGTTTGAAGTCTTTAAATTTGGGGGTAATTTGTCATGCTTCAATAGATCACTAATACATTGTTTCACTAAGAACACAAGAAGCAGAAAGGGACTGTATCAGTTAGTTGTTGCCAGTGAGAAATGTTATTTCCCAACAAACATTAGCGTCTTTTCCTCATGAGTCTGCTGATCAGCAGGGATGGCTCTGCTGACCCTGGCGAAGCTTGCTTGTCCCTTTACAGAATGGCTGTGGATTGGTTCAGCTCTGTGGCTTTGCTTCAAGAGAGTCTCATTTCCACTCAACAGCAGGCTGGCATTTTTATTCTCATGGAAATGCACAAGTACAAAGGAATAAGCAAAAGTGGGGCCCAGATGACGAACTGACACACTTTTACTTCTCTTCATCCAATCAGCCAAACAAGTTACAGGGATGAGCACAAGGTCAGGACTCACAGCAACGCTCTTTAGTGGGAGGGATGGCAAATACTAGGCAAAGACTGGATGCATAATCCCCATGTGTGGGGATTATGCACAATCTAGTCAGCCACAAACCAGATCCCATTCCCGTGTATAATGGTCTGAGTGTGTAGCTCTCTCAAAAACTCACATTGTGAAACCTAATCCTGAATGTGATGAAGTTAGGAGATGGGTCCTCGGGGGTGATTAGGTCATGAGGGCATGAATGTGAGTCCTGCTCTTATAAAAGGCCCCTGGGAGCTGCCTCCCCCTCCTGACCTGTGAGAAGGGAGCAAGAAGGCACTATCTGGAGAAACGGGCCTTCACGAGACACCCAACCTCCCACTGCTTGAATCTTGGACTTCTCAGAAGTGCAGAAATAAATTTCTATTGTTTATAAACTGCTCAATCACAGCAGACTTCTCACAGAAACCCACAAGGCAACAAGAGAATGGAGCAATGTATTTCAAGCCCTAAAGGAAAACAACCTCCAAACCAGACTGATGTACCCTGCAAAACTA
>NW_004624888.1:2509121-2519946 GCF_000247695.1 Heterocephalus glaber
TAAATATTGAATAGTTTCTCTAGTGTGAGAAACTGAAAGTGTAAATAAGAACTAAAAGGTATAATAGATAATGCTAAATAGGAAGAAAAGGGGCAAAGGGGAAGGGGAAGTAGGAGGGGTAGGGGAAAAGAAAGAAGGGAGTGTAATTAATAGGAAAAAAAGAAAAAATGGAAACAAAGTGTTTGTAGATAGGGAGGGGTGGAGGGGTTGAAGGGAGGGCAGGGGAAGGGGAAAAAAAATAAGAACCAAGATGGATTATGCAAAGGTGCAAATTTCCAATGATGAATGTCATCATATTGTATACTTTAAATGCACCAATAAAATTTTTTTTGAAAACTGCTCAGCCCACGGTACTTGTTACAGCTGCCCCATTGGTTTAAGACACCTTCAGTGTAGCAGGCACTGTGACTTAAGCAGATCCGATCTCTGTCTTTCCCAGAGGTCTGAATTTTCAGTGGTGCGAAGTTGCACACTTTGGCTCTCATTCATTCCGGCCGTGGGTCCTGATGATACTTTTCCTATCGTGAGAGCAGTGACATATTCTTTCTTCCTGGCCCAAGAAGTTTGTCAGCTTTTGCCTGTTTTAAGCCTACATATCTATCCTCCTGTCAGTTCTGTGAACTCAAGGTACCTTTTCAATTACCATCCTGCTTAAGTCAGTTGGAATCAGCTGCACCAAGAGATTCCTAACAGGCATAATTTTTTTTGGTTTTATTGCATTACTGGGGCTTGAACCCAGGTCCTTCACACCGAACTACGCCTCCAGCCCTTTCTATTTATTTATTTTTATTTTGAGACAGAGTCCTGCTAACTCACCGACTTGCCCAGGCGGGGCTTGAACATGCGATCCTTCTGCCTCAGCCTTTCAAATCGCTGGCTCTACGGGTGTGCGCCACCACACCCAGCTCGGATGCTGCTTCTCAGATATAGGAGACCAACTCTAGGCCAGCTTTCTGTCTCTTCACAGCTTAACATCTGCAGCCCCTAAACACTCCTCACGGGATGTGGCTCTGAGTCATCGTCACTGTTGTTTCTGACTGTGTGCTCCCGAGGAGGCAGACCGCAATGTGGCTGATTCTAGGGCAGCTTTCCATGAGTGCTGGGAGCAGCAGGGGTCTGTACCCTAGACGTGGTTGTCATGGGAGCCTAAGCATCCATTGCTTCACTGCTGACCCTAACCCTAAAACGTAGCCTTCTGTCCAGCTGCTGCTGCCAAGACTCCTCTCTCAGCCCCTATGTAAGCTGTCACTGTCATCTTTTCAATTGGAGACTCTGTGATTGAGGATTTCCCTTTACTTGCAGAAAGCTGAGAACAATCAAAGGAGGATGAGCCATGTTCCCAAAAGCAAGCTGGTCCTTAGCCTTTGTGTCCTACATTTTTCTAAGGAAGTTTTCACCCCTTCCTCACCTTGGAGGGTGAGCAACTCCCCTCACACTTCTCCAAGGACAGTCGGGGTTTCTGCTTTCCGTTACGGCATGAATATGTTACTTGTCCCAGAATGATTCCTCTGCTTCAGCTATTTTATTGCTTGTCTCAATGTCACCTTTTATTTTCTTCAAAAATAATTCTTAGGACATGGGAAGAAGAAAGAATTAATATTTCTTCAATGTTCTTTTAGGCTATTAGCACATCTTTTTGAGGAGGCTGTCATCCTCCCGAGTTTCAGACGAGAACAGGGTTTTCACAGAGATGACTGACTTGCTTGAAGTCACACAGCTAGTATATGGCACAGCATATATTGAAACCTGTTCACCTTATTCCAGCATGGATGGTCTTTGACACGACAGGAGATGGCCTAGCATTGACCTGGCTTCTGGTATCACATGACTTCCGAGCCAGTAAGACCTTAGGAACTGTTTCATGACTGCGATCCTGTGGGCCCGAGCTCCTCAAGGGTGCCTCAGAAGCTCCCAGAAAGAGGAGGATAGAGGAGGGACTGGGATGGAAAGAGACAATGAAGTAAGTGACATGGAGGCCATACAAGGAGGACTCCGGGCCATACAAGGAGGACTCCGGGCCACTCAGTAACAGTAGTAGTTTGATTTCTGTCTTACACATTAGAGTTCCAACTAAGAATTTTAAAGGGATTTACTGCGTTAAAAAGTTCAAAAATTATTGATTTAAATCCACTCTCATTTTCTGGATCCATAATTCTGGAGAAAAGTTAGGTGGCTGGCTTCAGGTCTCAGGAAACAGTGATGCTAAGACGACTCCCAGATGTCTTGACCTCTGGTAGGCTCTTTCCCTTCTCTCCCTGCCCGAATCTTCTAGGCTTGTCCCCCAGTTTATCAGTGTTCATTAGAAGCCCATCCCCTGAAATCTTTAGGGTGCTGCTCTTTATTCTATCTAGCACTCAGGGAGATGGAAGTTATAGGCAGAGGGCTCTCAGGAAAGAAAAAGAAGATAAAACACAGGTATGCAGTACTTATATGTCATTGTTTTCTTCTTCGTTGGGCTTTGATACTGACTGAGCCCCTGAGCTGGAGGGAGAATCTGACCCCGCCACACATCCTCTCAAACTAAGGACCTGACAGCCCACAGGCAGAGCCAGGAGTGTTCTCGACAGGGTCAGAAAAAGGAGACTGTCAATCTGGGAATGAGAGAAGCTGCCTGAAAAGGAGGTGATATGTGGAATAATACTGCTTTTAAGAGGGGTCCTGAGTAAGGCTACCTTGGGAAGGAGTGACTGAAAACACCCTATTTCTTCCCGCCCCCTCACCCTCATGCAGGATATTGACCTTCACAGAGATGGTTTTATAATTTTCTTCCTGGGTTTTCACTTCCCTAAAACTTGTTTTGCCAGAGAGGGAGCTGTGGAAGTTTCATTTTGGGATTTCAGCTTTTCCAAGGAGGAAGATCTCGAGAAGCCTTGTGACACAGATGACTCACTGGTTTGAAGGGTCACCACAGAGCTCTTCCACAGAGAGGACTGAGCAACTTCAGAGCTGACTAATGGTGGGGCGGATGTCACACAGGCATCAGAACCCAGGAGCTGAGCGCACGGCTCGGGACAGCTGTGGCTGCGAGGTGACCCTCAGGTGGCCATCAGGTAGCAGCTGACGTCAGTAATCACGGGCCAGGAACTGCGCCATGCTTGGCATTTACTTCATCCTCACAAGATATGAGAAAATGGAGCCAAAGGAGATTAAACAAAACAGAGACAGAGCCAATAAATTTCTAGAAGTTTAATAACTGAAACTGTAAAACAGCAGGGGTTAACTACACAATTAACAAAAAGAAAAAAATTAAATCTCAAGAAATAAGTTTGTACCCATTACATATGGGAAGTTTAAAATAACATTCAGTGCTGATATAGTTATAGAGGTAAAGCTGTATACATTCAAGGAGAAAATGTGCATGTATAACAATGTACCTGTGTACAATACTTGGTATTTTGAACACATAATACTTGTTAGCTATTAGTTAGTTATTTCTATTATCATTCATGTTCATTGACAAGATGGCACTAGAACTAAGCTGTGTGACCTGATACAACTTACAAGCCTCTCTGCTTCTCATCTTCACAGGAAAACAGGATAGCTGTGATATCTAGTTAGCTCTTAGGCTTGTAAGGTTCCATAAGATCATGTTTGTCTTAGCACAAGGCCTGGCTCACAGCAACCACTAAATAGAAACTGGCATTTTTGTTACTGTTATCATGACTATGACTATACGGATTTTTTCAGGAGCACTGGAAATATATGCATCCTTGTGGGGAAACACTAGGATAATCCACATATAAAAAGTCAAAAGAAGCTTACTGCCACTTCTTAAATGTATTATAAGGAAATAATGTGAGGGAGGTGGGAAGCAACATGTAGTTGCATTTGGTAGCGTTATCTCCAGTAACTGTGTAGTTTAGGCAAGGAAGGAAAAGCATCCCACAGCTGTCTTTTGGAATAACATGGAACTTGACCCAGAAACTAACCACCTAATATGCTTTGTCCCTGCGAACATCAGAGCCATGTGACGCTGGGTGGGGCCGTGGCTTGTACACCAGCTGTTCCACCCTGCACTGGCAGAGGACACACTGCTTTTCCTGTGGCGGTGTGGACCAGTAGACACTCACTGAGTCTGTCTTGCTGGATGCATATGTTTATACTGCGGACTTTTATTAGATAAATTGTGCCCCCTAGATATGAGATAATTGTAACCATTATCTGATGCTAATGCTCAGAGTTACTTTAGTGGTTAATATTTGCTATTAGTAAAAAAGTATTTAAATGACTAAGGCGTAAAGGCTTCTCTGAACATGTTTATATTCTCTCAGAGGTGAAATCCTGGAGAAATGATTCTGAACAGAATGACATTCAGTGCTTAGCTTTGTTTAGTTAAACCTTGACAGTGTGACATGCAGCAATTTAGCATGCTTACTGCCTGGGGAAGTCGAGGGAGCATTGTTTCTTTGGAAGAAAGCTAAATAATGCCTGTGATCCAGAAAGGGTAAGAATTATTTGTGGAAAATGTAGGCGTTTTTGCCACCTTAAAGGAAGCAAACAAACAAACAAACAAACAAAAAACATGCAATTGCCCAGTTTTTAAGAAAGCAAGGACAAAAAGTTAGTTACAGCTGGAGTTTCCTCTATCATGTCTTCAGGGAGCAAACCATGAGATTCTCACTGTGAGTGAGCTTTCCAGCTTTCCCAGTAATAGCTCATCGGTCTGGTCAAAGGTCAAGGGCAGGTTGAAGTTACGCCAAATTCTATGTTTAAAGCTAGACTCCAATACCAAGTTTTAAAAAGTAAGAACAGGGAGCTGAATACAGAATTATAAAATGTATTATAAGTAAGGAAACTCAGGCTAAGAGAGGTTAAAAGACTTGTTCAGGGTCACCTAGCTGGGAAAGGAAGACAGCTAAGACTTGAATGTAGGCCTATCATTCCAAAGCTCCTATGATCGCTGAGCAAGTTTTTATTTTGTACCTACTATAGGTTAGTGCAATGACCTGTAGAAAACATTGGCCAAGATAAACACAAGCCTGACCTTGTGCAGACTGCATAGTTACAGGGAAAATAGATATGAAATACATTTGCTAGGAAAGTATTGGTAATATATACAACAGAGCAAAAGTAGTACTTAATATGTAAAGAAAGCCTGTAAGTCAGTAAGAAAAAGAAGATGTTCAGTAGCTAGATGAAAAAACTGGAAAAGGCTAAGTAGCAAACTTGAGAAAGTTTGGCAATAATTTCATGATAATGTAGAGAAACTGTCACTGCCTAACACTAATGAAAGAAAGAAATATAAAGCAAGTAACACAGTAGAGAGCTGTGTCCTCTGCGTCCTGAGCCTCCTACACGCTCACAGGAAGCCTGTGTGAGACTTCAGAGTTTATAATACAAAGAAAGAAAAGGAGGAAACCCAAACACTCATCACAGGGCTACACTGATTTTGGTGTATTTGATCCTGTGCAGCATCATGCGACCTTTCCAATGTGTGGTTTAGAACTGTATGTAACAAATGAATAATAAGTAATACACATATTTCATTGACTCAGGATTGAGTCTGAGTTTCATATGAAATGATATTATCCATGTTAAAGATCCCAACGGGGCTGGGGATTTAGCTCAGTGGTTCCGCCACCTGCCTCACAAGCGCAAGGTCCTGAGTTTGATCTCCAGTACCAAAAAAAAAAAATTGGGCCAGGGATGTAGCTCAGTGGTTCTGTCGCCTGCTTCGCAAGCACAAGGTCCCGAGTTCGATCCCTGGTACCAAAAAAAAAAAGATCCCCAAACATATCATTTTGCTTTCCAGGGCCAAATGCATATATGGAAAAATATGAAAAAGCACAGGAAAATCACAACATAGTCATCACAATGCCTGCTTCTGAGAAAGGAAGGCAGGTGGAAATGGGAGCATGAGTCCAGAAAAAGTAGAGATTCACCTGTAACCTTTTAGTACATTTTTCGAAGAATAATTAATTCATAAATCACTTATATAAATGAAAGCTTAAGAAAACGTTGCTTACAACATTCTCCAGAAAGAAAAGAGAGCCCTGATTCATCTCTACCTCCCAGAAAAGAAAACCATTTCCCTTGGGGCTGGATATTATGGCAGAGCCAGCTGGGGTGTAACTGAATTCCAGGGACAATAACAATAATATCACTTTCTATCTGTCAGCACTTTGCAGTTTTCTAAGTTCTTCCCCATAAATTATCTCCCTGGATTCCCACATCTACCTCCTAAGATTCAGCTCTCTTCCTCAGATGTTACCCAAATGGACGGGACTATAACAGATTTTCAAAGTTCTGCAGACAGACACACACAGACACACAAGATCACTTCTGCAAAGATCATAGATAACTTTATCTTAGGAGTCTTTTGTACATATGCTCACCTTCCCGGTTAGCAAATGTGGATGAAAATGGTAACTTCAGGAGTTTGTGTACAATAGTGTGACCTGAAAATCGATTTGCATTATGACAGCAGAACCATTTCTGAAAGAAAGCTTTACTCTCACTGCCTGGAATTAGGGCATCTAATAATTCATTCTGAGTGCACTAATGCAAGACTTTGGAGAAGGAGGGATGTATGGTACCATTTCTAGGACTGACCCTTAGGTCTCCTCTTCTTCACAGTCTATTTATTATTACACACATGGTAATTATTAACAGAGCGTTTTAGTTAGGTTATAGAGTTGCTAGTCTTAATAGAGTTGGAGACTGCTTATAATAAGAGTTCACAGATAGACGGTTCTGACAGGAAGTGGCATAGTTCAGGGCAGGGCAATGAGTATAGCCATTAAGAACAAAAATGCTATTGTCAGGAGCATCTGAATTTTATTAGGCCTTGCTATTTGCTAGCTATGAGACTTCAAGAAAGGAGAAATTGACCCCATCGTCAGTCACAGCTCAGCTCTGCCACTGTCTTCCTACGTGGTCAACCATTATGTGCTCATCTTTCTTCTCTCAGTTATCGTATCTGTATGAGATGCAATAGTTCTGCCTGGTGTATAGAGTTGTTGTGAGAATTAAATGAATTAATATGTATGGATTGTAGTATCTATACCATGTGTGGGACACATGAATTCTCATGAGTGTCAGGTATTATTGTTAATGTTCTCAATTTGGTATACTTCACGTAAATGCACAGTATATGATAGCGAATGCTAATAGTGCTATTAATACAAGTGAATTTCAGAAAGAGAATTTCTCAGATTCAGACAAAGGTAAGGTAGGGTTGCTCCATCCACAGAGAGGTGCAAAGTTGATATTCAGTGTATGCCTATTACGTGACCGTTAAAGATAAAAATGAGAGATAAAAATGTTCTCGGGAAGCCAAAACAAATGCCTATATAAAACTTAAACCTGCAAAGACCCAATGGTACAAGTTTTGTGGATTTCTCACGTCACGGTGAGGCAGACACTGCCATGGGCGAGGCAGGGTGCACCCCAGGGAGAGGCTGTGAAGGATGAGCTGAAGACAGGAGCTCCTTCAGACCATTCTCCATTGGTCCTCTCCTGGCCAAGGCTCTGAATAAAGTGGAGAGAATTCTAGAAAGAGCTATCCTCAAGAATCTGCCTCAAGTGGTCGATTTGGCAAGCACATTACTAAAAGAATCGGCCTCAATAAACAAGACAACAATTTACTCTGAGGAAGGAGCTGGTAGCTCTGAAATCCTGTATACCCCACTTTATGGGTCAATTCAAACTCATGGGTCAATTCAAAAAGTATTGAGGACTTTCTTTGTCTAGGCACTATCCTTGGCTCTGGGTGCACATCTGGGATCAGAGTATGTCTGATTCCCAGCCTCTTGGGTTGACCGACTAAGGAGAAATACACACCAAAAAAGAGAGCAGAGGGTCCTGGAGGAGTAGAGAGCTACAGAACCACAGTGAAACCGAGAAAAGGAAGGAAAATTCCAGGCAGGAGGCGATCTTAGCGAAGACGCAAGGAGAGGCTAGAGATAAACATGGTCAGGATGGTTGTATTTTTAAGAGTTTAAAAGCAGGTTAGGCTGGACCTTGAGCATAGCTGGGAACCTGGGAAGCAATGAAAGACATGAAGTTTCTGACTCGGAAGCATTTGCCCACGTTCACATAACCAGATGCTACTTAGGTCTGTCTGCTCGTAAGACTCAAGCAGCCCATGTTTCCTGTCACAAAGTGAGAGGCACTGTGTCCCATAACAGCCAATGAGGTGCTGTCCCCAGGAAGCAGTCAGTGACGACACCATATTCTCTTCCAGGGGTCGGCCCAGATCCCTTCTTTAGGCACAGTCTACTTTGTCTCTAACCTTTCAGTTACTCACATCAAAAGCCACCACACTCAGAGTTCACAGTCATTCATTCTTGCCTGTGTTTCCGGCCTTTGATGTATTCCACAGCCCTGTGGGTACCATTTGGAGGCTGTATCCTTGCTACTCTGATTTGCTAAATGTGCCCTCCAGAGAAAGACCTGACTGGAATTCTATCTACTTCTGTTCAGTCTTTTGATTAAGATTCATAATTAGGCTACAAAGCACATTTGTTTATTGTGCTCTTTAGAGAAAGAACAATTTCCCTGGTCCCCTTTTATGTGCAGGATGAAGAATGCTGAGATATCGCATGATTTTTCTCTTCATGTGCCAAGACAATATTTTAAAAATCCCTCGAAAAGGTAGAAGTCATTAGTGCTGGGTCTGATTTAAAGGCTTTCATAGATTCCTAATTGAAATGAGACAATATTTGTACAAATGCCACACAGAGCCCGGAACATGCCTGCTATTAGCTTACAATGATGTTTCTTAATTAGTGACCCCTCCGACAGCCCAAAGAGCTTTTGTGTACTCATTAGCAGCCACCCTCAGAACAGTCTGCAAGGTCAGAATGACCAGCCTCGCTTTACATGTAGAAGCGGTGCGGGAAAGACAATGAAAGTAGCCTGCCAAATGCAAGTGCCAGCAGAGGCCGGTGTTTACTTTGGTCCGAAGGGATAGGAAAGCTCAGGTGTTTTGAGCTAACATTCACTTTTCTATTTTGGGCTGGCCTCATGCCGATTTTGGGGTAATCACCCCTAGTGAATTCTCACATTCATGCTCACATCCAGGAGAGGTGAACAAGTGTCCTGTCTTCAGGGTAGGCATATAACACTCACCTGGATACCCCACCCATCAATCCAGCAGTTGGTTCAGGGATCAGCTCATGACCCAAGTGGGCCAATCAGGGCCAGAGTATCAGTCCCTCCGAGGTGGATGCAACTGTCGGTAGGTGAGCCACCCTCCCTGCCAGCACTTCACTGCGAGGATGTAAGCCCAGAGACTCCAAGAGCCAGCCACCTCTAGGACAGCCTGCCGAGAAAGGACAGCAATCTGACAGCATCACTGAAGCCACACCCGTCATGTTGAGTTTAACACCCCTTTCTGACACGTGAGGTATGCTTTGGTTATTTGACCAAAATGGAGTCCAAACTTATATCTCATTTATTTAATATCCAATTTCATAATGGATTGTGCAGAAGGAGCTCTGTGAAACATATTCTTTTATTCTTCACTTTTTGACAATAACTCAAAAGAGAATACTACCACTCTTACTTTTGCTGATCATAATCTAATAAGAATGGAAGCCTGACTGTAGCTGAAATCTTAAATCTCACACAAAGGCCAAAGAAGATGTAACTGTGGAGGTCAGCAAGACTTCTTGTTAAAGTACAATGAGAGCCACTTTTCCTTATCCCTTTTTTCTACTTATAGGGAATAATGTTGTGTGAGCAGGAATCAGTTTATGGTTTTGAGCATCTAGTATTAAGTGTCTGGATATAAATCTAATAATTCTTGGGACCGCATGTGACTAGTCTGACACAGTCATATTTTAAATGTACCCCCTAAGGGTTATAATCTAGGAAACAATTCCACATTTTACTCGTGTTTACAAAGAATATTAAATGCAGTCCAGGTCATGACCAGAGGGGTGGACACTGGGAAATGTTATCCAGACCCCTGGGAATGAAGGACAGTTCTAGCTGCTGGTGAGGCTGCTGGAAGAAAGCCCTCAGCTGTCAGTGCCTTCGTGGTTACCTCAGCCGAACATGGGTGCCTTACTCAAAGTTGCTCTCTTCTTCCAGGACAGCCCACATTCAATGGCTGAAGCTAATGCCAAAAGCCCAGGCCCCTCGACCAATGGCAACAGCGCTGAAGGCTTATCCTGTCTCCAGAAGGCCCTGTAGTCTCAGCCAAGCTGCCTACTGACTGCACTGCGGCTCCCACTTTTCCCTGCCAGGCCATGCGTTCTTCCTTTCCTCTCTTCAAGTGCTGAGCCAATGATCCAAGCTCTCTGGTTCATTTCCTGAGTCATCTCTCACTGAGGGTCTCCTTCCTAGGGAGCCCGACCTGTGACTCCTAGCACTGTGATCCAGGCTCTGTCCTTCATACCCACAGACACTTCAGAACCTCTTACCTCAACTCCGAAGGCCCTCAGTCGCTCTACACAGACTTTCTTTCCTCTCACTCCTTCCAGCCCAGCTCTGTGAGGATTCAATCTGGTCTCTTTGGCAATGGCTATATGTCCCTCTCTTCCTTCCCACTGAGTCTTTATCAACTCCTCCTTCAAATTCTGGAATAGGATTCCTTGCCTGGCTACAGAGATGAGGAAGACTTTTCTACCACATTGGCGCATGGTGATGCTAAAGTTCTCTTTAGATAGTGACACTGAAAGAGGCACGGGTGCAGTACCCAGAGGCATCTGGAGGTCACTATCTGGACATTCCAGTGGAAAATTCTAAAGAATCAGAGATGTTAAGTTGGGGGCCAAGCGGGGCCGAGTGGGGCTGAGAAGTTGCAGGCTAACTGGAACCTGCTTCCTCCGGCTTGCTCCACCAGCTTGCAACCAAGACAGGGTGAGGAGGACCCCCC
>NW_004624888.1:2537848-2550306 GCF_000247695.1 Heterocephalus glaber
TTTGAAATAGGAAGAAAAGGTCCAACGGGATAGGGGAAGTGGGAGGGGAAGGTGAAATGAAAGAAGGGAAAGGAAAAATTATAAGAAAAGGAAAAAACAGAAACAAAGTCTTTGTAAATAGGGAAGGGTGGAGGGGTGAAGGGAGCACAGGGAATGGGGGAATAATAAGACCCAAGATACATCATGTACAGGTACAAGCACCCAATGATATATGTAAACATATTGTATACCTAAAATGTACCAATAAAAGAATTTAAGCAAAAAAAGAATGCTACAACCAACTCCACAAACACAAATTTGACAAGAAGGATGAAAAGTTGAACTTTCAAAAGCCCCTAAATATGCAATACTTTGAGTAGCTCTTCAACTATTAAGAAAATTAAATGTAATTAAAAGCCCCCCCGTATAGAAATTTCCAGGCCAAGATTGCTTCATTTGACAATTTTAACAAATATTTAAGGAATGATTAACACCTATTTTACACAATCTTTTTCAGAATATAGTATAGAGCACTTCTTAACTCATTGTAACACCAAAACCAAAGAGTGTAGTAAGAAAACTGTAGACCATTGTCATTCATGAATATCAATGCAAAAGTCCTTGACAAAATATTATCAGAAGATTTCAGTTATGTATAATAAGAATTATTAACCCTGACGATAACCAAGAATTATCCAGGTACAAAACTAGTTCAAAATTTCAAAAATCACTCCATATAATCAATATCATCCACCATATTAAGAGGCTACAAAAGAAATATTTAATGATCATATTAAGAGGCATATTAAAATATGTGACAAATTTCAACACCCAGTCATTCATTATTAAAATCTCAGAAAATTAGCGAGAGAGGATACTTTCTCAACTTGGCAAAGAGCATCAAAAGCAAGCCTGCAACTAACATATTTAATGATGAAAGGCTGAATGCTTCCCCGATGAGAACAAAGCAGTGATGTCTAGTCTTACCACTCTCATTCAGCATAGTGTAGGAAGTTACAGTTGGTGCAAAAAAGGAAGAAAGAAGACATTAAAAAGAGAAATATTTAAAAAATACAACTGCTTCTAGATTTGGATGACCTGATTTTCTATGTAAGAAATCCTGAGAAATCTGCAAAAATTCATAAAACCTTAGCTTCAAGAAATAAGGAAACCCAGCAAGATCAAGGATACAAAATAAACATACAAAAATTAATTGTATTTTTATACATTGGCGATGGACACTAAAAAACTAAAAATGCAACGTTACTATTGCTGAATAAAAGAAATACTTAGATTTTTATTGCTCACATGTATAGAGCTTGTGTACTGAAAATTATATGTGCTGAGCAAAGAAACCCAAAGCCATTCAAATTAATGGCAAAATATATTGTGCCTATGGATTGGATGATGCAACACAGTAAAGATAATTTCTAAATTGATCTGTAGGTCTGTCAAAATCCCCAGCAAGATTTTATGTGGAAAGGCAAAGAAACTAGAATAGCAAACAACTGCAGAAAAAAGAGAATAGGAAAATCAATTTACCTGCTTCTTGCTTACATATTCCTAGTCACCAAAACCACGTGACATGGCAGAGGAGTAAACACATAGACAAATGGACTAGAGCAGAGAAGGCCAACTACACTCAAGCAAATATGTTCCGCTGATTTTTTTTTTTAGCTGATTTTTGACAAAGTTGCAAAAAGAATACAACAGAAAGGATATCTTTTCTGACAAATGGTGCTGGGTAATTGGCCTTCCACAGACAAAAAATTGAACTCGGTCTCAACCTGAATTGGAAGGTTGCTATGTGGTAGTGTGAGTCTATTCTCTACTTTTGTATGTACCTGAAAAGTTCTATAATGAAGAGTTTCAGAGAAAGAATTTGTAACTGAACAGCTTTTCCACTATATGATTGAAAGTTATTTCATGCTATGAGTTTGTATACTTAAAGCCACACTGTGAAATAGTCTGTTAAGTAAATATTAAGAATCCATCCAATTACAACACTAACACAGGTATGATTTATCTGTGAAAATTAATGTGGAATTATTATTTATTGAAAATATTCCAGTGTACTACACTATCTTCCCCAAATGTTTGCTTTTATGTTTTTACAATCAATGTAATATGGTTCTATAAATCAATTTTTAAAAAATCATAACTTGAACTCTTTGTTCTTTACTTTTTAAAACAATAAAGCTTCTTAGCAAAGTTGATGTGTTTAGTGTCCTGGTGATAGAAAATATATTGTGTACATTTATTCCTATACTTAAATTTTTTTGTTCCTTTTATTTCTATTATACTTGTTTTATTAGAGGTTCAACTTTGAACTAAGGGGAAATTCATGAAACACAGAACATTTTGTATAATGACTCTATAACATTCTGCTAAGTATAAAAACCATGCAATTAATGTTTTCTTTGATACCATGGATTCCAATTTTGCGGAGCACTGTGTCTTTGTGAAATAGAAATTTTTTAACATCTAAAATATATCTTACTTGGTTTGCTTCATCTTTGCTAGCTGATTCTTTCCAAAATTTTTTTCCACCTTTTCATTTTATAGTACACTAAAACAAAGACTTTAATTTGAAGTATATGATTTCACTTAAGATGCTAAGTTGGCATTACTTTACTGAAATCGGCTATTGTCCTGAAGCTATTTTATTGTACCTTTCTAGGCTGTCAGTTTCACTTAAACCTGATAATTACAGTCATAAAATAAGACTTCTTTTCTTACCTTAAAGTGGCTGCTAACAGAGGAGCAAGCTGCCTTTTAAACCTAGAATTGTAAACTTCAACTGTTTAAGCCTCAAGAAATTAAAGAACCACTGCTGAGAAGCTGGTAATAAAGTGATATACCTTGTTGAGTTATTTAGTTAGGAAACATTTTTCCTTTTCTTCTTTCTTTCTTTCTTTTTCTTTCTTTCCCTCCTTCCTTCCTTTTTCCAGTTTTAAGTTGAATATTTCTCATAAACAAGTGCTTTTTCTCCAATAAATCCCTGACTCATTTAATAGCCAATGTGTTTTAGAATGTATCAACTCCATCAAGATTATTTTAATATGGATTTTATTTTAAATTTTTGTTAAAACTAAAAATGAAACCATCCTGTCATAACTGTTAGTTGGTTTTTTAAATTAATTAATTTTTAATAGTGCGTATTTGTAATCATGCAGTTTACAGTCATCTTGGTAAAGTGGGATGCTGGAGAGAGAATGTTAAGACATGCCTCTGTGAAAAACAACAATAAGAATACAATACTGAAAGGACCCTTCAGTTAAGAAATTATCATGTGCTAAGGATTGTTTTATGTTTGAGAAATATGATAGTGAATAAAATAGATATGATCCTTTTAAAGTTTCCATCGTAGTGGGGGAGAGTAAATAATCAAAACAAGAAAAACCTGAGACTGGAAGTCTGAAACAAACCAAAGGGAAGCCCAGAGAAAGCAATGCACGTGGCTATTTCAGATAAGACATCACCAAAGATCATTCTGACAAAGTGGGACCTCAGATAAATAAAGCACGAATAAGAACAAAGATGCAGTCAGAAGAAGATCTGGGAAGAGGTGGCTAGTGACCAAAGCTGAGAGTTTCTCAAGTGCAAAGGCATTGGTATGGGAAGCTTCCTTCCTTTACAGAAAAAGATGGTAGCTCAAGGTGGTGGAATAAGAGGGACTAAAGTGGAGAAAGTATTACAATGTAGAAAGATGGGAGCAGACATGCAATGTGGACCTGTACACATCCAAAGGGCCATGTTTTATCTTAAGTGTAAGGAGAAGTCATTACAGGATTTCACACAGGAACAGTATGACCTCATTAAAATTGCAACAAAATCATTTTTGCAGTTGTGGGAAGAACAGGTTTTAGAGAGGCAAAATTAGAAGGCCAAAATTAGAAGACTATTGCAAGAAGCCTTTTAGAGATGGTGATGGCTTAGGCTAGGGTCCAGAATGAAAAGAAGCAGATACATTTGAGATGTTTCCAAAAAGTGCTGTTGACAGTACTTGCTAAAGAATTGGAAAGGAAAAGCAGATAACCAAAGAGAAACTAAGGTTAACTCCCAGCTTGGGGTTTGTTTAGTTTGGGTGGTGGCTGGTGCTATTAGCAGAGGAATGCGGGAGGAGCAGATGTTAAGGTGGAAAGCCAGAGCCTTCAGGAGCAGGGGAGTTCCTGGGCAACATGAGTGACCCACGGGGATGTGACTGGTGGGTCCACACTCATGCTTGGCCTGTAAAGGGCCGGTCAGGGCTGGAGATAATAATTTTAAACAAGATAATGAGAGTAATAATTTTCAAGGACTACAGGAAATCTCTGCACTGCTATTAAATATCATTGCAGGGAGCTCGTGTCAAACTGCAAACCCAAACCCATAGCATAACTGATGTCTCTTGCATGTTCACAAATGATAACCAAATTAAACAAATGTAACTGGAAATCCTGAAGGACTGGAAGGTTCAGAGTCTACAAGTGCCTTGATCATACAATCAAAATGGGATTGCTTAAATTCTAACTCAACAGTGGGGTTGTTTAAATTCTAATTCAACAGACATAGTGAGTTGCTGAATGTATAATACTTACATAAGAGTCTTTCTCTCAGTCTCTTAAATTTTTACAAAGTTCTCATTCATAAGCTCAGAATTCAACCTGATGGTATAGAATATAAAATTCCTTCTTATTTTTTTCAGTGGGCCTGAATATTTAAATAATCTCAAAATTTCTGATGAGTAGAAGATACACTTATTTTGTAATGCACAGTATGCTAACAGATGCATCCTAAAGTTCTTCACCAGTCTAGAACTCTCCCGCTGTGCCTGCAAATCATAGACCAAAGGATCCGTGGTATTTACCCATTTCAAACACCATAGCTTACAGTTGTCACAGTTAAATTCCAGTAAAATTTTTTAGGTGAGCACAAAATTCATTCTTCAGACTTCTACAGAAGTGAGATTATGAGCTTCTATTAAAAGAAAGCACCTAGTAGATTCTCTGTTGGCTCACTAGACAGCTTGTCAGTGTTTTTTTAAAAAACTCAACTAAAGGAGAATCAAAGAATTAAAGAAATCCCAGGCCAAGGTTAAATCAATCCTTCTGCAATGCTCCCAAGAACCTGGTTTTCTAAATGAAATCTTGCCAAGTTTGAAACATCGTTGTTCCCATCTTGGCTAGATTTGCGGGGAGCTTCTCCTACAGGGTGGAGGATGGCCTTCTTCAGAAAGCTTTCAGAGGATAAAGGGATTAATATCTCCATGTCACTTATTTACACTTCTCCCTCATTTCTCTAATCACGCTGATGATTTTAATTTTCAGAAATCAAAATACTGGATAATGCCTAAGGAGAGAGCTGCATAATAGCTTTTAAATTTTATTCTCTGCCTTAGATGGTAAAATCAAATTGGCTAACTCAGGAGTTCACCCTACCCTCTTCACCACAGGGTCATGGGTAAATAAGAGGGACAGGAAGACAGCTCTGAGTTCCGGAATCTTTTGCTCCCACAGGAAAGAAATTCTTCTTACTCTTCTCCAGTGCATGCAACTCAGAACGCTAGTCACCAAGTGAGTTCTGAGTGTCCTGATTACCATCAAACAAACAATGGCAACATCAAAGGCTGAAACAGCAACTTCCGGTCTCCTCACCTTCACACCACTGAGCTGTGACATATTAAACAGACGTATCAATGAGAAGGCAGCAGGACAGAAAAAGTGGTTATATCTTAGGGGAGCTGAACTCTAGATCCTAAATTTCAAAAGACTGGTTTGATGTTTTTCCTGGGTAAAAAAAGGCAAAAACTGAAATGTTTTAAGAAAAGTAAAAGACAAAAAAAAAAAAAAATCACATATTTTGTTTGGCAATAAGCATTTAATTGTTTAAATCTCTTGGCTGACTTTGTTGTTTTTGCATGTGAGCATATTCTTTGAGGTCTATTTGCCCTACTGTGGCTATTCCTCTTTCCACTCTTACGCCTGCCTCTCTCTCTCTCTCTCTCTCTCACACACACACACACACACACACACACACACACATACACCTTGTAGATGATACTAGTATGCTAGAGTGGCCATAGCAAAATACCATACTATGAGTAGCTTCAACAACAGAAACCCATCATCATCGCAGAGTTCCGGAGGCTGGAGGTGCAAGATTCAGGTAGTGGCAGGGTTGGGTCTTCCTGAAGTCTCTCTCATCACCTGCAGTTTGGCATCCCCTTGCTGCCACTTTGCCTGGTAGCCCTTAGTGCAGGATCTCCTGCCCCCCCATAAGGACACCATTGTATTTGAGTAGTTCCTGTCTAGGAGCTCATTTTAATGTATCCTCCCTTTCAAGCATTTACTTCTGATTTACTTTTGAGTACAGGTACATTCTGAGGTACAGGGAGCCAGGATGTCAGTATGTGAATGGAAGGGGGCACAATTCAGCTTGGAAGAGACCACAGCATGATGATTTGTTTTTCTTTGTCTAAAAAATAATAGCAACCTAGATGTTCATCAAGAGATGAATGAATAAAGAAAATGTGGTCCACACACCTGTAAAAACAAGGAAATCCTGTCATCTGTGACAACGTGGATGAGGCTGGAGCACGTTACGCTAAGTGAAATAAGCCAGGCACAGAAAGACAAATATTGCATGACATAATCACTTAAGACATAATTCTTCAAAAGTTGCAACTGTACAGAGTAGAACAGTGGCTAGCAGAGGCTGGCAGTGGCATGGGATAGAGGGGTCAGGAGGTACTGATCAAAGGGTACAAGGTTTCAAATGGACAGGAAAAATAAGCTGCACACCTATTTCATAAGAGGGTGACTATGATTAATAATAATGTATTGTATGTTTCAAAATAACCAAGAAAGTAAATATCAAATGTTTCACTATAAAAAAGAAAGGTAAGTAAGGTGACAGATGATGGATATATTAATGAGCTTGATTCATTCATATACATGTATGTGTGTGCATATATCAAAAACCACATTGTAACCCATATATTAGATTTTTCAACTAACATAACAGAAATTTAAAAATTAAAACAAATAGTCTCATCCATAGAAGACATCTGGCTAAGGTCTTGTTTGATCAGCTATCCATGAGTGGTCTTCATCTTCTTACCACAATCATTTCACCAAATCTTTACATCGTGACTTGAAGCAACACTGTGTAAATAAAAGACCTTTTTTGCAAAGCTGTCAATAAACTCCTTTGGCAAAATTCAAGGGCCATTTTTTAAATTCTGTTTCACCTGGTTCAGTCTGTACCTTTACTCCCACCTGCTTTTGGAATTTCGTCCTTCCTTTGGCCCATGACTTTACTCCATGGGACTCCTAGTTATGCTCCTCCAACACCTGCTCTGATTGTTGGCGTCTGGGCTCACTCTTTGGGTCTGCTGTACTCCCATTTACCGTAAAAATATCTGCCCTTTTTTTGTTTGTTTTGTGTTTGGTACCGGGGATCAAACTCAGGACCTTGTGCTTTCGCGACAGGCAATATCT
Organism: Heterocephalus glaber; assembly: GCF_000247695.1. The sequence continues at coordinate 2,545,309 of NW_004624888.1, forward strand.
GCCCTTTTAACAAACTCGACCATCACGTCCTACACTAGCGGACCTGAAATGATGTCTTTGGTCTGGAATTGCTTCCAAACTTGGGTCTCTTACATTCGGCTTGAGACTCTGCATTGTTAATGTTCTCAGTTCACACTCAGCATATGCAAACTCACATTCCCTTTCCCTGACACCAGCGCTTCCTGTACTCTCTCGCCTTCATCCAGGAGCCCCAGGCCGGATGCCTGACGCCACCCCTGGTCACTCGTTCAGGCATCGTGCAGGTGTTCACTGAGCCTGCTGAGAAGCAGGCCCTGCTAAGCAAGGCAGATGCCAGTAAGCGAATGAACACCCTGTGGCTTTGTGACTGCTCTGGTCCAGGCAAGCTCTCTTTGATGCACTCTCAGAGCCTGCCTCTCAGTTGCATAAACCCTTCCTTCCAACCACCACTCAGGCTTATCTCTTCCTTTCTAAAGTTTCTTGCTGTCAAAACACATACCCTGCTCCTCATTACACCAATTTAGCACACTACAACAGTGGAATCACCTCCACGCTGATCCTGTGCCTCAAACCTCCACCTTGCTCCTCCCTTCCCACAGATCTCCTCAGAGTATCACTGCAGCATCAGCCTCGACCATTGTTATCCCTGTCACTGCCGGCAGAAATTTGCCCTTGAGTATTGTGGCCCTATGGGAAATAAAAAGTGTCCAGAACTGAGGAGGCTGGAAGAAAGTGTAGATCTGAATTCCCGCTCTTCCCTGACATGCTTGATGACCCCAGGAAAGTCACACACCTCCTCCGAACTAAAATAGTAAGATTAAAGTTGGTAACTAGTGCACACTGTTATTAGGAAGCACACTAGTGCACAGCGATACGGCGGCCACCCCATCGCCCCATCTACTGCCGGTTCCAAGCACTTAGTGTTCCGGGCCTGCGACTACTGCCTACCATTCAGTACCTCTTCTCATTTGCTCCTGTACTAGTCATGTAACCATGGGGCAAGCTAATGTATTTCCTTCCTTCCCTTTCTCTCTTTTTTCTTTCTCTCTCTTTTCTCTCTTTTCTTCCTCTTTTTCCTTCTTTCTCTTTCCTCCTCCTCCTCTTTCTTCTCCTCCTCTCCTCCCCACCCCCAGGCTTTCCCATTGAGCCAAGTCCCCAGGTCTTTTTTCTATTTTGAGACAGGAACTCAGTCAGTCCCTAAGTTTCCCAGGAGGGGCTGGAACGTGCAATCCTCCTGCCTCAAACTCACAGAGTGCAGGGATTACAAGCATACACTACCATGCCCAGCTGGGGCAAGTTTCTTACTCATTAGGTGGCTCAGTGTTTTGCATTTCGAATGGGGTGCTTTAAGAGAATGGGGTGCTGCCAACTGCAGCACCTGGGTAGAGCAAATGCTCAGCAGTGCAACCATAACTCTTGTCTGCTAACTCTCATAGGCTGCAAGGCTGAGTGTCACGCAGATGTGCCTATCTCCTACTTCCTATGTCCTCCCGAGCTACCGAACGAGGGAACGCCGGCTGGGATTCACTCTGCTTACAGAAGCCCTTGCTCAGGATATTAATTAGCAGGTGCCCTAAAGGTGGACACTCATCCCTTGGAGCTGTGACCAGTCCCCAAGGTGGTCTTTCTTCTCAGGTTTACATCACATTTGACCTTTTCCTTTTCATAGCACATGAAGTTATTTGTTTCTACCCTGCAATTATAGTGACAAAGATCATCAACATTTATCCACGATCATAAATACTCTGCTTCTCTTCCCACTTCAAGAAATTTTAGACAAAAAGAAAGAAACCTGTAGGGAAAAGACACCTTCAGTTTCATATCAAGAAAGTCTTAAAAAGATAATCAGAGATTATGTATGGGTTAATGACTACCAGAAGTAAAGCTAATTCAGATTCTGCCTCTTTCACAGAAAACATAATGGATTCAACATAATTCAGTCTTCTAAATCTTCTATTGATACAAGGACTAAGAGCAAATATTTACGAACTGTGCAGACAATGTTGGGTATCATTTAAATTAGCACAGAGCTGTTGCTGCAACAAAGGAAATGTAGGAACAGAACATCAAAAGCTCCCCACAGATCATTTGCTCGCCTTGTTCATGTGAGAAACAACTGGAATATGAGGCGAGTCCCTATTGATCGGCTCGTGACACTAAGTGGTACCAAGGGTCCAAATGTGGGCACCGCTTTTCAGCTGAATAAAAAATGTAATGAAGGAATGTTTCTGTGTATCCAGTAAACACACACACACACACACACACACACACACACACAAATGCATTTGGTCCTCTGAATATGCATCCTTTCGATAAGCACAGACCCTCTTTGCCCAGGGTAACAGTTTTATTCAAATTAATGAAAAAATAGCACTGAATATATTTTTTTTCAGCATCTTTTTGAGGAAATATAGTCTGGTGATTTTTTGACAGCAAATTGTAGGGCTGACATTCTTGTCAGTAACTCTTCAGCTTTATTTCCCTGTGTTAAATTTTAATCAACCAAATTTAAAATTGAACTTCTCATATGAACCTCTCTATGTAAATATAAAGCAGATTGCAGCCACGCTTCTGGGCTGATGGCTGATGTGGGGAGGGCACTGTTTTCTTGGAAGGAAGGGTCTCGAGGGATCATGGGAGCTGTGGGACCCTGCTTGATAGCTCTGGTCTTAGGCAGTCTAGTAGGTTGTTGTCCGTGTCACTGTGGCTGCTGAATATAACTTTCAAGCCTGTAGTCAGTGGTGGAATGTGCCAGGTAAATGATCAGTTGTACAGTTCAGCTCTTGACCTCTTACCATTGCCCTGTGCCCCAGCTCATGTCAGCTGCACTCAAAGCCACAGCATTTGCTAGCACATGCTTACCATGCAGTTGCCTAACCTAACCTCCCCTCGATGCTTCCTGCCTACCAAACATACTCCTTGTGTAGTTGTGCAGACTGCTTTCAGATCTCCAAAGTAAGTATTTTCACTGGTCCATCATTTTTCAAATGTCAGTTCATAAACCTGGCCCTTGTTTTGGTTTAACTTGAGATTGGTATTTAACCATCTAGTGTATTCATTTATCCTTCAACCTACTTCACGGGGAGAGTAGCTTCTTCAACATGGAGCATCCCCCATCCTACCTAATGCCTGCTGAATCCTGATCATCAACGGCAGGCACAGGCAGCTCTAGTCTTCCCACACTTCCTCGCCGATTCCAGCTTATATTCAGCCGCTCCTGGAGGTCTTGATACAGTCATTGGTAGCAGTGACAGAATCAGCACCAAGGACAGGGACCAACTAACTGGTTGCTTTTAATTTAGAAATAGGCTGAATACTTCAACCAGAGAAGAATTCACTGACTTTAGTAATGATAGCTATCATCAAGAAAACACACACACACACACACACACACACACACACGTGTGCCAACTTCTGGCAAGGATGTGGGGAAAAAGGAACTCTTCCATGTTGTTGGTAAGAATGTAAACTAGTGCAACCACAGTGGAAATCAGTTTGGAGATTCCCCAAATACCTAAAAACCAGAAATTCCATCTGACCTAGTTACACCCCTCCTGGATATTTTCCCAAAAGTGTTAAGGTCCGTATACGTTACGGTTTATAACCAGATGTCTCCCTAAAGCCTCACGTACTCATAGGTGGGGCTTTTATGGAAACAGATAGCTGGTATGCTGCTACCAGGAGGGGTCTGGTTGGGAGAGGCAGGTCACGGGGGCGTGGTCTGCTTCTGTCTCCTTCCGATTCCTCCTGGATTGCTCTCTGCTTCCTGTCACCATGCCATGAGCTCCTTCTCCTCTGCGATGCCACCCTGCCTTGGAGCCAGCCGAACATGAACTGAAACCTCTACAAACTGTGAGCCAATAAACCTTTCCTCCTTTAACTTGTGGGTGTCAGGTATGCTGTCCCAGCAACAAGAAAGTAACTAAGACATTACACTTTAATGTTATTTGCATATGCATGTCTATAGCAGCACAATTCACAATAGCTGAACTATAGAAACAGCATAGTTCCCCATCAATGGATGAATGAGTAAAGAAAATGTGGCACATGGTGGAGTATCAGTAACTTGTAAAGGATGAGTTTGAGTCATTTGTAGGAAAATGGATGGATTTGAGACCATAATGTTAAGTGAAATGAGTCATACACAGCAAGATAAATATCACATACAGAGATAAATATCTCTTGTTTGAGAAAGCCAAAATATAAAGTTAAAGTGTAAAATAAAGGGCAGATGGTAGGGAACAGGGAACCAGTTTATATGGAGCTGGGGAAGGCACTGAGGATCATGAAGAGAGGAGGGTGGGGAAGGAGGATTGACAATGACCAAGATATGACATATGTGTACCAATTCCCTAAAATTAATGTGATTAATATGACTTACTTACAGCAGAAAAGAATTCACTGGCTGCTGTAAGAATTCAACTTACTTTTATCCACACCAAAAATAAGAATTTCTGACTCTTCCAACCCTTCTTACAGTGCAGATGTTTGTTTAAAATGTTTTTCTGATCTAAGCCTTTTAAGCCGTGTGTGTGTATGAGTGTGTGTGTGTGTGTGTGTGTGTGTGTGTTGCTGGAGTGGAGCTCAGGGCCCTGTCCATCCTGGGCAAGCACTCTATCACTAAAATGTACACCCAACAACTGAAGCGGCTGTGCAGTTAGGGTTTCCGGTGTGCCTTCTTTCTTCCCTATGTGCTCACAGGCCGTCTATCTATATGGTTATCAGCCCTGGATTTGGCACAAAATATCAATTTGGATTGGCCTTAAGCTCCTGCACCTATGGAACAGGTCTCTCCCACCTCTCTGCCTTTCCTTCCCTCCCTCTTTTCCTGTCTCCCTCTCCTTCTCTCTCTCCTCCATTTCCCTCCCTCCCCAGGTTTTTTTTTTTTTTTTTTTGTAACGGGTATCGAACTCAGGTCCTTGTGCTTGCGCGGCAGGCAGCGAAACCACTGTGCTGGCCCGGGGATAGGATGTGCCCCGGGCTGCTGCACGGAACAAAGCTGGGGAAGTAGGACACGTC
>NW_004624888.1:2550406-2675666 GCF_000247695.1 Heterocephalus glaber
TTTTTTTTTTTTTTGGTACTGGGGATCGAACTCGGGTCCTTGCACTTGCGCAGCAGGCGGCAAAACCACTGAGCTAAATCCCCAGCCCTTCCACACCCATTTTTAAAAAGCATCTTCAGCATCCAAGCAAATTAAAGCTCTCCTGAAACCATACACACTACACTGCATCAAGCACAGGCAAATGGACTCACTTCAATTTCTGCCACTTGACCTTTATGAAGCATCAATATCTTCAGCAGTGGTGTTTTACATTTGTCAACCAATGGTCATGCTTCTTTGACATAATAAATGAGGAAAGGAGCAGTATGGGAAAGCTTTCTGCAGATCGATGGTAACTCCAATATTACTGTTTTCAAATATCTGTTAACATGCCCTCATCTTTTCAAATAAGGGGACCTGTCTCTTTGGGGATAACAGTGACAGCAGAAATAATTGGGCACTGGTGATAAATTTCTTTTCATACTTGCTGCCTTTCCTCATCATCATGCACACTCTTCATAATGAATGAAAGGACTGGGTCTGAAGTCTGGCCAGAAGGCAACAGTACCCTGCAAGGCTGATGCTCACTGACACTTGTGAATCTGGACTTGCATGGGGTCAAGGACTGGACTCTTCAGAGCTGTGTTCTCGGTGCCAGGACAGCACCTGGCACTGAGCTGGTTTAGTAATACTCAACTAAATAACCAAATCAATGGTCACATGAACACAGACCCGCCTAGCTCACTGGAGCCCCACCATGGCCCCCTGAATTGTCCTTACAGACAAGGAGAGGAAGCTCACAGACATTGAGTGGCATTTGCCTACAGTCACGGGAGAAGCTATTCCAAACGGCCACGCCATGAATGTACTTTATTGCCTCTAAACCAAAGTGTCAAGAGGACTGTATTTGCTTCACTATTTGGCCACCTACCAATTGTACACCTTAAGAAAGTCTTAGAAATGCCCAGATGACTAGTCTTCTCATTTTAAAGGAAAAAATGTATGCTGCTGTCTATGCTTCCCTCAAAAACTTGCTTTAACACTCAGGGAACAAATGTAGACACTGTGAAGTACAGGAATATGTGAGGAGTTATTACCATCATTGTTATGCCTTTTACCTAGATGTCTCCCCAAAGCCCAATGGGCTCATATGTGGGGCTTTTTGAAGGTGGCTGGATGTAGGGTGTGTGATATTGGGCTTAAAGGTGTATATCTGAATCAGTCCGCTAATTAGAATTAGAATAGTTCTGGGTGTAGATAATGAAGGCCCCACCCTGTGTTAGTGGCACAAATCAATAATAGGCTTCTAGCCTGGATGAAATATAAAAGGAGAGAGGGAAGGCTGCTGTTCGCTGCTCACTGCTTCCTGCCTGCCCTGCCATGGGCTGTTTCTCCTCTGCGATGGCCCTCTGCGAAGCCACCCTCCCTTGCAGCCAACCAACTATGGACTGAAACCTCTACAAACTGTGAGCTGAAATAAACCTTTCCTCTTTTAACGTTGGGTGTTGGATATTTTGTCTCAGCTATGAGAAAAGTAACCAAGACAATTATCTCTCAAATCTTCCCCAGAGGAAAGTAAAGTATCTATACATTAAAGGGTTAATAATTGCTATGGAAACAGAAATGTTCAAAGTAAAATTTTAAGCATTGCAGCACAATAAGGTAAATAATAATTATGAGCAATGATGCTGGTTTTCAATTACTATTACCAAAGAACATCCCTCAGAGTGATATAAAAAACAAAAGTTGTCCTTGCACTCGACTGTTGAAGATATTCTTGTGCTAAATGGGCCACTCTTCACTCTCCATATTTAGACAACTGTTTAGATAATGCTGCCGGCAGTGGCCATCTCTTTCCTTGGAATCAGTGAATAGATTTTGCTCTTTCCCATTGTCCAGTAACATCCTGAAGCTACAACACAATTTTAGACTCAAGGAGCTAAAAGGAAGAGGTTTCAGGAGGTTGAGTGGTTAAACTGACATCACCGGTTGGAGGCTGGGAAACCTCTGCTCACTACTTGGGTCTCAGCATGAAAGTCACTTCCACAGGGAAGCCTTCCCTGATTCCGACTCCCCTCAACACAGCTAAATGAGGTCTTCCTCTGCACCCAACACCTTTCCCTAGAAAAGCCATCACACTGGAGAGAGATCGTGCACCCGCCTCTAAGTGCTTCCATCTGAAGGGCTCCTATCACACTCACTTGCATTATAAAGGGGTAGGCAAGAAAATCCACCTGCCTCCAACACTAAAAAACTGTGCAGGGCAAGCAGTCATAATATCTAATCTACCCCGAATGCAATCGTTCAAAGCAGCCGAATAACACTGCCTGTTTTTCTTGAGTCACCCCATTCGGCTACCAAATTCTTACTTTGCAAGCAGTGCAATGTCTGTATATACTGATGCATACATCCATGTGTTGGAAGAGCTATCTCCAGCGTCAAGTGTATCAGCACCCCACAGCCATAGCTGCTATCTCTAAGTACCACGTGGTGTGATTTACCCGCAGTAGCCTATCACCTCACCCTAGTCCTGGGAGGAAGTAATGTGAGCGTCACACCAGCTGTTGTGGCCTGGCGTCCTTTCCTCTCCTCCTGGTGAGGCCGCTCCAAGCACCCTTCACAGGGTACAGTTCCCTTGCCACATACAGCCTTGCAGCATGACTTTGACAGAACCTTATTTTCCCCCTGACTAAGGGGTGACCATGCAACCCAGCACAGGACATTGAGGTCCTGGGGTCAGGGAAATCTCCCAGAGATGGGACGGGAAAACACAGTCGGATAATCTAGTGGTGCCCTCTAGCGTATTCATTAACTTACTCCAGGTGTTACTGAGCGTAGTGCACCAAACTCACGTATCCCCTGCCTCCGTGGAGTTTACACTAGTGAGCATGTAGAAAATACACACACACGTACCATGTACGATCTGGGAAGGTGGGAAGTTCCAGGAACAAAAGTGTAAGAACAAAGAAAACATAAGGGAATAGGGACGATTTGACATGCAGAGGGAGACAGTAATCCTCCTGGGGAAGGTGACTCCGGGGCTGCACAGGTAGGGGAGCCTGCAGTGAACGGGTTCTAGGCCTTGGGAGACAGCGAGTGCCAAGCCCCTGAGAGATGGCTGAACTTTGACGAAGGCAAGGCATGGATGATAGAAAACATATCCTGCATTTGGATACAAGGCCAGGGTGTGGCCTAGCAATGCTGTGTCTTGAGGCTGAGCTCAAGACAGTGGGTTTTATTATTAATGAGCCAGAGAGACATTGAATGAGGGTTCAGGGGATAGACACATTTTGATTTTGTTACTACAATAATTTCTCTGCTTGCCACCTGTAGAATAGCACTGGGACAAGGACAAAAGCCAAGAATGAGAGAAGGAAAAGGGCACCCGGAAATGGCCCTTTGAGCTGGGAAGGCTTCTCGGTCCTGGCCATGTGGAGTAAGAGAGAGAGCAGAGGTAGGGTATGGACTCCAGGGCGAATTAGTGGAAGAACTTGCTGGAGGTCTTGCCATGGCATCTGAGCAAAAGAGCAAAGACACCGCCAAGACTTTTGGCTAAACTAACTGGAGGTAACTGTTTCCAAAAATAGGTTCTTCTGGAGTCAGGAGGAAAAACTGAGAATTTTACTTTGTAAACATGGATTTTGAGGTGTCTATTATATATTCAGGTAGAGACGTCACACAGCAGTTAGATGTAGAAACCTAGATTTTTAGAAGAATAAGGCTGAGATCTGCATTTGAGAATCTACTGAGACTGTCGATCAGCATTCCACACCACAGTCACTGGACTGCTTGATCTGTCTCTCAGCCTGCTTCTTTAGATAGATGTTGAGCCTGTATTCTAGTTCCTAGTCTTCAGAGTTCTTCACGCAACGTCCTGTATGTTTACCAGAGTAGGCCTCTATCATGTAAACCAAGGACACTGACGGACATCATTACCCCATCCTACAGACACGGGGGCCCAGGTGTCGCGAGGTTAAGGAACCTGGGTAAACAGCCAATGTGGGGCAGAGCTAGACCTGAAGCCAGGTCAGTTGGTGCGGTGCCCACCCCCAAGTCAGACACTGAGGAGCTGGGCCTGTACTTCATCCTTAGCAAGACAGCTTCAAAGGCCTGGAGCCACGAGGTGCTGGTGTGGCACGGTGGCAAGGTGGCAAGGAGCTTGTCTTCTCTTTCCGGAGGATGTGGGATTGACACCAAGCCTCTGCTGCCATACACAAGCCGCTTGGCTCTCGGCTGAGGTCCTCTAACACCTGTTACTCTGTGACCGGAACAGGAACGGAATTCACACCCACATGCTCAGAGGCTGCTCAGAGCTATGGCTGTGAATCTGACCAGATCCACTTATAGGAAGAAGAAAACAAGGCCCTGTGGATCCCACACTTAAGGATGGCCTTCATTAGGTCCTTACCTGGGAGGAGGAAAGTCTCCTCCTGTTCCTTTGCATGCTCTTAGAGCCCAGCAGCGAGCCTGGTACTCAGCAGAAGTTTAATACAAATACTCTGAATACATACACAGATAATATTTGAATTTAATAAAAATAGGAAGTTTTAAAATTGAGTGTCATAACAAGTTAACTGAAGGGTACAGTATTCTAAGGAAGACTCTGGGAAGGAGAGGTAGGCTGTAAAGCACTCTGCAGCCGTTCAGAAGTCCAGCCGCCTGGGTGCTGACCCTGACTCAGCCACAAATTAGCTATGCTGGTGCAGGAGAGTTTCATAAGCAGGATTCATTTCCCAATCTAAAAACTGAGGACGCTAACAGAACATACTGTTGAGTTCTGGTTTGAGGATTAATCATATAAAATGTCTAGAATGGTGTCTAGCACAGGGTGCTTATTAAATTTTAGTTCTAATTAATCCCATGGTCCATTCACATGCTTGAGAAATGTCCTGAGTCCTACAGGACCTTCTCTGTCATGTTAGCAGACAGAATCGTGACCCCTAAAGCTGTCACCGCCCTGTGATGTGTCACATGGCACAAGGGCCTTTCAGATGCTCAAAGGAAAGGTCCTTGACTCAGGAGGTCGTTCTGGCTATCAAGGTTGCAGACCCAGGCTCCAGCAAAATCCGCTGTTATCATAGGCACCTTATACGAGGGAGGAGGGAGGAGTTGGAGAAGGAGCTGGCCACAGAAGCCGAGGGGCTGGAGTGATGGAAAGGAGGCGTCACAGCTGAGGATGTGGTGCCTCTGGGGTCAGGAAGGGCATGTGCACAGCATGACCCTCCAGCCTTGCTCGACTCTGGTAACAGTAAGGGAGGGAATTCACGTTGTTTTAAGGCACTGGATGTGTGGTATTTGTTACCAAAGCAGGGGGATTGCATACTCAGTGACCTTTGGTGGCGGTTTCCAAGGCGGCCGTGAAGCCAGGCACACGGAGGTCGCCACTGTAAGCGCTGCCCCTGCCCAGGGAGGTGTCACAGCATGGGCGACATGTAAACGACTCACTCCCAACCCTCAGTTCTGCTTGCTCTGTGAGAAAATATTTTCCTGTACCTCTTGTTCTACGGTTGCAATTACATGCTGTCTTTCCTGGAGAAACAGGGCTGGTCACCAGTGAGTGAAGATGTCAGGCTGCCATCGTCAGTCATGTGTGAAGCTTAGGGAAGTGTTAATCAATGTAAGCACCATCCCCTTAGATGCTAGTTTAATGCAGATTCCAGGCCCGGGAGTAGAGGGGGAACCTGGTCTCCTGGGTGAAGCCGGGGAATCTGCCCTTTAAGACTCACAGGTGATTCTCACACACTGAACAGCTAAGCCACCTCAGCTGCGGGTCCTACCTCCCGGCCCTGCCACACTGCCAATCCACACTGCAAACTCGAGGCTGGCAGGGAGAGGAGACTCCTGCGAACTCCGTGCGGGGCGGAAACTCCAGTCCAGAAGAGCGGAGGGCCGAGGGAAGCCACAGGCAGATGAGGCCCCGGCCCAGCCCGGAGGAGGAGGCCGCGCGGAGATGGAAGGAAGTGGTGTCCCTGCGGGCGAGGCTGCCCAGCACGGGGACCAGGACGGAGAGCAAGGCCGGAAGTCCGGCAGGAGGGTGCACGCGGTGGAGCCGCCCGGGACCGGACGCGGGCGGGACGCGGGCCCCAGGAGAGCTCGCTAAGGGGAGGGCGGCTGCGGTCCCGGAAGCTCTGGGCCCCGCAGGGATCCGTGTGGCCCGCCCGGCCCTTCCCCGGCCCTTCCCCGGCCCTCCCTCCTTGTCTGTCCCGTCCCTAGGCCCGGGGTCCTGAGGCTGGCCGGGCACCGCCCCATCGGGTCTCTAGGGCCCCATCGGGTCTCTAGGGCCGGGGCCAGGAAGAGTAAGAGCTGCTCCTTCAACTTTAGATTTCCCCATCTAAGGTCACAATGGCCCAGATTTCCTTAAGGCGACAAAGAGCTCAAGATTCACTGCTTCTCCGGACCTTGCAGGAGGCCAAGCTGAAGGACTCCCCCACCTGGCCTCACCTAGATTCGAAGGGCGCGCCTGCCCCCTGCTGGCAGCGTGCGGCACCGCAGCGTGGACTCGGGCGCGGGCGAGCGCGGACAGCGCCGGGCCTGGGCTCGCGTCCCCGGGGTCGGGAGACCACGCCGGCTCTCGCCTCCGGGCCCAGCGCCCTGCCCCGGAAGAGCCACAGGGGCGGGCGCGCGAGGACAGCAGGCTCCAGGGACCCGGCTGGGCTGCCCCCGCACTCAGGCCTCACGTAAGGCCCCACGACCCGGCCACGCGCTCCACCCGGGCCCAGATCCGCGGAGCCACATCTGCCCACGCTGCCCGCCCTCGGCGGAGCCCCGCACCCAGCAGGCCCGCAGGCGCGCACACACACACACGCGCACGGCTCTAGCAAGGCGGATGTTCTTTCTCCCTCCTCCTGCTGTACGCTGAGGTCTCCCTGTGCCCGCACCGAGCAGACAGGCCTCATTCCGGGACCCCCACGCCCAACCCAGGCCCGGCCGGGGTCTCCAGGCGGCGTCTGTGCAGTCCGCACGTGGTAAGAAAGTCTCCGTACGTGCTCACGAGTGTCACTGTGGGGTGTGCCTGTGCACAGAAGGCGATTCCTCTGCATATTTTACTTTTCTCCCCAATATTTGAAAGTAATTATAAATGTGAAGATTTGCAGAGCTGCAGCCCCATCCCTTTTTATTTTTTGTTTTAAAACAGTGCCTGGATAAAGTGGCTAAGTTGCCCAGGCTGGACTTGAACTTGTGTTCCTCCTGCCTCAGCCTCCCAGAGCTGGGATCATAGGCGTGCGCCACCATGCTTGTGTTCACTCAGCGATTTCAGTATAAGGTGGCCACGAAAGGCCTGCATTTTAGAAATATAATGCCAGTCGAGGGCCGGGGATTTAGCTCTGTGGCACCATGCCTGCCTCGCCAGCACAAGGTCCTGAATTCGATCCCCAGTACAAAAAAAACAAACAAACACAGGTTAGACCGAAGCTGAGCTCTTCACAACTTCTAACAAGAAATAAATTAATGCCAGCCTAATAAAAGCATGTGTACTTAAGCTTTGATTAGCTTCAGTGTATATGGACAAATGCAATGGATTATTTTAACCTTCTGCACTTTGCCTTTATAAGAAAGACCAATGAAAGGAAAGCAAAACAGAGCGAGGAAAAGCTGAAAATGAAAACTGCTCAAATGAGCAGTGTAATATTTAAGAGGGTGTGGGGATGTCCACACTTTCTCTGCCCACCGGGCAAAGTCCACAGGTGCTCCAGGTGAGGTCAAGGACCTAACAGAAGCGATCATAGATCAGCAGGGAGTCAGCCACGGAAGGAAAGGAGGGTGTGGAAGTCAGGCCTTCAGAGTCTCTCGGTCCGGCAAAGTACCTGCCTCCTAACCAAATTCACAGATTCCCAACAGCCAGAGGCAAAGGGCTTCCATGGTGATGAGCCCTTTCCTCACTCCCAAACCACCTCCCCGATCTATACCCCTGCATCTGAGTAGGAAGAGTGAGGGCAGCCATCAGTTAAGGAGACAATTCTCTAAGGAAACTGGTTATTTATGGCCACTTAGAAAACTTACAGGTAACCAAGCTGCCTGGTGCTGCTGCGAGCTGAGGTGTGAGCTGAGGTGCCTGCTGAGTAGTCCCAGCCATGCAGGAGGCTGAGGCAGGAGGATCACTTGAGTCCAGGAGATCCAAGCCACAGCAGATAACACAGTGAGACTTGATCTCAAAAACAAAACCCCAAATCAACACAAACTACATGAACTCAAGCACTTTCTAATTATATTATTTTAGTCAATTTTCCTCAGTTCTAGGAGGTCATCACTAGTATTATTCTTATTCCACACCTGAAGACACTGAGGTCTAGACAGGTGCATGACTGCCCAAAATAGTGCTTTTTTCCTGAAAGAAAAGGGAATACCTTTATGTTCTGCTATGACAAATCTCTCAGGTCTAGGCCCCCATCACCAAGGGGCCTTTGGGAAGACCCATTTCTGCAGTGATCTCAGTCCTATTCCTGCACGTGTCCATCAGCAGAGAGAAATGGTAAGAAGACACAATGCCATTAAAATACATTTCCTCATCCTCTCGTTCATATGACCTATCAATTCCAAAGAACAAATACAAATGATGTAAAATCATTCTAGAAAGGGAAACTGAGTTATACAATATGTACATAAACATACATGCAGAGGAGCCTCTCCATGAGTGTGTGTCTGTGATTGGGTAAAAGTTCCAGGATCACAGGTGTGCAAGTTGCACACGTGCACGTCACAGCACGGAGGGCTCTGCACAGTGAGATGGCTCAGGAGAGCCACCAGTGCCCAAACGAAATCCATGGGTGAAGAGTTGGAAGAAAATAGTTTTAGGAAACACTGTGGTGGACAAAGGCAACCTTTCAAAATTAAAGCATTATTTTAGCATATGCTTCTTTAAATCTCTATGTACCTGGCCCTCTGGAATCCCTTCCCATTTCCCCTTCCTGGCCTCCCGTCTGCCAGCTCCCAGCTGCCTGGAGGGACCACGCTGGCCCCCGGCTCTGCTTGGCTTGGACGCAGCCAATGGGGGCCCAGGAGGCGACCAGCAAGGAGGGAGGTCGGTGGGGAGCCCATTCACCGACTCTTCCAGCTGGACCCTGAAGTCACTACTGTTTCACACTTCCCTCCCCTCTCCTTTCCTTCCTTCCTTCCTTCCTTCCAAGTTCCTACAAAGGCTCTGCCCCACCTCCCTGTGGGTCCAGGGTGAGAATAGTATTGCTGCCACCCAACCTGGGTCCTGCATGACCCCATTAGGTTCCCTCCCACCCAGACAGGCCTTTTATTCCTACTCCCTGTGTAACAAACTATATTGTTGGAATATGTATGTTTCCCCCTTTGGATCCTAATGCATTAAATAGGAACTAAATAATTTAAGTAGATATTTACCTATTGTCTCTGTATTTCTAAGTTTATACTTTTTTTTAACTTTCATACAGAAACAAAGCAGCACTTGTGACACTTGTATTATGGCTTATATCTTGATGTACCCCCAAAGCCTTATGTGCTCATCGATGGGGCTTTGAGGAGTGACTGGACCATGGGTCTGTGATACTGGATTAGTCCACTGATAGGTTTAGCAAAGTTCTAGGTGTGGATGATGGATTTACTGATAAGGAAAGACCCACCCTGGTTGTGGATGGGACCAAGAAGTAGGCTTGCAGCCTGGATGGAATAAAAAGGGAAAAGGGAAAGAAGACTTGCTGCCTCTGCCTGCCCTGCCATGGACTGTTTCTCCTGCCAGGCCCCCTCTGCCTACCCTGCCATGGACTGTTTCTCCTCTGCGATGCCCCTCTGCCATGCCACCCTGCCTTGGAGACAGCTGTGGACTGAAACCTGTACAAACTGACCCAAAATAAACCTTTCCTCCTTTAACTTGTGGGTGTTGGTGTTTTGTCCCAGCAATGAGAAAGTAACGAGAACACTTTGCAGGCAGGGCCTTCTGACTTGGGAGCTAAGCACCTGCCTCCATTTCAGTCACACAGGTAAGGAGAGAGGAAGTGGCAGGGACCCTCAGGTCAGAGGGAAACCGGTGTATTCCATTTCCAAAGCACTGTTGACACTTGGCCCCCACCCCCGATTTTTAAATACAAGGCTTGTTATTATGGGCACATTCTGCTGAACACAAGAGGTTCAGTGTTACCTTTTATCAAAATGTCAGGAGGGCAGATCTTAAAACGAGCTAGACAAAATGAAAGAACATTCTTTCCACCCACAGCAGCTTTGAAATTGATTGCAAATGATCATCTCTGAACAGACTGGAGTGCAGCAGCACGAGCTCCTAATGATGTACATCTGCGAGGCTGCTCTAGCTCTGGCTACATTTACATCACTATAAACTCTGCAATTACTGCTCAAGCCGTTTTCCAGCACAGACAGGGAATCTGAATGCAGCAGCAGATCTCCTGGCTGGCCTGCTGCCAGGAGCCTGAGTCACTGTCCCAGACATCTGCCGCACATTAAACTATACCCTTGTTATCTCCCTGCACTCCACACAATGGCCTAAACTCTGACAAAACAAATGGCCAGCCCTTCCAAAGAACCTCCAAGCTCTGCGGCAAAGCAGGAGCCTGCACAAACACCTTCTAGGGGAATTGTACTGTTGAACAAAAGCCAAAATGTAGCTGAGATGATGGCTTTCTATAGTTTGAACTTTATTTACACTTCCTGGTCTTAGATGGTCTAAGAAAGGAACTGTGCTGGAGGTGCAGCACAAAAGGATGGTTGTTCTTTGTCCTTCTCAGGCCTTTGGCCCTGTAGGGCAAACAATGAGAGAAGCAGTCCTCACAGTCCAAGTCCTGCCTGTCTCTCCCGCCCTCAGCACCACAGCCCCTGAGACTGGAGCTGCGTCCTCCACAGAAGAGACAGCAGGCTGGCCTCCCGCTTGTCTTCAGGTGTGAGCTCTCTACCATGCATGTGCACAGTTAGCCATATGATCTTTCCAAAACATAAATCCAAGAATTTCTTCCCCTGCTTTAGACCATCGGTAAATGTCCCACTGTCCCCACAGATCCCTCTAAGCACTCTGCCACGGCCCAAGCCCCTGCATCCTGTGGCCTCTGCCCTCCTGAGCAGACAGAAAAGAGAGTTTCCGCGTACTTCCCCCTCCAAGCACACAATGCCCCGACTAACATCTTGACTTGGCACGGGCTAATTGCTCCATGGGACAGACAGATAGGAGTATGTTATTACTGACTAGTTCTGAGATCGCCTGAGGGTTGTGCCGTTCGAAGGGTTTTGTTACGTTCACGATGCCGTGCATCCATTACAACACCCTACAGGGAAGGGTCACCACCAGCAAAGCCCTGTGCTCCACTGGCTCCATCTTGTCCTCCCTCTCTGCTGACCTCTGGTGGACACTGACCTTTCTAGGCTCTCAACTTTTGCCTTCTCCAGAATGTCATATGTGTAGTCTTTTCAAACTGGCTTCTTTCGCTTAGCAGTATGCATTTAAGTTTTTTATGTTTTCTATAGCCTGAGAGCCCATTTGTTTTTATCACTGTATTAATACTCCATTGTATGGATAGACCACAATTTATTTAGCCACTCAACTACTGAAGAATATTTTGGTTGCCTCTAGTTGGGGAAGTTATGGATAAAATTGCAATAAACATTTGCAATTTTTGTGTGAACAACTCATGTTGGTAAACATGTAGGCTTGGGAGCACTGGATCCTAGGTAGATGAGGTTTAGTTTTGTACAAAACTGCCAGACTCTACTGGTGCCACTTCAAGTTCCCAGCATCAGTGACTGCGCATTCCTATAGCTCCACCCTCAGCAGGGTTCGCCACCATCAGGATTGGCACTTTAGCCATTTAAAGTCTGTGGCTGTTGTGGTTGTTTCACTTTGCAGTTCTCCAATGGCAGCAGGTGCAGCTGAAGGCATTTCGATCCGATCATTTGAAATCTGCCTCTTTCTTGGTTAGGTGTCTGCATACTTTTGAATTAAGTTATTTTTTTCTTGTTGAGTTTAGTCATTCTTTATGTATCTTCAATATAAATCTTCTATCTGATACATGTTTTGAGAATATTTTCTCTCAGTGTGTGGCTTGCTTTTCATTGACCCTTACCAGTCTTTTGTGGAACAAAAGTTTTTCATTTTAATGAAGTCCAACTTTTCAATTTTTGCTTTCATGGATTTATGTTTTTGGTCTTGTGTCTAAAAATTGTTACCAAAACCTGAGATCACCTATATCTTTTCTATGTTGACTTCTAGAAGAATTATAGTTTTGCATTTTACATTTCAGTCTCAGTCCATTTTGAGTGAAATCTGTAAAACGCCTAAATTAATGTCTGCATTCACATTTATGCTTGTCGATACCCAGTTGTTCCGGCACCATCTGTTATAAAGAACATCCTTTCCCTACTGGCTCATCGTGAGGCCAGATTTCATACACAACTTTGTGTTACAAAATTCTACTTGTTCATGACCACTGAGAGGTGACCACAGTTAACATTAACCTTTCATTCGTGTGTGTGCATGTGTGTGTGTGTGTGTGTGTGTGTGTGTGTGTGTGTGTGTGTTTGGGATCCAGTTATTCATGATCGCCCCTCTTTGAAATACTACCCAGCATAATTTTTGGTTTCATCCTAAAGCAGAGATTCATAGTTGTGGCCTCTGGGAAATATTATGTATGCTCTTTCATAATCTAATTTTTGCTTAACTAAAAATATTACATATATTATTTTACATATTATAAATATTTTTCCACAAAGCTTTCTGTCACCACTTTTTGCCACTGCATATTATGTGTGATATATTTAACTCAATTCTAGTGGCCAAACATTTGGGTTCTCAAATTGATATTTCTTGATAACTGAAACATAACACACAGGCTACCGTGGACCTGAGCGGCTCAGCAGGGACAAAGGGACAGTGCGGGTGGAGAGCAAGAGCCAGAATGGAGGCACAAGGTCAGGAGGGTCCCGGGGCTTGTGCGCCCAGAGATCACTTTGGCTGAGGCTACCGAGTCCAAGGAAATCCTCAGAATGAGCTTCCAAGGCTGTGCCAACCACTCTCAGGACACTGGAGACACGATGGGAAGGAGGAGGGAGACAGCCTGGCCTGGCCTGGCAGGCGTGGGTGCTGTGTGCTCCCGCTTCACCCTACTGCAGGCCGCACTCTGACTGCACAGCTCCAGCCCCGCGCCCCGGAGCCCCTGCCTCGCCTGGCCCCGGGCCATGGAGCAGAGCCATGCAGGGCATTCATGTAGGGTGCTCCTATGGGGCCCACCCTGTGCCGGAAGTGCACCTGCTCGCACTGGCAGGTTCACCAGCATCTGCGGCCAAGCAGATTGGAGCAGCTACAAAATCCAAAGGAAATGCTCACAAGGAGGAGGCTACATGGGGGGCGGCTGCTGAGAGCAATCGATCATCATCTGCCTGAGTCCAAATACACGCGATGAGTTCTGAACGTGGGAACCTTCCCTGGGGCAGCCAGGTTGCAGTCTGCAGGCCTGCCACTAACAAAGCAGTCTCCAGTCACTTTCATCTGCCTGCACAAGCACACACACTCACACGCACACACACATGCACACACACACATTCATGAGATAGCTGCCTGGAAATTTTAGGTGGAACTGCAGCAGTGTGGCTCACAGAGGTAGTGTGGCAGGGCTGTCTGTCGCATGCACCTGCTCCCTTCTGACGGAATCCCAGCACACCCAGCACTTCGAACACTCTGCTCTGCTCTGCTCCTGATAGCAGCCAAACCGGGCACCCCTGGCCTGGTCAGCCCCACCCAATGCCACCCACAGTGCAATGCGGTGATCTTGCTGTTTACTGTTCTTGACGGAGGTCCTTAAGCATTTGCTTCTCTCCCATTCCTGCCTGTATGAGGCTATTATAGGCTGGAAGAAAATGTATTTGCACTCTAAATTCCAAACCACCCACAATTATACGCTCCTGCCCTGCTCATTAAAACAGCTGTGGACCAAAAATACTTCACGGTACTTGACTAAGGCAGGATGGATTATTCTAAAACAGTAATAATGGCCTTGTCTTCACGCTAAGAAGTATTACACGGTCTGCCAGCAGATGTCACTAATTTCGCTATTACTGTAGACCACCTCTTTTCCTTTTTAGCTCAGCGGTACCTCGGGACTTGCCATTAATTGGTTCTGGGAGGCAGGATGAGGACCAAAAACATTACTGTGCCTGGAAAGGGTACTGAGTCATGAGACCACCGACACTGACAAGTTCTGACTTGTGTGCTGAGTGCCAAACAAACAACGATGAGAACTGGAACAAAATTTTCAAATCAAAATGTGGCCAGTACCAAATTCCACACATTTCAAAGCAGTCAAGTTCCAGTCAAATCATGTATGATTGTACAGTTTAGAAAATCTTTTAGTAGTATATTTGACCTACTGATAAATTCCCCTTGTACTGAATGAGAATAGACATAGAAGCTGCTTCCTAGTTACTACACATGAATCCCAAATGAATTCAATGGACGAACAGTGTGTCCTGTGACTTGATTCTCAGCTGTCTCTCTAGATGGTGACTGGGAAGATGCACAGCACAGTGGAGCCCCTTTACGGCTGAGCCGAGCTTTTCTGCTCTCCTTTCCTAACTCGAGGGAGGCTCTCCTCTGCTCTCCAGAGTTGGAGCTTGAATGAGAGCAGGGTGCCAGGCCCTAGGCCATAGGAACCCACTGTCTGTCGAGGTCCTGAGAAGTCCAGCCAGAGACAAGAGTTCACCTGCAGCAACTTGGATTCAGCCAAGGAAAGCCAAGATCAGCTCAAGGGTTAGGCAAAACACTGGTTCTGAGAATGTAGCTGAGTTCGAATAGCTATTGTGAGATGTGGCTTCTTACTCCAAGGCTGTGGTTCACAGGCAGCACGCGTGTCCCTGGGGGTATGTGACACTGTCTGCAGACATTTTGGGGTGTCACAGTGGAGGTGGTGGCAGGTTTGGGGGCAGTACTGCTGCCTCTGGGGGTACAGATGTGGATTGGCTGCCACTCCTATATGCGGGCAGCCTCCAAGACAGAGAGCTCCATGGCCACAGTGTCATCCCTGCCCACACTGGTTACCTCTGTCCTGGGGAAACATGAGCTGTAGAAAGCACCTTAGGGAGGCAGGCCAAGTTCAGATCTGGGGCCCATCATCTAAGCAGAGTGCCTCAGGGCTTCAATCTCTCTTTTATAAAACGGGGACACTGAAATTCACATCCCAGGGCTGCAGTTCCAACCAGATGAGAGGGCATCCTCAGGGCTTAATAAATGCTAGGCTCATTCTCATAATCCTCAGTAGGGTGGAGGCCTATCCATACCTTCTTTTCATTCTTTTTCTCTTCTCCCCAGCAAAAAGCATAATACTGAATGGCACTCTGAGCAGAGTGCTGAAGGAACTGCTGGAGTAAGGTTTACTCTGGCCTTTGCGGGGCTGACATTCTGGTATCAGAGACAGTCAGTAAGCTGTTACTTCACGTGTGTGACACAGGTGACCAATAGGAGGGCAAGGATGGGAGGTGGTAGGCAGGTGGGACCCAAATATATGCTATGAGTCAGACAGCTACCAAAGGGCATGCAGAAGGGAGAGCCAGGAAAGGAACTGCACACCTTAAACTTCTGAGGAACTTCAGAAAGAGGCAAGAGATGTCCAGCCAGAGAACTCATGCTTGCTTCCAGGTTGTAGATCTGCTTTGCAGCTGGTTCTTGTAGGCCTCTACAGGACATATGTTCTGAAAGGGACTACAGCCAAGATGAGTGGAAGTGTGGCTGTCTAGAGTGCTGATCAATGAAGACCACTCCAGAGGGCTCAAAGACCAGATGTTTATGTTTGTAGACTGTCACATCCAGCATGCTAGAAAGTGTACACCAGGAGAGCACCTTGTTTATTCCTCTTCCAAACCCCGTTTCTGGCATGTAGGCTGGAACACAAAAGCTCAGTAGATACACATTTGTTGTTGTTGTGGTTGTGGGTGTGGTTGTTCTTGTTGAAGCGTGAGGTCCAAGACCCAATTCCATTACTTTCTGGCTGTGTGACTTTAGGAAAGTCTTTAGCTTCTCTGAGTTTTAATTTCCTCCTCAAGAATGTGGGAGAGTGTACTTTTCAGGCTGCTGAGAGCAGGTTTGTGTCCTGCAAAGAACTGTTTTCAAGCTCTGGAACTAACAATATTTACAAGGCTCTATCTTCATGCTCCAGACCCCTGCTAGACTACTGGCTTTTCTCAGTGTCTTCAAACAGTTAGCATAAATACATGTGAGCATGCAAGTGAAGTTGATGGTATGGTATCACTTTTCCTATTGTTATTATTAGGTTAAGAGGAAGCAAAAGTAGAGAACACATCAAAGAGCTCAGCAGGATGAACCACAGGATATAGAATTCTTGAAGAATTCTTGCAACTATACTTCTCATGAGCATCTAACAAACTCCTATGATTATGCCTTGTTCCCTAGAAGCCTTTTACTTGGGCTATCTTAGAAAAGCTCTGAACATTAGACCAGGAAATGTCTTTGAGAGATTACTTAATCCTAGAATTACTACAGGTTTCATTTTTACTTGCCAAGTCTGACCACACTGCCTGGACCAGGGTGCTGAGAAGGACCCTGTAGCTTTACCCAGATCCAGGGGACAAATACTGCAACAATCGATTAGCAGTGTCTGCCCTGGGACTGTGTGGCATAGTGGAAGAAATGTATGTGTGTTGAATATTTCCTGACTCTCCTCTAGACAAGTATCTTCCTTACAAAGTTGATAAAGGATTAGGGTTCAGTTACCTGAGCGAGTATAATCTAGGTCTATAGGATAAGACTAGTTGACATCTATTACTATTAAATTTTTACTTCAGCAGAAAACTTTTTTAAGAAAACATTCTTTCTCATCTGATGAGGCTACCTGTTACCTGATTCTGTGGCAGAGTGGAGTATCAAGAGCATGTGTCCCATAGATAGTTTTGCTGGTTCAAATCAGTTCAACAGTGACAAGGTACATGACGTTGAATGAGTTACTTGACCTCTGCATGTCAATATCCTCATGTATAAAATGGAGATGGCAACAATAACAGCCACTCCTTTGTGGAGCTAATGGAGAGATTAAAGGAATTGAAACTTGTTACCAGCACATAAGAACATTTTATGAATGTTTACTGTCGCCTTTTTAAAAATCCCTGTTTGGTGAGAATCTTCAGGACTGAAACACACAATGGGAAAAGCGGTCTCTCTCTGAGTTTCAAGCATGGCAAATCCCTGACACTGGGACTTGGCTGTGTTCAGAGAGGCTGCAGGAAATACACTGCCTACAAATACGAGGAAGCACAGGACAAAATGGAAACACTAGATGGACTGCCAGTGATATCATTTGAAATCCTGGACCCAGCCACACCTCAAACAGGAGTCTAAATGTAGATTTTAAAGTTCTTTATTGTTGTTTCCAAGCCAGTTTAAAGGAAGCTCCTGGCACTCAGCATTAGACTGCCATGTAGAGCTCCGTCTTGGAATCATGTGTTCCAGAAGATTGTCAAAGGAGCTGGAGGAGGGAAACTTACCAGTCCAGGCCCCAGGACTGCCTGGGTCACAGGACTGCTTTTCCACAGAAGGCATTTGCTTCAAGGGAGGACTCCTGAGGGCCGAGAAGCACTTCTGAGGCCACATTGAGCTTCCTAATGCACCAGGCCCTGCCAGGCCTGGCCACACCAGAGAACAGGAGGCTCTCAGCTGAGCCGATCCACACTGTGGGAACAAGGCATCCATGTCTCCGAGTGCCACCTGATTTCAGAATCCTATGCCAAACTTGGAGCCATTTACTTCCCTGCTTTGATAAGGGGCAGAGAAGACAGGTGTCTGCTTGGCTAAGCAAGGGCCACCTCTGTGGGGAACTTGGAGGTGCCCAAACAGCTCTTTCTACCCAAGAAGCAACCTTGGGTAGAAGGCTGACCTTCTATAACTCCTGACCTTCCTCAGGTGTTGACCATGAGTGTCCTGTGTCAAACAAATCAGTCTCATCCTAGATTTACTTGCAATAGTGTGGGGGGTTCTAGCCATGGCCAGTATGTTCATAAGATAACAGTGTGGTTTGTTATCCAGAGATACTCTCGTGAGCTGAAGGGGCTACTGTCAATCGCTTCAGGAAGCAGGGAGAACCAGGGCCACATTAAGATGTGGGCCACCCTGACCAGTCATTGGGAGCACAGCCCATCCCTCCAGAATGCCCCTCCATTACACTGTGAGATTTGATCTGACCAAGTGAATTGTTCACATCCAGAACAGATTCATCCTGCTTCTCTGGTCATAATTACTGTCTCATGATGACTGGGCAGAGCAGGTTGGTTAAAGGACTAGTTTTAGATGTGGGGTTTGAATACTGGCTCAACTACTGAACAACTATGCCACTCTGAGCAGATTACTGAAAAGCAGAGTTGAGAAGAATAGCATTACTGCCGGTTTGTTGCAGTAGTTAGATTATAATGTAGGGTAAATGGCCAGCTCTGTGGCAAATGCCTATTTTCAATTATGCACCTTTACTAGTACATGTTTGCAGTACAAGATGATTGCATTTATTGTGGGGAATTTGTGCATGTATGTAGCGCATCTTGATTCTGCTGCTTAACCCCTTTCTGTGGTAGCAGGGATTGAAGCCGGGGAGCACTGAGCTATACTCCCAGCCCTTTCCATTCTTTAAATTTTGAGACAGACTGGCCTTTGACTTGGGACACTCCTACTCAGCGTCCTGAATCACTGGGACTACAGGTGTGCTCCAAGCTGCTTAGCTTAAATAACCCTAGCTTGTGAACTGAGAGCTCTGGGGCCAGTCTGCTGAATATGCCATTAATTTGAATGGGGAACGTATTTTTCGAGGTTCATTGACAACAGTTATTATTTTGCACTATCCAGACTCAAGGGCTGCTCTTCTTTTCAGCACTGGGACAGCCAAGATAACCTTCTGGTTGACTCTTCTGCATGGATAGTATTTAAACCATTCATATGTCAAACATTGTGCCGTTCCTGTCACATAGTCTTTGCCCAAAGCTGGAGATGCAGCAGGAAATTTGAAGAAATGAGTCCTGACCTCTCGTGGACAGAACAATGAGTAAAAGGTAGAGACAGGGAAAAAAAAAAGCCAGCACTATGCTCAGCCGAAGAACACTCATGATCAAACGAGAGCCACTGAGGAGGATGTGGGTTCCGTCCAGGGCCTCAGAGCTGTGCCGCGGAGACTCCAGTCACATCTGCCCTCCGAGCCCAGGACGACTGTGGGACTGCAGCACACAGTCACTCAGCTCTGCTGCGAAGCCCGAGAGCTCTTCCCAGTGCTGCAGCTACTATTCTTAGTCACCAGCAAGTTAGTTATTATGCTCATCCCTTGTCCATTTTCAAAGCACATGACTGTGAGTCAAAGCCAGGCAGAACAGGCACGTGAGGGAGTTGAGGCCCAGAGCACCAAGCCAGTGGTTAAACCCGAGGTCACACTGGGCAGCAGGAGTCCATTTGTTTAAATACCCACCAGTTCCATTTGGTGTGAAATGGGATGACTCAGCCCTCTGAAGCTAAAAGGTCACCCAAGGGTGGTGAAATATGCAGCCTGATTACAAAATTCTGGAGCCCCAAAGAGGAAGATGGGCCCTGAGCTTCCACAACTCAGGGACAAGGATTGAACCAAGGGGACTCTCACGGTGCGAATACCACCGCCTTCCTGAGGTGTGCTGCATCTGCCTGTCATGCTGTAGTATTAAGTGTCTCGAACGGTATAACTGCTCCTGTGACAGATTGGAGATCTGTACAATTTCTTACAATTAACATTAAAAGCTTGTGGTGGGGCACTAAAATCTATTTTAGACTCAGCATATGTGGTACTCCTCGTTGGAATAACATTTTACGATTTATGCCCAATTAATTCGCTAACAATATTTAGTTTGTCCCAGTTTCCCCATCTGTGTCTCTTGGTCCTTTTCACACACATCTTTTCTGAAAGCGAATGTCTTGGGATGCTGCATAGAAGCCCAGGCTCACTGATTTCCTCAGCGAGTGTGTCTCTCACTCTGTCCTTAGAACAACCAGTCAGAAGTCAGAAGCCTCTTCCACCTACATCAGCCGCTGTCCTGACTTCTTAGACCATCAGTTACTTTTTAAGTGTATTTAAAATAAGCTAGGGCCAGGGATTTAGCTCAGTGGTTTCACTGCCTGCTGCACAAACACAAGGACCAGAGTTCGATCCCCGGTACCAAAAATAATAATAATAATAAAATAAGCTAAATTATAAGCTATTTCTCTTTTGTATCTGGTTTATCTTATTCAATATTTTTGGGTGTGAAATTCATCTGTGTTGTGGAAAGTCATTTTTTTTCTGCTGCATTTTTATTGCTGCAGTATACTACTGCTGGGCTTTGGTGGTTTTTTAAATAGTTTATTATGAACACACTGATTTATGTCTTTTGGGATGTATTTACCTAACAATGGAACTGTTTGGACAAAGTATGTTTATAATATATAGATAGGCATATATACACTTATTATATATATGATTACATATTGCACAAATTACACATATATACCATATTAAAAACATATACATATACTCATGTAAGTGGGTGGTGCTAAACAGTTCTCCAAACTTATGTCAACTTACACTCCCACCATTAGTGTAAGAAAATTCTAGTTGTTCTCTCCTTTTGCCATCACTTGGCATTATTTTCTCCTTTTTTTAAGCTGGGGTTTAAACCCAGGGCCTCATGCATGCTAGGCAAGCACTATACCAATGAGTGACCCCTCCAACTACTCTTTTTCTTTTTATTCATTTTTGTAGGGATGCATTTCCCTTTACAGTGTACACATTTATCTTCATTCTTATCACACTTTCTTGATAGCCAGTGAACATTTTCTCTCCCAATTTGCATTAATGGCTGCTACTTTAACATAGCCAGTAATTAACATATCTTTAGTCCTGGCAAAAATAAAACAAATATCTAAAAATAAAATGTCACTGGTTATTAATTTTATAAAGAACTTAGTATTTTAATGAATTAAGAAAATTTAAGAGCAGGGAAATGAAGCTGATACCCAGTGAAATTCAGGATATTTCTGTGTTTCCCCTCCTAAAACTAACTGAATGTAACTTCAGTTAGAAAGAGAACAAGCACAACTCTTTCATTGCTGCCATACATTACACAGCTGAATTTTTTACCATAAAATATGCTGCCTCCTAAAGGTCTGAATGTCAGTAACAGCCTCCAGCCCCTTGCTGGGTGCCATTTCACACAGGAGGACTTGCCGCTGAGGGACAGGACACCACTCTGAGCACCAGGTCTTTGCCTCCGGCCTTCCAGATGAGACCAGCCACACAAGGACACACAGAGGGAAATCGTAACCAGGAGCCCTCAGGGGCCTTCTAATCCAGGGGGATGGTGGCTTCCACCGGAAGCTCGACACAGTCCTGTTTGTTATGGAGGAGCCCCTCACAAGGCAGGTGCAGCTTAAGTATGTTGATGATATCTGCTAACTGAAGAATAAAGTAGGCTATATCACAGGTTATTCTGGTTTACACGCAGTCTCAAATATATTCCCTCAGAGCTGAATTCTAAGTGGGGTCCTACAAGCTGGCTTAGTCTCTGCTTTCTGCAGAGTGGGTTAAGAGCTCCCTCATTATAGGCAGATGTGTCCAGGTTCCTGAGGCCTGCTGGCCTCAGTGGACCTTTAACGTGGCCCTCAGTTCTTCTAAGCCTCATTTTTCTCCTTGATAAATTAATCATTCCTGCCACCATGAGATGCTATGGAGATCAAAGAGAACTCTGTGTGTGTGTGTGTGTGTGTGTGTGTGTGTGAAAACATGCATTATTAACCCAATGTCTTCTTTTATCCCCCCCCACACTTCATCCCTAGTCTGTAGAGATACGCAGAGTCACCATTTGCACTATACCTGGGATTTCTCAAAAATGGACCAAGGAGTAAAAATGACAGTTTTTAAGCTTGATTTTGGACAAACTGGACTGTGGAAACAAAATCCCTTTTTATAGCCCTGGAGTGTGATGTGGATAAGACAACCCTAAGTTCCCACAAGCCTTGAGCAGGAAATGGACTCTGGCTAAGAAGTAAAGAGTCCTGTGGTAGGGACAGGTGCTCTAGGTTAGGTGTCAGCCGCGTGGACAGTTCCCCCTGGGGGTGATTAGGAGGAGACCCTCACCCTCCCTTGCTCCCTGTGCCAGGAACCCCGCGGGGCAGGCTAACCTGGTGCTTCTCCCAGTCTCTG
The DNA here is from genome assembly GCF_000247695.1 of Heterocephalus glaber. Next base: position 2,572,531 of record NW_004624888.1, read on the forward strand.
TCTGGGAGGCCCCAGCTTTGACTGGATGGACCTGGTCTGAGTGTGGGAGGCTAGGATGGGCCGTGCTGGGCTCTGACATGCGACGTGTGGGGGGACACCCTCTCTGCCGTCACGGGCCGGTGCTGAGCACACCCTCCCGGGCCTCCTCATTTCCCTTCGGGGAGGAGGAAGGAACTGGAGCAGTGCTGTGATCACATCTGCACCTGGAGTGCCAACACATTCCTGCATCGGGCTTTTCCTAGAAGTGGGCAGGTGGTGTTCTGACCACTGGACCACCTGCAGCTCCGATTACTTCAGTAAATGAACCAGCTGTAATTACGTTCATGTCATACCTCAAGTGAAGGGTGCTGAGAATTCACACCTGTTACATGTGGGAAAATGCCTGGCACATGTGAATGAATGGTCATTACTATTATTTAGAAAATCTAATTAATGCCCTGTCCCGTGTCACCCAAGAACTAAGCTGCAACTGCAGTGGTTGTTCCATCATGCTCTAAGTAAGTTCACCTCAGACTGTACTGGCAGAGATCTTTCAGCCTCCACCAACCTGATTTCTGTTGGACATCAGGCTAGGCAAGCAGAAGACTCACCAGATGGCTTCATCCAAAGAAACCTGATTTTTATGAGGCGTTTTTCACTACTATCAATCTGGGTTAATAGACAGGTAATGTGAGAGGAAAATGCCTTGAGAGAATCCAAACCTCAATGAAGGAGCCTAGTTAGCAAAACAGACTCCATATTGCGGCTGGACGACCCACCTGCCTGCCCTTTAGATGAACTCAGAAGGAGGAAGCTTAGAAACCTCCTCCCCTTAGAAAGTCCCTTTAGAAACAACAATCAACTATTGTTTTACAAATGTTCTAATGGCAGGACGTTCCACTTCTGTACCTTTTGCTTGCTTTGCTAGTTCTATCCCATAGGGAGACCTAGAAACTGTTGGCCTCAAAGTTGTATAAAACATGTTTGTCTCCCCTGAGTTGGGGCTCAAGTCCGATGCTCAGCTCGGGTCCCGGCCGGTAATAAACTCCTGTGTGGATTTAATATCGGTCTCTGGTTGGTTCTCTCTCGCTGCATCTAACATTCTTGGAGGCCCCAGCAAGATAGCCAGCTGCTCTGGAGCTTATTATCTTGGAGCCATTGTTTCTTTTTAGGAGAGACCAGGATTGGACATCAGTGGTGTTTGGCCCCTCTGGACTGGTCTGCGGAAGGAGAGGCCACCCTGACAGTATTCTGGGGCTAGGCCACCCTGATGGTATTCCAGGGCTCCAGGTAGGCCGGTCCCAGTCAGGCCCCATCGCCGATCAACCAACCTATAGGAGTTTATCGGGAAAGCCTCTAGAGGTAAGAATTGAAGGATTCTTAGTGCACTGCGGGTAGGTAGGAGGAAGCCGGACGCAGCACAGGTTCCCCTATCTAGAGTCTCTTTGCGACGGCAAGCAGACTCACTGGGTCAGAGTCCTCAGAGGAGCAACTCCCTGGGTGGGGTCCATATTCATTTGGCCCCAGAGGTTTTACTTGGCCAAAGTTTTTCTTTGTTTATTGTTGTCTGTCTGCTTCTTCTGTGTGCCTTTTGCATTTTCACAGGGTAAAATTATGGGTTCCTCGCAGTCCACAGAAGGAACTCCACTTGATTGTGTTTTGAATAACTTCAAAATAATTTATTCCACAGACAGGGAAGATAAATATGGCATAAAATTTTCTAAAGGCAAATTATGAACTCTGTGTCAATTAGAATGGCCCAGTTTCAGAGTCGGTTGGCCCCACGTGGGAGCTTATTCTATGCACATTGGTCGCAAGGTTTGGAATGTGGTCACGGGAGTCGGGGCCCCATGGTATCTGGATCAATTCCCATATATCGACATTTGGATCGATATGTTGGAAGATCCCCCTAAATATTTTATACAATGTACAGGTCCTGATCAACCTTTGGCAACCCTGAATTGGAGAAGGGGAAATCGAAACCTACCAGAAAAGAGCCCCTCTCTGATGGTTGTGTCAACCAGTAAAGGTGTTCTCCAGTCTACCCCTGAGGATGATTTGCGCCAACCTCCCCCTTATCACATGGGTGGAATCGGTGCCCGGGGTAGGGGCCCTGAATCTCCCACTGGAGGCCCCCCAGTTCCAGATTCCTCCTCAGACCAGATCCGCTCACCTCCCCATACTCAATCGGGACAGGACTACGGTCCATCAGCCCCATCTTCCTCCTCCCTTTTTCCTTTAAAACAGACAGAGCCCAGGGGAGGATTGATTTCTGTCCCTTTTACAACTAGTGATCTTTACAATTGAAAACATCAAAATCTCCCCTTCTCTGAAAAACCTCAGGCATTAATCTCTCTTCTTGAGTCTGTTTTTCATACCCATCAGCCAACCTGGGATGACTGCCAGCAGCTTTTACAGATCCTGTTCACCACTGAGGAGTGGGACCACATTTATCAACAGGCAGTCAGAGAGGCCCTGGGGCCAAACCCCAGCATCACTCCCGGAACCCCAGGGTATTCAGTTAGGGCTGAAGCAGCGGTTCCATCACAGCACCCCGAATGGGACCCCAATGATGATGATGGTAGGAGGAGGCTGGGGACCTACCACCAGCACTTATTAGGCGGATTCCGGGCAGCTGCCAGAAAGCCCACTAATTTGAGTAAAGTAAGTGAGGTTTGTCAGGGGAAAAACAGAGTCTCTGGCTGCATTTTTAGAGAGACTCTTGGAAGCCTATAGAGTTTTCACTCCTATTGACCCAGAGGCTCCCAAAAATGCAGCAGCTTTAAATTTGGCCTTTGTTTCCCAGTCGGTCCCAGACATTAGAAAAAAAATTACAAAAATTGGAGGGATTTGAGGGAAAGAATAGGACTGAACTCCTGAGCATAGTCCAGAAAGTTTATGATAACTGTGATGCCCCCGAGGAAGTCTTAGCCAAGAAACTGGGGAAAGTCACTATTGCTGCACTCCAGGCACAAGAGACAGTTCCTCTGAGCAGAAGGAGGGGGAAGCCCCTCGGGACTCACACCGTCCCCACTTGGGGAGGAACCAATGTGCTAGATGCAAGAGGACTGGATATTGGAAAAATGAGTGTCCCTATGGGGAGAAAGGAGCCCTTTCCAAGAAGGGCAAACCGGAGGTTTTAGTGATACAGGAAGAGGACTAGGGGGGTCAGGGCTCTTATCTGTTAAGTCCCCAGGAGCCCAGGGTAAAAGCCAAAGTAGGGGGGAAAATTATAAATTTCCTGGGGAGCAGCACATTCGGTTCTGACCCAACCACTAGGGCCAATGACCAAAAGAAAAGCTTTTGTTCAGGGAGCCACTGGGACTGCTACTGCAGGCTTCCCGTGGACTACAGAAAGGACAATGGACCTTTGGAGCCACAGGGTGACACACTCGTTCCTTGTGATCCCGGATTGCCCATACCCATTGCTGGGAAGGGACTTACTCAAAAAGTTAAGAGCTACAACATCCTTTGAGGGCCAGCATGCTAGTCTTTCAATTGCTAACAAGCCTGCCAAAATTCTTGTTACTTGCCCCCTATCAGAGTAATATCTGTTGCTCCCTGATATCACACCTATGGACTCAAAAACCCCACACTCTCAATTTCTTCAGGAGTTGACCACCTTGTGACCTAGAGTATGGGAAGAGACTAATCCCCCAGGACTGGCCACTCATCAACCCCCCAGTGTTGGTCACTCTACATGCCACCACAACTCCAATTGCAGTAAAACAATATCCAATCAGACAAAAGGCCAAAGAGAAAATCCAGATTCACATCGAGAGGCTTCTGGTTGCAGGAATCCTTGTGCCATGTAAGTCCCCCTGGAAAACCCCTTTCCTTTCAGTCCAGAAACCAGGCACAGATGACTTCTGACCAGTCCAGGACTTGAGAGAAGTCAACAAGAGGGTGGAAACCATTCACCCCACAGTCCCAAATCCTTACACGTTGCTGAGCTTAATTTTCCTGGAGAGACAGATCTACACCATTCTGGATCTCAAGGATGCCTTCTTCAGTATCCCACGGGGCAAGGTAAGCCAGCCCTTATTTGCCTTTGAATGGGTGGACCCAGATGGCGGCTACTCTGGTCAATTGACTTGGACTAGATTACCACAGGGTTTTAAGAACTCCCCAACCCTCTTTGATGAAGCCCTGAACAGAGACTTGTCCCTGTTTTGAGCTACCCACCCAGAGGTGACTCTACTACAGTATGTAGATGACCTGTTCATTGCAGCAAAAGACACTGACATGTGTCAAAAAGCTTTCCGAGATCTTTTGAAATTGTTAGAACAACTAGGTTACCAGGTCTCAGCCAAGAAGGCCCAATTATGTGTAGCTAAGGCCACATACTTAGGCTACCAGCTCACTAAAGGAAACAGACTGCTTTCTCCTCAGAGGATACAAGCTGTCCTACAAATCCCCCTGCCCACCACTAAGAGACAAGTGCGAGAACTTTTAGGGACAGTGGGATATTGCAGGCTGTGGATTCTGGGTTTTGTCAAGATTGCCAAACTGCTTTACTCAGCCACCGCAGGGTGGGATGGGGGGGACACCACTCCCCTAGTGTGGACAGAAAAGGAAAAAGCCACCGTTTTGCCTTTAAAGGAAGCCTTAGTGTCAGCACCAGCCCTGGCCCTACCTGATGTTACCAAGCCCTTTCGGTTATTTGTGGCTGAATGAGGGGGCATGGCCAAAGGAGTGCTAGCCCAGGCATTAGGGCCTTGGAACAGACCTGTGGCCTACTGTCTAAAAGACTTGATCATGTGGGAAGTGGATGGCCTACCTTTTTGAGGGCAGTTGCAGCCACTGCCCTCCTGGTCAAAGAGGCAGATAAGCTCAGCCTGGGGCAGGACCTGGTCATCACCGCACCCCATGCGGTGGAGACGTTACTGAGAGAACTCCCAGAATGATGGCTCTCCAATGCCCACCTGACTCAGTACCAGGCCCTGTTGCTGGATGCATGACACATCAAATTCACCCAATGGTGGCCCTTAATCCAGCCACCTTACTCCCGGACTCTGACCCACACATACCCCTCCATGACTGTCTGGACACTCTGACAATTTCTACCACCAACTGCCCAGACCTGACTGACATTCCCCTGTAACACCCCAATGAGACCTACTTCACCAATGGTAGCAGTTTTGTGGAAGATGGAGTCAGGTATGCAAGGGCGGCCATAGTCAGTCTGGAAGGACAAGCATACTAGGCACAAGCATTAAGCCGGGGGGCATTGGCACAGAGGGCTGAATTAATAGCCTTAACTCAAACCCTAAGGTTAGGTTGAGACAAAGCTGTAAACATCTACACTGACAGCCGGTATGCATTCAACACTGCCCATGTGCATGGCGACATCTACAGGCAGAGGGGGCTATTGACATCAGAAGGGAAAACTATTAAAAATAAAAAAGAACTTTTGGCCTTATTGGAGGCAATTTGGGAACCCAGGGCGTTGGCCACTATTCATTGCAAAAGCCACCAAAAAGGAGACAGCTTCAAGGCCTGTGGTAACCAAGAGGCCGATGATGTGGCCCGATGAGTGGCCAAAGAACTAGTGGGGCCAATAGCATTCTGCCCATCTGACCCTTTGGCTACGTGCCAGAAAGACCCACATAAACCTTGGAAGAGGAAGAGGAAAATCAAAAGCAAGGGGGTACAAAACTGGACTCAGGCTGGTAGAAAGGGACAAATGAACAAATTTGTCTCCCCCGAGCCCTGGAGTGGCAACTTGTTCATCAGTTACATCACTTAACTCACCTAGGAGAATCAAAGTTAAAAAGACTAATGAGCTCTAAGTTTTCAATCCCAGGACTGACCTCTATGGTCCAGGACATCAGTTCCAGGTGTCAGGTGTGTGCACAGGTAAACTCCAAGATGAGACCAAGGAGCAAAGGTAATCGACTATGGGGGAGAGAGCCAGGGGAACATTGGGAACTTGATTTCACCAAAATAAAATCCAGCAATAGATTCAAATATTTACTGGTATTGGTTGACACCTACTCAGGTTGGGTAGAAGCTTTCCCCACTCATGGATAATCAGCCAACATAGTAACTAAGGTTTTGCTCCAGGAGACAGTTCCCCAATTTGGCATCCCTTGTTACCTGGGGTCCAACAATGGGCCTGCCTTCATGGCACAGATATCCAAATTGTTGACAAGGGCACTACATATCGATTGGAAGTAACACTGTGTCTATCACCCACAAAGTTCAGGGCAAGTGGAAAGGATGAACAGGACCCTGAAAGAAACCCTGACTAAATATGTTCTAGAAACTGGCGATAGGTGCCCGATCTACTTCCTCTAGCCTTGTTAAGAGTTAGATGTACCCCATATGTTGACAAGTTTACCCCTTTTGAAATCTTGTATGGGAGGCTGCTGCCACTCCTCCCTCAGTTAAACCTTGAACAGATAACAGAGAGTTCTTGTGTCTCTTTAAGTCTCTTCAAACCTTACAGATTCTTCAGAGTGAGATCCAGGCTACAATACAGCAGGCTTGAGAAAAACCCCTTGCGACATTCCAGCCCCATGGTTTCAAGCGAGGAGACCTGGTCCTGATACGCCGACATCAGACCGCGTTGAAACCTTGAGCCGCGTTGGAAGGGGCCATACCCTGTTATTTTGGTAACCCCCTCCACAGTCAAAGTAGCCAGGGTCACAGCTTGGATTCATCACACCCAGGTCAAGTCAGCACCAGCAGAGAGCCCAGAGCCAGCATGATGGAAGATCCTAAGCACCCCAGGAGACTTAAAGTTAAAATTGGGAACAGAAGACTAGTACTCTTGGTATATATTCTCTACCAATCATGTCAGCTTGGGGGAACAAATAACTTATTTCTTCCCCATTCAGAAACTTGGGAATTAAGACTAACTTCTAGTGGAAAAATCCTGGCAAAAATAAAAAGAGGAAACAACCAATCCAAGGTCACCTTTACTGCTAGCTTATGTCACATGGTTGAGGAGGCCTGGTATAATGGGAACGGGGGCTGTGCAAAATCTGGGTGCTATACTCTCACTAAATGGGGACTCCATCCTGTCCAATACTATGTATGTCCAGAAAATGAAGACCCATATTGTGATGGTAATGGCGATGACTATCATTGTGCCCAGTGGGGATGTGAGACTATAGCTCCTTGGTCCGTTCAAGTTACAGATCCCTGGTTAAAAATGTCTCCCACCATCGTATATCATGATAAACCCTGTGATACTGGCATATGTTACTCGATTACCGTTACACCCCAAAGATTGAAAGATCCTGGGTGGGTAACTAAAAGGACATGGGAAATTAGATTATATGCATCTTGGTGGGATCCTGGGTCAGAATTTACCATCCACCAAGGTTGCGAGCGGGTTGGGTGACCTATGGAGCCCAGCAAGGATTTTGCTCTACCTATCCCCATAGCAAGGCCTAAGCCCGAGCCCTCACCTACTCAGAAACCAAAACCCTCCATTCTTCCAACTGTATTACCACAAGATAAAACCCCCACCCCCGTGCTGGAAGTGTTGATGAGCGTCCATTTACTCCTCAACAAATCCAGGCCTCAGGAGGCTAAAGATTGTTGACTCTGCCTTGACCCCAAGCTCCATATTATTTGGGGTTGGGGCTCGTGGCTATGCCAGACTCGTCCCCCTCAACAGGTTGTGATTGGAGCCAACCTCGACTCACACTGGGGAACATCCCAGGAAAAGGAACCTGCCTAATAGGAACAAATTACAGTTTAGACACATCACCTTATAGAGATCTATGTAATGACAGTTATAATAGTCACCCTGCCTCAGGCCCCCATTACTACAAGGCTCCAGAAGATGCTTGGTTTGCTTGTACTGAGGGCTTGACTAAATGTATTCCCAAATCAGTCTTGGCTACCCAATCTGCCACTTTATTTTGTGTCACCATGTATGTTGTTCCACAAGTCTTGTATTATAATGGAAAAAGGGGCTGCGAGCATCTGGGATTAACTACTGAACACTATAGGAGTAAACAGGCTGCCCCCATTTTAGTGCCCATTCTGGTGAGATTAGGAATAGCCGGGTCAGCGGCTATTGGAACTTCCTCCCTGATCCTTCAGGACACAAATTTTAAAGCCCTAAGCCACCAAGTAGCCAGAGATTTGGGTCACCTGAAAGACTCCATCTCCAGATTAGAGAACCAGGTTGATTCCCTAGCTGAGATGGTCCTACAAAATTGAAGGGTACTTGACCTCCTGTTCATGAAACAAGGAGGGTTATGTGTAGCCCTAGGAGAAACCTGTTGCTTCTATGCTAACCAGTCTGGTGTCATTAGAGATACCTTAGCTATGGTCAGGGAAAATTTAAAGACTAAATATACTCAGCAAAAGGATCAAAATTGGTTTCAAAATCTATTTGACTGGTCCCCATGTTTAACTACCCTAGTTTCTGCTGTAGCAGGCCCCTTAGTTATCTTACTTCAGTTTTTGCTTGTGGGATCTTGTATTATAAATGCTCTGACTAAATACGTTAGACAGAGGGTTGATGTAGTTAAACTGATGGTGTTGAGACAAAATTATGAGATTTTAGAAGATGTTTTAGAGGAAGAATCTGAAGAATATAGAAATCAAAGATTTGATTAAATTACAAGAACCAGTGGGGAATGAAGGACCCTAGTTAGCAAAATAGACTCCGTATTGCTGCTGGACAACCCACCTGCCTGCCCTTTAGATGAACTTAGAAGGAGGAAGCTTAGAAACCTCCTCCCCTTAGAAATTCTCTTTAGAAATAACAATTAATCAACTATTGTTTTACAAATGTTCTATGGCAGGACGTTCTGCTTCTGTACATTTTGCTTGCTTTGCTAGTTCTATCCCATAGGGGGGCCTAGAAACTGTTGGCCTCGAAGGTGTATACAATACATTAGTCTCCCCCAGTCGGGGCTCGAGTCCGATGCTCGGCTCGGGTCCGGCCAGTAATAAACCCGTGTTCATTTAATATCGGTCTCTGGTTGGTTCTTTCTCACTGGGTCTAACACTCACAAAGCAAGTTTTGCGGTGAGTGCACAGGGTACCTTCCTCTGGAGTGTGTACTCGCTGTGCTCTCTCCTGAGGGCGATGGAGAGCAGCCCATTGACTGTCGCCAGCTGGCCAGGCTAATCTGGGAGCCTGCAGCTGCAGCCTGCATCTGGGGAGCTCCAGGTTCTCTCGACGCTACGCAGCCAGCTCCAGCTGCTGCCTTGCGAGAATTTCACACTGTGCGCAGCCAACATTACTCTCCCGTATGAGACCCAGCCTTCCAAGCAGCAGAGACCACCCTAGGAAGCATGAGCCCAGCCACATGATTCCTTTCTCTACTCGCCGTGGTCTGTGTTGGGCACTGCACACCCGCACACATCCTCTATCTGGGCTGGTGCTGTCGTCCCTCTGTCCAATCTTCTATTCCAGTCCACGCAGTGCTGATTCCAGAGTAATCATCCAAAAGCCTGGATGAAGCCATGTGACCTCCTGCCTCATTGGCTATCGGACAAATGTGGATACACTGTGTGGCTTTGAAGGTCCTCCTGGGAAGCATCATAACGTGATGGCTAAGAATTCACACCGAGGTCACTGACACTGGTTCCTACTCAGGCCTGCTACTTCCTTAGCACTGTTTTATTGAGTTAGTTCTTTCTCAGTAATGAAATGACAAATCCACACTGCTGAAGGGATTAAGTGAGATCAAGACAACTTGCCCAGCACTTTCGTACTGAAAATACTTATGGAGGCAGATGGTAGCTACAATAATTACAATTAGTATTTCAGCATCATTTTCCGCTACTGGCAGTGTTCTAGTCATGCGTGCCTACTGAGGCAGTGTAAAACTAGTTAAACACTGGGATTCTGCCACGAGACTGGGCTGACTCTGCTACTTGCTGTGTGACTTGGGCAAGTTACCTAACCCCTCTGTTCATCACTGTTCTCAGTAGAATGGAGATGCCAATACCTGGGTACTGTGAGTATTAAACAGGAGAATGTACGTGTGTCACTCAGCACAGTTCTTGGAAAAGTACGCTCAGGAAAAGCAGGGATTATTTCCTGTCCTGTTTTGAACTTACTTTAATGTGCTCTCTTGAGTGGACATTTTTGTTTCCCATTTGCATTTTGCTTTTGTTTTTCCTTTCTTCTTCTATTTTCCTGTTCTGAAACCTTCCTGACCTTCCTTGTTTGTAACTCTCCAGGTCCTTCAGTCTTTAAACTCAGGCCAGATACTCAAATGCTTCCTCCCCCGAGAAGCCTCCCAGATGACTCAGGGGAAATTTCTCAGAAGTCAGTTACTTTGGGAGTATAAAGGAGACCTTTCCAACAAAACTGAGACATTCTGGCCTGGATGTGTTTTATCACATCAACTAAATGATCAAGTTCAAAGATTTAATCTTTCTATCATCTCTAGACAGGAGCTCAAAAATGCTCAGGGAGCTAAGTTTCACCCTGTTCCCGTCTATTGAACCAAAGGAACCAGCAGTTTAGCAAGTGAAGTCAGGAAATGCGGGAAAGGGCCAGTCCCCGGGCAAGGCATGCATCAGTCTGGTACCTTTGGCCCCTTCTTATCTCCTCCTGGGCCAGTTCTGAGCAATCTGCCCAGAAAGAGAAAAAATTGTCGAGATTCAAAAGCTCTCAATGGAGCAAGAAAGAAAGTTTGAGATCTGTGTCCTGACAAGTGTCCATCACACAGCAGCTAGAGGCCAGTCTCTTGAAAGGCCCTTCAGAGGCCTGCTCCAGCTTGCTTATGGCTCATCTTACTCAAGGGGAAGTTTACATTCAGATTGGCCACCCACGCTTAGGGATATAGGCAAGCACAAGGAAGACTTCTGTACTTACACATGGGGCTAGAAATTTAGACTTTTCATCCAAAAAGAGGAGTTTTCGCCTTCCCTGTATGATTTTGGAGAATAAGTACCAGCTATGCACTAAGCAGTAAGCTGGGCATTCAGACTATAAACAAAATAAAGCACAGGCTCCATTTCTAAGGAGTGAGCCAATTTGCAGAAGACAGTGATACACAAATCTTTTAGGGGTTCACAATTAATTTCTCCTTTCTCTATGCTCCCATCTGACTTGACTTTCTTAATTTATATCACAGTAATCACTTTAATCTCAATCAGAAATAGAAATGGATTCTTACAGAAATATTTAACCCCAAACATTCTTGTCAGAACAAGGTTAGGGAGTGACCCACACACACTTACTTCTTCTGAATTCTTCTCCAATATCTACATACTGTACAATTAAAATCTGTTTACTTTTATATTAAAATGACAAAGGAAAATGCACTGTTGCATCTTAAGATCAGATGTAAACTAAGCCCTTTCAAATTATGTTTTGACAAATGAAAATGCTATAATGAAATACTGATACTTTTGAAAAATAAATTCCAAAATTTGTAAGGTGTTTTCCTATACTTAAAAGAAATATCTTGAGAGGAACAAACTTCAAAATTGCAATCCATGTGATCAGGCCATTCTGTTTGCAGAATCCAGCCCTGACCAGCAGCTTACCCAAGCCAATGTGTGTGCCTTCCCAGGCTTTCTCCAATGTATATTCGCTAGCTAAAATTTCTGGCTCTCAAAAGTTAACAGATTGACTTAACCAAAGGAAGAGGAAAGACTCTCCTCTGAAAACTATAGCACTTCAAAAAAAGGTATTGAAGGGGATATCAGAAAATGGAAAGACATCCCTTGCTCCTGGGTAGGAAGGATCAACATAGTGAAAATGGCTATACTTCCAAAATTGCTATATAGATTCAATGCAATCCCAATTGAAATCCCAGCAGCATACTTCATAGACCTTGAGAAAACATTTGGAACAAGAAGAGACCTAGAATAGCAAAAGCAATTCTAGGTAACAGAGACATGGCAGGGGGTATTACAACCCCCAACTTGAAACTGTACTACAAAGCTAGTGATAAAAACAGCATGGTACTGGCAAAAAACAGACCCGAGGACCAGTGGAACAGATTAGAAGATGCAGAAACAATGCCAGACACACTCAGCAACCTCATCTTTGACAAAGGTGCCAAACACCCTCGCTGGAGGAAAGATAGCCTCTTTAATAAATGGTGCTGGATAAACTGGGTTTCAACTTGCCAAAGACTAAAACTAGACCTATATCTCTCACCATGCACTAAACTAAAATCAAAATAGATTAAAGATCTAAATATAAAAACAGAAACACTGAACCGGCTGGAACAGAGGTTAGGTGGAACTCTTCAAGACATTGGGGAAGGAAAAGACTTTATGAACAAAACCTCAGTTGCCTGTGAACTAGCACAAACAATCAACAAGTGAGATCTCTTTTTACTAAAAAGCTTCTGCACAGCAAGAGAAACCACCAGCAGTGTGAAGAGACAACCCACAATGTGGGAAAAAGTCTTCACCTGCTCTTCCTCAGACAAAGGTCTACTATCTCGAATCTATAAAGAACTTTTAAAAAATCAGACCTCTCAAATTTAAAGACCCAATCTGAAAATGGGCATCTGAAATGAACAGACATTTCTCAGACAAAGAAGTTGACACGGCAAATAAACACATGAAAAAATCTTCAACATCACTGGTCATTCGAGAGATGCAAATGAAAACAATGTCATCAGATTTCAGCGGCTCTTCTTCAGTTGTCTGGTCTGTCCCTCTCCTCCTCCTCTGGGGACTCTAACCTCTTGTGTTAGGCCTCTTGGATTGGTCCCAGAGGTCACGGATGTTCTGCTTATTTTTAAAATTCTTTATCTATATTTTACTTTGGATAAAATCTATTACTATGTCTTCAAGTTCATGAATATTTTTCTGCAATCTTAATCTGTCATTCTATCAGACATATTTTTCATTTTAGACATTTTAATTTCTAGTCCTAGAAGTTTGATTTGGATTTCTGTCTCTTTTATCTTCACGTCTCTACTCAACTTCTTGAATATCTGTGATGCAGTCAAGCTGTCTTCACATCCTGCTGTGTTACTTCTAACATCTGTGTTGCTTCTGGTTCACTTTCAGTTGATATCTGTGGACTCCTCCGCTTCTGATCCCGTAAGCCTACTCAATAAATCCCCTTGCATAATGACGCACACAGTAAGTCCCCAACTTACCAACATTTAGACAAAGGGACCTCATGTTATGAACATTCACAGATGAGAACAAATCTTGGAAGCGGCTCAGGTGTCTCCCATTGTCACAGTTGCGCCGCTGTGTGCTCACTGTGTGGTGCTGCGATAGTGTGCAGTGGTGTAGTACAGCCGAGGACTCGCCGTATCTTTGTGTATTTAGATTTTTACGCGTTACATTGTATGTTTGTGTCAAAGGTAAGACTCATTTTGTTGGACTCAGGGATGAACCCGACTTACAGAGGCTCTCTCGGAACAGAACTGGTAAGCTGGGACTCCTGTGTATCTTCTATGGAGTTCCTCCCTCTAGAGAGCCCCAACTAGCACAGGAGCTAAGAACCTGGTCTCCGAAGTCAGGCTGTCCCACCCACCTAACTTCTGTGTGACCTCAGTGTTGCACCCAGTGAGAGAGAACCAACCAGAGACTGATATTAAATCCACACAGGAGTTTATTACCGGCTGGGACCCAGTGCTTTCCCCCACAAGGGAGCCTACTTGCAGGAAGGATCTGCTGTCATTTACAACACAATGTAACATTAACCCAGTGTTTATTTTTTCTAAGAAAACTTGCCAGATGAACATTATCACTGACTGGAATAAACAGCTGCTTTGAATAGTCCTAGAACAAGAAGAGCGAAGGGAAAGCAAAGGCACTCATCAGAGAGCTCATGTAATGTCTCCAAGGTAAATGTGGAGCAGGTTTTTATAATGGATCAGCTCTACAGACCTTGGCAACAGTGCTGTGCAGGTCTTCAACTGCCTAGAATTTCCCACTGGAAGAGTTTCATTGAATGTATTCTGTGGGTAAAACTAGAGGGACCATTCTGTTTTACAGAAGAAGTTAAGGTTACATCAAACAATGATGTTGCTTTTTTAAAAAAAAAATCACCAAAATTGCTGGCAGAGTCCAAAAGATCATGTTTATGAAGTGACATCTTACTTTTTAAAAAGATGAATGGAAGAAACTAAAGTCCACATTGTGTGCTTTCCGTAACTCTTCACAGTAGCTATCCTTTGCCTAATGCTTGCTGGGACTACACCTTCTCGTATTTCACAGCATGTTTAAATATCATGGCCACAGCACGTCTATGAGACAGCACTTCTGTGGTAGTCTTACAACTGAGATTAAATAATGTGCCCACGTGTGCAAGTGGCTGAGCTCAAACTTAGAAGTGATTCTGTCCCACCCAACAGATAAAATATCATCAGTACTATTGTTTTGCAGTTGTGCTCATACAAGTGGCTCACAGACTATTTGATCTGCAAAACCTGGGCGATGGGCAGGCAAATATTAATGCTCCCATTTTAAATATGGACACCTGAAAGCTCAGACATGAAAGTGTGCACATGAACCGCCTCAGGCTCCCTTCCTCCCCACCCCCACACCTGTGAGCAGTGTTTGCAAACAGGGTACGTGGACAATGGCCACTGAATGGACATGAAAAGGTCATACCACCACATTTTATTCTCATTTTTTTCTGAGTTCAGAATTACATGACAGAATATTTCCAAAACCAATATTTCTACATGAATGCTTTGAAAATTTGAAGAGGCAAATGAGTTTTACCTCTTAAAATAGGCATTTTAAAAAGTGAATTCTTTGAGCTGAATTCTTTAGTTAATGGTAGAGTACTTACCTAGTATGTGCAAGGCCCTGGGTTTGATCCCCAACACCACCTCCAAAAAGGTGACTTCTTCATTGTATTCACTATTAATTTCTAAGTTGTGATTACTATCTATATTTAGAAAAAAGATTATTTGAAAAAGAAACACAAATTTAAAAAAATAGAAATTGTTCATATTTATTCAATTTGGTCATTGAATATTATTCTCCTTTTTGATAATGAAAATACATAAAGAATTTTTAATAAGGGGAAGGGGAAAGGAAAGAATGGAAAGGAAAAATTATGAGAAAAGAAAAAAAATGAAAACGAAGTATGTAAATAGGGAAGTGTGGAGGGGGTGAAGGGCTCACTGATAATGGGGAAAAAAATAAGAACTAAGATGCATCATGTACAGGTACAAACACCCAATGATAAATGTAAACGTATTGTATACCTAAAATGTACCAATAAAAGAATTTAAGAAAAAAAAAGAATTTTTAATAAACACTTCTCTTTTACTAAAGAATTTAATATATTATACACCTAGGTAATTTGGAGCCTACTGAAATAAACTGATGGAGCAAAGAGCACACTGAAGCTGGAGGCATGCCCACTAAGATTTAA
Source organism: Heterocephalus glaber (assembly GCF_000247695.1). The sequence continues at coordinate 2,587,807 of NW_004624888.1, forward strand.
AGCCTGTTTCTACAATTTTCTTGCCACGTGGCTTTGAACTTAATGGTATTTCTGAAACTCGGTAGCAACCTCACAGGGTGACTAAAAGACATAAAGCCCTTCATGTATTTCTTGACATGAATGAAATGCTCCAAAAAGTTTGATTTTTTTCTTACTCATCTGTCTGAAAGATAATGGGAATGGATTCCCACTGCAAAACCTAGTTTATGAGGTGGGATCAAAATATACATAAAGGTTTAATTTTTTTTAATTACAGTAAAAGAAACATTGCCTTTAATCCCCCTCAAAATACTGCCCCTCTCCAATCCCTGGTACCAAAAAAGAAAACTGCCCCTCAATTCAAACACGTTTCCCATTTTCTTCCCACTTTCTGAAGCAGTTCTGGAAGTCCTCTTACAGCAGGAGGTAAATTAATTCATTAGTCAACTGTGAGCCCTTCAATCTTCTTGGGCTGAAGAAGACAAGATAGTATTTCAGAAAATCCAGAAATGTCAAGAAGGGACACAAATTAGTGTCATAAGGATCCACTAAGCTAAGCTTCTACAGAGACTTTTCGAAAATGGTTGAACTCTCCTCATTAAATCATATGTATTTAGGCACAAGCTTTCTGCAGTAGACTTGGAATTGTATAAATTACAACATGACATTTTCAGAAGACTCATGTTACAGCTTCAAGATAGAAAATGTTTTACTTTGATGAAGGAATGCTGTAGGAAATTTTAATTGCTCATACACTTCAGTACAAAATAGATTTCTCAAAATAGTGAATTAGGGTATATGCATTAAGCTCAATGCAAGGGCCAGGGATTTAGCTCAGTGGTTCCGGCGCCTGCCTCACAAGCACAAGGTCCTGAGCTCGATCCTCAGTACCCCCCCCCAAAAAAAACCTCAATGCGAGATTGTAAACAATGCCTTCTATCCATTATTTGCACACCAATCCAATTTAGAAAGTTAGCTCAATCTTTGTAGCCCTTTCTAGATTTTGTTCTATGGGTTCAGTTGTCTTTTAAATTAGCCAATAGTTTAAAATAGTTGGTCTTTTAAGTATAAATAGTTAAAAATAGCTGCTCAGAATCCACAGCATTTATTGGGAGCCCATCCTATATTAGATAGTATGTAAAGCACATTTTATATCTAAATGTCAAGCAAAATATCATTAACTGTCCAGTTATTTGTCCAACTTATCACAGTAACCTACTGAAAATAAAAGCTATGTCTACAAAACATCAGATTAGTAAAATCTAATTATGAAGGACAGATTACTGTCCTCATTTTTTCCAAAACTGAGACTTAGCAGGGGATCTGGTTCAACGTCACGTGACTTAAAGAGAAGACTGAAGCCTGAATGTTCAAAACCAATTCTCTTCACTAAATATTTCGTCGCCTCTAATAGAACTATTCCACCACTACATTTTTCTTTGCCAATATTGCATTGTGAAAAGTTGAGCCTTAAAGAAGCCACAGTGAACATTTCTGTCTTTGCTCAGACAGCTGAGGTTACCTGGAGGTTACCTGGAGGCAGAACCTGAGGCAGAAGCATCTAGAGGTCTTGATGTACTGGAGAGGAATCTCCAGGAAATGGTAGTGGGGTAAGCACGATAGTACAGGGAAAGGAGTTACCCAAGCACATAGCTTCAGCTACAACCAACTTCAGCCAGGTCCACAAGGTGCTCTGAAGTGTGGATGATACAGAGTTGGCGCCACCCTGCGGCGAGGGAGCCAGCCCTTGGCAGAGCAGTGTGGGACTGGTACTGCCAGTGGGCTGCCCGTGGGGCAGGGTGAGGTGGTGTCCACTCCACCAAAGGCAGCTCTGTGGGGGAGGGAGCAGGAGGGCAGGGTACTGCTCTGGTGAGAGGGTCTGGGCCAGGGAACACGCCCACCCTGATCACTTCATCCTCCCCGCACTCAGGAAGGGTGGCACCAGGCTGGTGAATACCAACATCGAGCCACTTTTGTTTAGGCCAAAACATTGGAGTCAGTAGTGCTGTACTACCCTCTAATTTTCTACCTTAGAGTGAGGATGACAGAAGACAGACAGATAGAGAACGACTTCTGGAATTAACCCTGACAACACAACACAAGCAGCATTGGCAAAGGGAGGCTGAGTAACCAATGCCAATGTGTAATGTGCTAGGCAGATTACAAGGCAGATTCCAAACGTGTCATCTGGAGGCAGTTCATCCTCCCTCTGTCTCCGCTCCCCATCCTTCTGCCCCCACCCCCTGTTCTTCCATGAAGAGCCCTCTGAAGCTGGCTAGGAAATGTGCAACCATTATCAAAAACATATCCAAATCACTCTTGAGCACCGTAAATGAAAAACATACCCCGGCTGTGCAATCAAGGACACTCATCATCTGCTGCTAATTTTAGTGCCAAGCGCCTCTAATGATTAATGAATTCAACAATGTTACACTGAAAACATGGAAGTGCCTCATCCTGCTGCCCAGGAGATATCTGAAGGTGAGTATCCACAGGATCTCAATGACTGCCACCACCCTCGGAGATGTCTCATCTGGGACACCTTCTCCATTACTGTGAAACCGCCACAACACCTTCCCGTGAATTTAGGATTCAGGGTTGATTACCAACCACCCCGCTTTCTTGGGACTTTGCGTTTTCTCAGACTTTAAGAAGTTAGAATTAGTCAGACTGACATAGCAACCACTTTCTCCTCACCTACTGCCCTCCTTTAAGTATCTTCTTTCCCTCAGTGTAAGTTGCATTCTGTACTACACCACCTGGCCTGGCTCCCCAAATCAGACTGGACCATGTGAGACAACCACATTTCCTCTCTGTAAAGTCTGAGATAAGAGTGTTTAACACTTGACCTGTGAGGTTAGAGGCAGGCTTAGGATGATATTACCTTAAATACAGAGAAAAGAGCAAGACAGTTATAGTAATATCAGTGCAATGCGGCCAAGAGGCAACAAGCGGATCTACACAGGGTCTGGAAAGATGATGCCAAAAACTCCTCACTTATTTTCCATCTCCCAGATTACATCTCCTGGTTCCTCCCTCTCAAGAAGCCTGACTGAACTTTCTGCCTATTGATAACCCTGACTCCTTCCAATCTATCTTCCTTTTTGCCTCTAAGCCAGTTGGAATGGGTTGCTATTCCTTGCAACCAAATGATCGCTGGTATGTTGAAGGATCAGATTGGGTTTCATTTATTTTAAACATAAGCTCAGACAAGATAAGTGGAGAACATGTAATTATTTGAAGATGATTGCTGTGTATCTATATCAGGGACAAATAACTCTCTCCCAAGACCCATCTCCTCCCTCTTAACAAGTTTGTTGCAGGTGTCAACACACTAAGCTAAAACTACATCTCTCTACTTCTCTCTGCTTCTTTCTTTTCCAGGTAGAGCAGCCAAGTGACAGTATCACATACCGGATATATGTTCTACACTGGTCCCCCCAGGGAGGAGGCTCCAGTTACCAGAGTACTGACATCTTAGAGCACATGCTCACCACTGCTAACCACTTCTGTGAGCCCGCCTTCGACCAGCAAGGGCTGGGAGCAGAAAGATGGCTTCTCCAGATGTCCCCAGGGCAGAGGGTTCTGAGATGCATTGTCTGAGACTACTCAGAGGCCCCAGATCCAACAACAGTGTCCCCACTGGGAGGGCAAACTCCATCGTGTACCCTTGTATTGGTACTTCTTGCCTCTCTCATTCCTGCTCCCTGTGACCACTACTTAATAATTTACCCTCACAGATGCCTTTGACTTAGGTATTGTTCTGAAGGGAATCCAAAGTAAAATGATGCCTAACTAGGGCATGGGCTATCTCTGAAACTCTACTTTTTGAGGGAGGAGGAAGGATGATACACATGGAATTGCATCGCACAATTTCAGGTCATGTTCATGTAGCCAACATACCAACTGTAAGGCACTTATATCCTCTGCTCCCTTAAATCTGAGTACTGCTCTCTTATTTCTCTTACACGCCGATAGTACTGTTTCTATGGCCATTGTCAAAATATTGTCAAGCTACCTTACTGTATTAGTCACTGGGACAAAATACCCAAAACTTAAGGGAGGAAAGGTTAATTTGGCTAACAGTTTTAGAGGGTTCAGTCCAGGCATGGTCGGGCCTGCTTCAAGGCAGAAATAGCACTGTTCCCCATGAAGGGAATGGTGGAGGAAATCTGCTCAACTCTCGGTAACCAGGAAGCAGAGAGAGAAAGGAAGTGCTAGGGACAAAAATACAGTGTTCTATGTCACTCCCCCAGTAACCACCTACGACCAGACCCCATTTCCTAATGACACATTCAGGTATGAATTCATCAGTAGATCACTCATGAACATGGCACCCCATGATCCAATCACCTTCCAAGAGCCCATCTCTGAACACAGGAGACCTCTGGGGGCCATTTTAGATCTACAGCATAATACCTACTGACCATACAGAATAAATACATGTCTCAACATGATTTTTTGCTAACTAAATCTTAATGAAAGTGTTTAATTTCTCTGTGTCACATGATATGGCATTACCTTGCTTGTTAGTCTGCTTCCCAGATAAAATAGTTATCATTACCAAAAATAACTACTGGGGGCTGGGGATTTAGCTCAGTGATACTGCCACCTGCCCCACAAGTGCAAGGTCTGGAGTTCGATCCCTAGTACTAAAAAAAAAACAAAACAAAAAACCTACTACTATGAGATATTCTCGTGTCAAAAATTAGTGCAAACTTTGCAGATTGTCATCCTGCTGCATATCAGCACAACTGGGAAAGATTATTATTGTTTTATATTTTTATTTCTTCTTTAAAGCTCATGCACAGTGATATGCTGAGTAACGATTCCTCGGGGGGCGAGAGATGGCACACACAAAGGTGGTCCCATGAGGCTATAAAGAGCGGAAACCCCTGCCACCCGCTGTCACTGCAGGTGCCACTTTACCCACGTTTGTGGTCACGCTGATGCAAAGCAGCCTTCTGTACCCAGAGCTATGAAGTACAATACATATAATTATGTGTGGTGCATAATACTTGATAATGATCATAAGTGACTATTGTATCAGTGAATGTATTTACTGCACTGGACTTCTGGCCACTATTTTTAGAGTGTACTTCTACTTATAAAAATATTTTACTATAAAACAGCTTGCCATGTTAAGCCAGCAGCAGTTCTCCTACAGCTCCGGTTTATCTTGCTTCTTGTTCACATCATTTTTCTCTGTGCTTGATTAATTTCATGTTGCCTGGTTCATCACAGCCCTGAGCATAAAAATCCACCACGCACACTGTCAGTCAGAGTGCACACTGAGTGACAGACCTGGAAATACAACTGAAGATGACCGACAACTACAATGCTGATAAAGAGATGGTGAGTGCTTGCCAGGAAAGAATGTCTCAGTCTACACAGCTGTCACCTTGCAGAACGAGAACGAAGTGACGAGCCAGGCACGGGGGCACATGCCTGTAAGTCCAACCCCCCAGGAGGCTCAGGCGGGAGGGATGAGGACAAGTTCAAGTTCAGACTGGACAACTTAGCAAAGCCCTGTCTCAAAACCCAAAAATCAAAATTAAAAAGGGATATAGCTCAGCGTGAAGGCTCTCAGCTCAATCCTGGGTGCTGCAAAAGAAAAAAGAGGGGAGGGAGAATAAAGCAATGGAAACCATTAAATAATCTGCTCTGTCCAGGACAAAGTCTGAGAAGAGCCTGTGTGCGATATGCTCCTCCAAAGACCAGGACTGGAGACCCAGAAGTGCCGTGAGGATCACAGCCAAGAGCAAAAGGCCTTTTGCAAGCTCTGGGTGGTTTAAATGAGCCAAAAATTGTTCTCCACTGCATAATGTGAAAGTGAGCAGTGATCTGGAATACTGATGTGAAGGCAGCTGAAGAATTTGTGGAAATGCTAGGGAAGCTGAGTATGGAGGAAAAGCACTTGCAAAAGCAAATCTTCGATAGGGAGGGAACTGTGAGCTGAATGATGAAATCACCTATTACATATTTTTCAGAACACACTCCTGTCGTTGAGCAGTATATATCTGTACACATATATCCAGATGCACACAGAGATGCATAAAACGCACCACAAACATAAAAAACTGACACAGTTTATGAAATTCAGGGTCCAACAAATTTCTAGAAGTGTCTCGAAAAGCTCACTGCTACCCACACTGTTATGTGTTAAATTTTACTTGTAAAAAATAAATGTTTTTTAAAAAGAGAACCACTCTGCAGTGAGCACTTTGTACCCCATACACGATCTAAGCTCCTTGCTGAAGTTTAACACATTCCCCTTGCAAACCAATGGACGAGATCATTCTCACCACTTACACTGTCCAATATGACAACCAGTAGATAGTACACTTTAAATTGATTCTAAATCAACAAAAACTCTGCTCCAGTCACATGAGCCCCATTTCGAGTGTAGCTGCATGTAGCTAGAGACTTCCATTGTTGCAGAATGTTCTAGTGCATGATGCTACTCCAGTACAACAGATAAAAATCCAGGATTATCACCAATTAAGATCCCATTTTTTGTTGTTTCTTTAAACCACAAACAACTAAACTTCACTTTTAAATAATATAGTTAACTCTCTGAGATTACATTGGTCCATTAAGAAATTCAAGTTTTCCCTGCATTACCTGGTATCCAAAGCTAGCTCTCCTATTGCTCTCTATTGCTAATATGAACCACTGCTTCTATTCCCACTGAAGTTTGGGCCCAAGACATGATTCCTACATTTTAATTATTCCTAAATGTCTAATGGAAGCACTTTGTATTTTATCTGAAGGAAAGCAAAGTAGCCCTTCAGATTCACTAATTCCTTCATCCCAGAAGCTAAGCGAGGGTTGATGCTCGTTCCTCCCTCAGACAAGCAGCTCCTGAGCACTTCCTGCATAAGAACTGGGCCAGGTCCTTGGGGTTCAGAGACAGCACCTCTGGGACCACAATGCTGTGGAGCCTGAGGAGCAAGCTAGAGACTGTGGGCATTGCCCAGAAACCAGCTGGGCTTTGTGGATGGGTCTGCTGATGTTTAAAAAATGGAAAATACTTCTGACATTAAAATCTTTTAGGGGCTAAGAGTAAAGCCCAGGGGTAGAGCACTTGCCTGAATGCACAAGGCTCTGGGTTTTATCCCAGCACCGTAAAACAAAAAAGCAAACAAATCCTTGTAATATTAGCACCAAAATCCTTATTTTTGTTCTCCTCCCCAAAAGTGGAAATATGTGTACACCTTGGACCTATGTTCCTGCAGAGCAACAACTAGCTGCGGTGGAAGCAGGGCTGCTACAGATAGGAAATCATGTTCAGCGTGGCACACCTCTCATCACTGGCACAGCCTGCTTCCTGCACTGTCTGCCTGGGCCCCACAGATGTAGTTCGCATTCTAGCCAGATGGCACTGGGTATGTTACCTCATTCTTCAAAGGCAGGCCATGGGAGGAGAAACTGTCTCCCCAAATAAGACAATGAAGCAAACGGTTACAAGCCCTAGAACTTTGCGTTGTCACAAGTAGATGAAGTAAAGAGAGGAAGGGGAATTGTTAACAGAAACATCAGGGAGCACCCAATGTCATTGCTTCTTTCTAAATATTTTCCATCATTTGCTTAGCCAACTATGGTTCTACAAATAAAATAAAATCAACTCAAATAAAATTAAAACAGCCATTTATTATCTTACCAAGAATTTTTATAAGCAAAAAACCTTTTTAAAAAGTGCTTGCCTTTGAACTGCCCAGAGAACTTAAAAATGTTGGTGCACCTGCCCATGACAGACTCCATCACCAAATGAGAGGGTACCAAACAGATTCACCAAATGCACCACCTCCTTGGTCCATTTTTTCCTGGAAGGTCCTGGCATTTTTATGGAGATCAGGTCTCCAGGAGAGAATCAGAACCCTTCTTCCTCTCTTACTTCTGGATTAAACACATGGGATCTCTGTCAAGCTCAACAGGCCTGGGATCAACTCTCAGCTCTTCTGTTATCAGCTGTACGCAGTTATCCTTTGCTCATTTTTCTAAGCCTCCTCTGATTCTGTTCAAAAACCAAGTGCAGTGATGATGCAGATATTTGTGAAAGTTCTATGAAACAAAATGGAGTTGCTTGTGCCAAGATTAACAAAATAAATAAATAAAGCCAGGGGGATATAAGAAGGATACAAAGGAAGACTTCTTTCTCATGCTGGATTGTGTGATAAAACTATCACAAAAGAACCTACCAGAACTACAAGCTTGCACAAGAAGCCACCGCAACCTTACACAAATATTTGTACAGGGACATCTTCCCAGTAACTGTCCATCTGACCTCAGACTAGCACCACCCTGTTAACAGTCTTTGTAGACAAGATTCTTGTCTGCAAATACCTATGTAATCCTCTTCATTTTGGCTTTCTCAGCCTCCTTGAAATGCTCATGATTTCCTAAGGCATATTCATTCCCACTGCAGTGCTCTGCTATTCCCAAGTAAATACGAGCATTCTTTGAATTTTTCTCTGATTCTTATTTAGGTTGACACACTTGAATGGAGTTGTTAGAATTAAATAGCATAACATGTAGAAAATAGCACAGGGCCTGGAACACATTAAGTATACAATAAATGTTAACAACTATTGTTTTAATTCACAGAGGCCAACCTGACCCAAACTAGCAGTATCAGAGGCAAAATCAGGGTGCATCTCTAATTTTACCTCAGTTAATAGCAAGTGTGTTCAGGAATGTGATCCAAGGAAGACAGGCCGTGGCCTTGGCAGCAAGCAACTGCTGAGTTTAATTTATTGTATTGATAGCAGCAGCAAAATAATATAATTAGTGACAAGGAGGGCTTACCGGAGTTGGGCAGGTCCCTAATTCAAGATATCAATAAAAAGGGGGCATGTGGACACAGACGCACAGACTGACAGACACATACACAGTGCCATGTAACGGGGAAGGCAAGGGCTGCAAAAGATTGTCCCCAACTACCAGAAACTGGTGAGAGGCACAAGACAGACTCTTCCTTGTGAGCCTCAGAAGAAATTAACATCGCCCGCCCCTTGTTCTCAGACTTCCAGCCTCCAGAACTCTAAGACAACACCGTTTTGCTGTTGAAGCTACTCAGCATATGACAAGGTTGTGCATGTCTTAGACCTTAGAAATGTGTTGTTAGATAGTTTTGCCATTGCATGAATATATGCTACGGTTTCTCATATGAACTGAGACTGTTACATTGTTCCTTGCAAAATAATCTTGCATGTGACCACCGCCATTATAGTCCATCCTCGCAAACGTCTTCACGTAGAGCATGACTGTATTTTTTAAATGTATGCAGCCCTGGCAGATAAATACATCATTTCTCAGGGGGAAAAAAAGCTACATGCACACACAAACATCTGAAAGTGCATTTTTCAAAATATTAAGTTTAGGGGCCGGGGATTTAGCTCAGTGGTTCTGCTGCCTGCCTCACAAGCACAAGGTGCCAAATTCAATCCCCAGTACAAAAAAAAAAAAAACAACAATTAATCTTATTTATGTTTCTCTAGAAGAACACTGGATAATTTTTATTGACAGTGTTGCTTACTTTTGTGATTTTAATTGATAATGTATTATTTATGCATGAAATGGTTCTAAATAACTTGTCCAAAACAACCCCCACCAGCAGCTACTCTCAAGTACAAGCACAGACATACCTGTTACCTTCGGCAGCAGGGCCGGCACGGGGAGGCAGGAGGTGAGATGGACACAGCTTTCGACCTCCTTGTCTCTTCCCAGCTGTGTCACATGGGCACACTGCACCTTACATCATCATGGCGAGTGTGAATGAAGTATACAGTGCAGGTTGCGCTGACGTGCTACAGCCTGCTGTGTAGCAGAAGTTCATCCATTTACACCCATTATAATGACTCCTCCTACACGAGAAGCTTTATCCCTTTCTCAAATAATAAAGTACATTATGCCTGTCAGAAAACAGCTTCCAAATTCATGATCAACTTGCTAAAGCCTGCAGGCTGAGGCTCCAATGCATCTGGGACACTGATCTAGGACTGGATACTTTGTTGGCAACCACATCTGCCAAATTTTACTGCCCCACTTAAATTCATCCTAGTTACGTAGTATGTGTTATTTAGGTCCTTCCGTAACAAAGAAGGCATGTGTATGTGCATGTGAACAGGCACATGCTTACAAAACATGAGGGAACATCTGGAAAAACAAAAAGACTTGTGAATTTTCCAAATTTTGCAAATTTTTCCGGTAAAACACATTCGGGGGCGGGGGGTAACATGTATTGAATATTTCCTATGTGCCATTATTTTTTGCACATATTATTTCATTTGGACCGGGGATTTAGCTCAGTGGTTTCACCACCTGCTGCGCAAGCACAAGGACCCAAGTTCGATCCCAGGTACCCAAAAATATATATATATATATTATTTCATTTGATGAACACAGCAATCCTGCCTGCTAATTATATTGGTCCTACTTTTATAAATATGAGAAGGCTAGAAAGTTTAAAGTGTTCAAGGTCACACAGCTCATCAGTAACCAAGCTGACAGTCAAAATATTCTATTACCAAATGGGAATGTGGTACATAAAGGCAGGCATTTAATTTTATAAACCCACCATGTATATTTGTATATCTGGAGAGAAGGAAAGACAAAGAGAACAATGTTTCATTTCAGATTTACCTATTGTTGCTAGTAAACAAAGCCTTTCCCACCAGACTGGAGTTTAATGCGGTTACCAATTTCACACACATTCTTCTTAAACCAGTGATGTACACACGTCTTTAAAATAAATTTCAAATACACACCCCAGGTTATTTAGGTGACCACGTAAGTAATCATGCTTTCCTTTCAGTTATTTTCTCAGAAATAGAGTCTATGAGTCTGATAACCAAAGTTCGTATGTAAATTCTAGTCGATAAGCATAAAACCTGAAAATATACCTTTTCTCCACTTCCTCAGAGAACTGCCTTATGTTGTAGATGGGCATGGAAAAGGAAGCAAACTGACATCAGCCTTATATCACAGAGTCCCCAGTTCCTGAGCTTTAGTTTTCTAGACTGAAGGGCAGTCAACGTTTACTGAGTCCTCGGAGGAGAACTTTTGTGCACTTGGGCTCATCTTTTATTCCATAAGTCTGTGTTAGAGATGCTCATTCCTGTTTTAGAGTTCAAAAAAGTGACAGAGAAAGGCATTTGCCCAAGGTTTCTCAGCCATTAGTTTTCTACCATTTGAACACATCTTTGTTACAGGTAAAATTCCTAAGAATCTTGAGCTCTGTGAGGTTTGCCCATGAACTGGGTTGAGCCCAAACTCACGTGTCTGTCTCCCAAACACACTTGCGTGTGTTTCTAAATCACAAGTACAACCCTACTCACCCCGGCACACTCATGTGCGGCTGAACGATTCTCAAGATCGCTGTGCTTCACTCCGATCATGGGCTCCTACCTAGTAACCTTCTACTGTGGCTCTTCCAGCCTAAGCCACCTACTTTCTCAGTTTTCCTGGATCCTGCTTCAGGAAAGACTCAGCAGGAGTGCAACTGTCTGTCGGTGCAGGCAGGACATCCCGAAAAGTCATCAAGTAAGCCCAGCCAAGCAGTCCCTTGGTGGACCAGATGGACGAGTGACACTTCCTGTTAAAGCCACTACGGCATATCTTATTTGGCACATAAATCCTTCAAAATAACAAATCAAAGAACAGTAGTTCACACACACACAGCATGCAGAAAAAATTCACCGCCCCATCATCCATGGCATGACCTAATTAGTTCAATTTAGTTGCATAGGTTAAAATCCTGGCTCTAGCAAATGCTTTGAGCTGTCCATTTATTTTTTTTAAAGAGTTATTATTATTAGCTCTTCATAAGGTAATGTGAAATCAAATTATGTAAATGTTTAATCAAATATATATGTAGCATTTAGCAAACTGCTTTTCTCTACATATTAGTATTAATACTATTTGTTCATAGTTTATGATCACCTCACAATCAACATTTTCCCAATGAGAAAAGAATAATGGAACATTATATACTGAGCAGGCTATGCTTATACAGTGTTAGAAACTTCAGGAGAACTAACTGGATTTGCAAAAATATCATCATCACTAACGACCCCTTCCTCAGTTACAACAGGGAACTATAGTGTGGGCCACACACAGCTGGAGGGTTTACTAACATTATCTTAACACGGGCCAGGGATTTAGCTCAGTGGTTCCAGCGCCTGCCTTGCAAGTGCAAGATACCGAGTTCAATCCCCAGTACCAAAAAAAAGAATATTATCTTAACACTCACAAGTGACAAAAACATGTGCTCTTAGGATCCTCATTTGATGGGTATTGTCCCCTACGGATCAGAATATGCAGTCTGCTCGACACCTTATGGCTGGAAAGAAGAGTCACAATTCCAGCATAAGACCGATTCCAAGCCCAAGCTCCTTCAAGCCCCATGCAGCTGTCTACACTTTTACAGAGGTCTTTGCTCATTCCCCAATTCCTTGTTTCCCTTCCTCAGACAAAATAGCATCGATGACATGAAGCAAGCCATGATTCTTCCATGAGTAATCTATTTTCTACTGCATTAGTAAACACACACACACACGCTTCCTGGCTCCCATGGGTTGAGCAGCTGTCCTCTGCCATACTCTTCTACCATGCCATTTCTGCCTTGGAGCCAGCCGGCCATGGACTGAATTCTCTGAAATCATGAGCCAAAATAAATTTCTTCTCCTTTAAATTGTGGGCGTTGGATATTTTAACCCAGTGAAAAACATCACTAATAAAAGTGACCAATAAAATGTTGTTACAGCTCTGAAAATTCTCTCTGATTAAAGGAGCTTTTGGTGGGTTTCCACAGGTAAAATTATCCACGGGTGGGTCTGTAGTTTTGCTAGCTTACACTATTCTGTTCCTCAGTTGAACAGCTTCCTCCTGAAAGGAAGGGGGGGGGGTTGCCTAGTGGTGACAATAGCCACCTAAGAATGTAAATAAATTCCCTCAAACTCACAGACACTGCATCTTTATTCCTATATAACTACATTAATTCAGTTCTGGCCATTCATGTTAGAAGACCACACATCCATTTGTGTGAGTGTGTGTGTGTGGTGTGTGTGTGTGTTTACTAATGCAGTAGAAAATAGATTACTCATGGAAGAATCATTGGCTTGCTTAATGTGATAGTGAACTACAGTGTGGGCCACACACAGCTTACTAACTTTACCTTAACACTCACAAGTGACAAAACATATGCTCTTGGGATCCTCATTTGATGGATATGGGCCCCTGAGGATCAGAATATGGAGTCTGCTCGACACCTCATGGCTGGGGGTGGGCCCGGGGACAAGAATACATCCATCCAGGACACACCCCCGGGGACCACCTCCAACCAGGTCCCAGCTCCTTAACAGCACAGTCAGCCATGAATTTATCAGTGGCTAATCCCCCATGATCCAATAGTGTTCCGAAAGTCCCCACTCTGAGCACATGAGACTTTTGGAGGACATTTTAGATCTAACAGTAAGAACTTCTTTAAAAAAATTTCCAGTGCTACCTTACTTAAAGACACACCATTGAAAGAGTCACCTATTCTTCAAATAGACATGTAGACCTCTCACCAGACCTACCATGCCCCTGACCCGAGGAACTGTCTCTCCCACTGCTCCTGCAGAAAACAAAAGTCTATAGGGGAATGTTCTGAATCTCATGACCCTTTTTATTCAGGCCACAAGTGACAAGACAGCAGCCGCCATCTGACCCCTGAACAACCAATCCACAGACTGGCTATCGACTGGTGGTAATGTGGCTTGGAGCTGAGAGCTGTGTCCAAAGTGAAAAAATTCTTAGCTGAAGCAATTGCCTTCCTTCTCCTAGGAGTCAGAAGAGAATCAAGAAAACAGTATGTGGGAATCAAAGCGGGGACAAGCAGAGAGGGCAGGCGGGACGGAGGCTGACACACAGCAATGGCAGCACCTCGCCAAGACACTATTTGTGCTCAGTCCCGCTAACCCAGAGCTATGGGGCCTGTTTCAACCCTTGCATGTTTATTCCTGTGAGAGTTCTCCTCCATTATTATACAACAGACCTCTCTGCAACTGTGTTCTTTCTGTGACAGTCCAGTCAGCTTACGGGAGTCAATTCCCTCTCCAACCAAGACTCATGGCTAAACAATTATTTCTATGGGAGTCCTTACAATTTCTCCTCACAATGGGTTCCCCAAAGAGCAATTTACACTACATCCACCATGTCCTCTAGAATTTGTTTACACATTCTTTGTTCTCTTTCCCTTCTTCCTCACTTCCTTGAACAAATACTAAGGAGCTATTCTGTGCTGGTAGGATTTGTGGATGCTCCTGAAGTCGGCCCTTATTTGAGCCCAGCACTGTTAAATACTTAGAATGTGTGGATGAGTGAGACAAACCAGATCCCCCCCTTAGGGAGCATTTAATCTGGCCAAGGAGCTAGAATGTAGGTCTGGCATTACCAAGTATACTCTGGGATCCATCAGGATGTTGACTGTATCTAGCGAGACCTCCCTACTCTGTGACACCCACACTGAAATCCCCAAGAGGAGCTCACCCGCTAAGAGGGCTTGGGTAAGGAGAGAGACAGAGAGTCTTCCAAGCAGAGGAAGCACATTTGCAAACAATAAGTCTGTTAGACCAGCAAGAAACCATCTAGCAGGATTCTGAAACATCTAAGAAATGTGAAACGTGTACAGAAGAAGAATCTGGAGAGTTAAAAGGTAAAGATAAGCCTTCTCCCATCATGCAAGTTTGGCTGGTTGGTTAGTTTCAACTGCAGCTTTGTTCAAGGAGACCCAGGAGAGGGGGATGAGGCAGAGGGTGGAGAATGCTTGGGAAGGAAGCCACCCTCCAGGGAGCAGAGCTCAGGCCCCACACCACCAGCTTCACACAACACTGTGACTGGCTCTGTCTGACCTCTGCCTGCGTAAGGGAGAGATGTAAACCCTCTTGGCAACAAAGAACCATGGGTGATGTCTGTACTTCAGCATGAGCCTAGGGCTCTTCCCATGTTCCCACCTGGGACACTCGCCAGGCCCAGGAACAAGTGGTTGGCAAGTTCCCACTGGTGACCCTATGAGGACATTTATCAACTGGACACGCTGTAACCCTTTCACATGCAGGCAATTGCCTACGAACTATGATTTGAGAAAAACAAAAGAATCTCTCTCCATATTTCTCCAAAACAATCCTGAGGATCAAGTACCTACAGTTTTCCCACTAAGTCTCCTTCAAGTTCAACGCAGGCCTCTCCAGAATATTCTCCGCAACGTGAATATTCCAAGCAGCAGGTCCTGGGAAGTCAGCTAGGCTTTGGTAAAATTAAACCCAGTAACATGCGGGCCCTCCACCCGGAAGACTAAAGAAACAGGTGGCTCAAGAGAGGTGAGAGCAAGTGTGAATCTGAATTTCCTGTTTCGGAGTCTTCCCAAGACTCTGATATGCAAAACATTAGCCATAATGTTCTAAATTACCCTCTGATGGACTTCAACTTTTGGCTTCCTCATAATCACTGGAATCATCATCATGCTTATAATAATTATTGAGCACTTACTGTAGCCCAGGAACTGCGTGAGGTACTTCACTTGGACTAAGTAATTTATTAATTATTGTAACCCTAAAAGTAGGAACTACTATTAGCTCTATCTCATGGATGGTAACAATGAAGCCAAGTAAATGAATTACCTTACTCCAGATAACCAAGCTAATAAAGAATGAAATACGGATTGAAATCCATAAGAAATGTTCCTGACTCTTCTCTCTTCTACACTTGTGGGGCCAAATACTAAATGTCTCAACAAACATAGAAAAGCATTAAGTGCTGACTCTACCAGCTCACTGGGGAAGGGCTCTTTTATTGTGTATGATTCATATTCCACCTGCATCTGGTGACTGTCAGTAATTGAGAGACTAGAAAGTTATAGTTAATGTAGCTTTAAATTACATCAAGTCCTCAATGGCAGATTGCTGTTTATGACTTAAATGCTTTATGTTAAAATTCCCTGTCTTGTTTATACTTACACAAAAAAAGTTATCTCACGCACACAGATTTTTTTAACAATAAAGGAATGATCGTGAAATGAGATTAAGTTACTGGCTTAGTAAACAAAGTCTTTTTGTAGTTATTTTAAATAAAAACATACTGGTTTTTTAATTGAAACTTACTCTCTCTTGGTTGACTAGCAAGCAACAGAAAACAAAGGTACATATAAAAGACGATGTCTGTTGAAATTGTCTTTAAATACCAATGCTCCTTGGCATTTTCAGAAAAGGATATAACTGTGTGAGATGAACATGGCATAAAAGATAACACCTGCCTTTTAAAGTCTCTGAGGATTAGGGATAAGACACAGCGAGGTGCCTACCATGAGGGAGGAAGAGCACAGCATTTAGGGGAGCAGAGTCTGGAATGAGACTGCTCAAATCCTGGCTTTGCTGTTTCTTACAATTTTTTCTGATGGGTTGGTTGGCATCACTGGTTGTCCTGGTGACATGGCGGCATTCAGATGCATGCTGACACATGGGAATCACTGCAATATGGGGCCACATATGAAGCTTGCATGAGGAAGGCACTATTACCACTTTTCTCATTAATAGTACAAAACAGTGGCATATTATATTATACTGACATGCTTGGCTTTGTTATTATCTATAACATGAACTATAAATGCAACCATTAATATCAAGAATGGTTTGATGTTTGTTTGGAAAACAGCTCAGGAATGAAGGTTATACAAATGCTAGTGCCTCCATCTAAATCAAGTAGGCCTTTGCTTCCTGCATCACACATACCGTGTCTTCTCTGCATTAGCTGGCCTCCCTGGGAAGGCAGACAGGCAGAACAGAAGCATGAAGTCCAGGTGCTCTGGCAGAAGTGATATAGCAAAAGAGGCCTGGACGTCAAAGAGCAAGGACTAGAGGAATCAGAATGCTGACCCAGTGGCTGAGTCCCTAAGGGCAGAATCTGGAGCTGTGGCATTGTTGGAGACCATGCGAGCCAAACAGACACGGTGCTGGGGAGTCTGAGCCCGTGCAGCGCCCTTGGGACGGCATCAGCATGGCTGTATGCAATGCGGGTGCGTTGGGTCACCACTTTCCACCCCACGTAGATCCCCTGGGGCAACTGCAGCCTCCCTGACAGTGGAGAAGAGACTCAATGTGCTGCTGTAATTTTTTTAAAGGAAAACAAAAAAATACGAAAGGCCAGAAAAACATTGAAGTAGCAAAATAAGAATGACCCATAGAACACACGGCTATACCTGAGTAATTGTTCACAGTAAGTCTGAAAACAGGATAAACTTGATTTCAAAAGTGTTTACCGTCTCCAAATAGTGGTGAGAGATCTTCAGGGCCTACTTTACCATCTGGGAATAAACAAAGCAACGTCAAAGTCAGTGCTGTGTCTCAAATTTCTGTTTTGCCCCCAAAGACAGTGACAAGTCCGCTGTCCTCATTTAAGTAAAGATTGAAAAGTCTGTGAAATTGGCTAAAGCTTTTCCTTCAGGGCTTGACTTTCACATGTCATTAAGACTTTAAGTCTCCTGTGTCCATGAGCCCTTCCTAAGGAGAAAACACACAGCCATAGTACGTTCCTCACAAGGCACAAATGCAGAGCGCAGGGGCTGCCGCTGGAGGTGGTGTCCGTCACACGATCTGTCCGCAAGAAGTGACTTAGGGTGTGAGCTGTGTGTAAGAATCACTCATGCGCACAACTGCAGACACGTGTCATGCCTATGTCTCTGCTCGCACATCACAATCCTTTTTCAGTCTCTCCTGTTCTCTACCCCTGCACAACAAATCACAGCTTTGTGAATAAAATCTCTTACTTTTTAGCTCAGTGGTATACTTGCATGCTTTCCTCCAGGCTCATACAAATTACATAATACACATACACACAAAACTATATTTTCTTTTTTTCCTCTTACCAACATCACATTGTACTGTATACATTACTTGGTCATCTGGTTGAATAAATCATTCACATGTTGATTAAAAACATGAAGATTGTTTTTGCTCCCATTTAACAATTCTGTCAAATACAAAAAAAAAGAAACTTATTGTTTTCTTAATAATTCTATCAAACACAACTACACTGACCTCCAGGTCAATGCATATTAATTTAATTCATTCTTTTAATGGTGCTATAATATTTCACAATGTGCATGAATTATACTTTATTTTACAGAACAGGTTTACTAGTTGTTTTCAATTCTTTATACTACAGATGATATTATAGTAAATACCCTTGAACATGCTGTTATGGTCCAAATATTAGTATCACCTTCAAAACTCACATGTTGAAATATAATTTCCCCAAAACGATGGTATTAGCCAGGGCAGCCTCTGGAAGATGATTTGCTCACAAGGCTGGAGTCTTGCAAACGGGACTGGTGCCCTGAGAAAGGACTGAAATGACCAGAGCCTTTGCTTCTGTCGTGGGAGGGTAGCGAGAAGGATTCTGAGGCCGAGAGCAAGCCCTGCCCGACCCCAACTCTGCCTGCATCTTGATCTTAGTGCTGCGCCTTCGGAACTGTGCGAGACAAGCTTCTGTATGAACAGCCCCGTTTATGGTGATTTGCTGTAGGAACATGAGTGGACTAACACACGTGTATTTTTAAATGTACTTGTATTTGTACGGCATGAACACTGAAAGGAGAAGTACTGCAGTGTGAAGGCGTTGGGGACCTTAAAGCTGCCCTCCACCGCCACTGCGCTGTGAAAGTCCCACAGGGACAGAACCAGGAGTGGCCTGTCACCGCCACTGCCGAGGTACAGGTCTCGCTGATCAGCTGCTGCTTAGCGAGCACTGTCAAAGGGACTACTGGTGACACACGTACATACAGACTGCACCAAGCCAGCACACGGCCTCTCCTTACCAGTGTCCGCAGGAAAGGGTGCCTTAATGTCCCCTCCTGGACCGTGTACGCGCAGAGCAGTGTTCATCTCCCCTTTCCCTACTTCCAACTGTCTCAGCTAGCTGTGCACCACACCCCCAACATCTCTAACTTGGCTCTTTTAAAATGAGTCTCATTTACCTGGCTTTTAAAGTTGTTTGTCTAAATACCCATTTTCTTCTATAAATGAGAGTAAAGACTGATCTATAAGCAAAAAGACCTTCCTTCTTAGGGCCCCTGAATCCTAGGAGAGAAGGCTGAGAACATTTTAAATGTAGTACCTTCACTTCTTTTTCTCTCTCAGGAAAAAAACCAATAATGCACTATGTACGACACTGTGATAAAATCTCATGAATGAAGGAGTATAATGTAATAGAGGTGCAAAGAATGAAGCAAATCATTCAGTTCGGGGTAGAAGGAAGGGGAAGAAGTAAATGTGAGGGAAATCTCCCTTGGAAAACTAACATTTAAGCTGCAGTAAAAAAAAAGATTTTCCCTCGGCCTGCAGTGTGAGGGCCCACACAGGAGAGGAGTTGCCAGGGGCCGGGGACAGCTCAGGGGCGTTGAATGTGCTAAAAAATTACCCAGCCAGCTTCCTTAAGATGCAGTCCCTGAGGCTCCCATCGTCCTAATATTTGGATTTGATGTGCAAACATCCGTGGTTTAAACAAGTCCCTCTACACTGACCACACATGAAAACTCAAGCAGGCCACGTGGTGGATAGTGGCGAGGATTACGTTGTAGCAGAATCTGAGGTAACACAGGTTAAAGTTGCAGGCAAAAGACAAGGTGGCGGGAAGAGGTCATGTCAGAAAACAATGTCGGATCTTTGGATTTTGTTTTGAAACAGCATAGTTTGGCAATGGAGCTATTATTTTCATTTTAACAAACCCCACTCTTTGCTGGAGAGGGAGCGAATGAACGTGAGCAGACTTCTGAGAAAGCCAACTGAAAGTTTCCAGGACTGTGAGCATGGCTGTAAGAAAAACATTACCGGAATACCCAGCTCAGGATCTGTAGTCCAAGCCTTCCGAAGGCTGACTTGCTGAGTATCACATTGATATGTATTTTCGGGCATTTTCGGTTAGGTCTACAAACTGGACAGACAGATTACCCTGCAGACCCTGCACATACACAGGCACCATCCTTGCGCAGTCAGCGCCAGGCACGGGCCCTCCGAGCAGGTCCGGGACGCGTGACAGGCTCTTACATAATTCCCCTGCGAGTCACTGCTGCCCGTGACTAACGCTACGTGACGGGCTCTGAACTTTCTGTCCGGAGAGGTTCCCGGCCGTTCGGAGCGCCTAGCGAGAGGAAATGCGCGCCCGCGGATCTCACTCCGAGGAACCAGCCGGCTGAGCCTCCCTCCTCCGCCGGCGGCCGGGCAGGTGTCGCCGGGCTGGCAGCCGTGTCTTAAGGGCAGCAGAGGGGCACGCAGCTTCCTGCAGCCCAGCTGCTGGGGAGCCGCACAGACTACTTCTGGGCTCCTCTGAGGGGACGCGCTGGGCGGAGGACTGGGCAGGGAGGGAGCGTCCGCGCCCACCCCGCCAGGCGCCCACCCCGCCAGGCGCTGTCCGGTGCTGACAGCTCCCGGGCTCGGCCCAGCCGGCGCCTCAGCCCCGGTCCGCAGGGTCCGGGCGAGGCCGCGACGCCCGGGCAGCTCCCGCCGGCCCTGCCCACCGGAGCCGCGCCCCGCCACTGCCCCGCACCGGCCCCCCGCGCCCGCTACTCACCAGCTCCAGCGCGCGCAGGAAGGCGAGCGGCTCCTTGAGCGCCCGGAAGGAGCCCGCCGAGGCCAGCTTCGGAAGCGGACCGGAGAGAGAACAGACGCGTGAGGAAGGCGCCGCGGGTCCCCGCCGCCCGCCCGGGTCCGCCCGCCCGGGTCCGCCCGCCCGCCCGGGTCCGCCCTACCTGGCTCACGGGGTCCATGGCTCTGCGCTTCTTCTCGGCCACCGGCGCCTTTGGGCGAAGTTCAGCCGGCGCCGAGCCCGGTTCGGCCTCGGGCAGCGGGGATAGGAGCGCCGCCTGCGCCCGCAGAGGCTCCCGCGCTCTGTGCGCCGCGCCCCAGACTCCGAGCAGCGCGGAGGGGCCGGAGGGGCTGCCATTGGCCAGAGGAGCGGGGAGCGGGCCGAGCGGGGCTGCCATTGGCCAGAGGAGCAGGGAGCGGGCCGAGCGGGGCTGCCATTGGCCAGAGGAGCGGGGAGGCGCGGCCGGCCGCAGACCTCGGGGCAGCGCAGTCGGCTCGGGCTCGGAACTTCGGGCTCGGGCTCCCGAGGGCTGCCGGGCTCGTCGGCCGACGGGTTCGCCTCGGGGCAGGGCCTTGGCGCCTCCGGGGTGGGAGAGACCCGGGGCTTCGGAACACCTCGGGCGCCGCGCATGCGTGGGCCCGGCCTCCCTGCCCGGTGCGGGCGCTGGGTACCTGGAAGGCGGGAGGCAGAAGCCGCCCCTCGGCTGGGTGGGACTCGACGCCCAGAGCCAGGACCGCGGAGCGCGAGAGCAGGCGAAAATCGCTGTGCCCCTTGTGAAGGCAGAAAGCAGAGGAAGAGGCGAATTCGCCAGGGGAAATTAGCTCGGGAAGGACGAAACGGGAGATGGAAACCGAGGAGCCTCCAGACTCGCCGTTTCCACTGAGATCCTTTGCCTGAGACCGGATCCCCTCGGGAGCCCTCAGCTTCCTCATGAGAAGGTCTCGGAGTCTCCCAAATCTCTCAGACCCTTCGTGCAACTCACTCAAAGGTGGTTGGCTCATCTTTTTCTATCCCTTAGTGGATTTCATTTGCCAAATATAATTAATAAATGACTAAATAAGTAAACAAAACTTCGTTATTTCTGTGAGCCCGAAACTGCTAAGGCCTTTATAACTGTGGCTTCATTGATACTCACGAAGCACACATCGGTTAGCAACACTATTACCTGCATTCACAGATGAGGAATTCGAGACTTACTGAAGGGAAGCGCCCTGCTCACGGTTGTACTGCTGTACAAATCTTTCAGTAAAGATAGAATTGAATTTTTAAAAAATCAGAAAATGATGGAGAAGGAGAGGAAAGGACGCAAAGTCCTCTTTGCTCCCCCAGGAGCTCGGCTCCCGCCCTCTGGCAGTGCTGCCAGCAACTACAGATTCGCAGGTGCGAGGCCGGGGTTTCTAAACCCAGGAGGGCAGTGTGGAAGGGAATGGTGAGTGTGGAGCCTAGGAGGGGAAGCAGCCGAAATTAGATCAGAGAATGAGCCTCCAGGGGAGGTGCCCCTGCCCATGAGCTTGGTTGGAGAAAGCTAGACACTAGTGCGTAGGCACTCCAGCAGGCCAGTTGCACCATCTGCAGTCTGCAGGCTTGCTCCTGTTCCTGCGGACCTTCCTACGTGCAGAGAGTCTAAAACAACTGCAGACACTGGTTTCGAAAATAAGCCATTATGCGACTATAAGGGGGTGAGGGGACTAACATACTCAAGTATTTCCTGCCTGCCCTGCAGGTTATGATTATGGTTTTATGGGTGAAGTTACTTAACAAGCTCTGCCTTAAGCTGATAAATGGAACCAACAATATCACCCTTTGCTAGTTATGAAGAAGGACTCGACGACATCTCGCAGACAGCATATATAGGGCAGAGTCCCGTACTTAATCTCTCAGGATGCATCGGTTCAGCACCTCCACCACTACATTCCTTCGGCAGCAAAGATGGAGACTCAGAGGGCCACCTCACAGGCACGCTATGCCGGGCTCTAGTGCCTCTCTCTTAACATGTGTCCCTGCCCTTTGGGACCTAGGAGTAGCCATGTGACCTGCAGGGGCACCGTGTGCATTTCCAGGGAGAAGCTTTTGAGAACCAGCATGGGATTTTCCATCTCACTTATTTCCTTCTATAATGACCATCATTTCTACACAGAGGCTACTCTGACTGCCCGGGCCACAGCACAGGGAGAGTGCAGAGCAGAGCTGCAACTGGTCCTCGATAGGCACAGATGGAGCTGAGCAAAAATTACATTCTGGGGTTGTAAGCAACTGAAATAATTGACTCTTTTTTCCTACTACACAACATAACCTAAGCTGATGGATAACCAATATTTGTAGTAAATTAAGAAAAACAAAATTCTACCCTAGGTCTGCATGACCTCATTGCCCTCAAATTCTAAGACACTCTCCTTGCTCTTTGCATCACAGCCAACTAGTATATAAGGTGTAATATCTCCTGCACATGTTTAATAATGATAATTATTTTAATAATAGTATCAGTTGAGTTCCTGCTTCATGCTAAGTATTGCAATAAGTGCTTTCCTCACTTCCTTTAAGTGTCATTACCATCTCCCTTAGGTGGATATTATATCCAGACCTAGAAAGCCTAAGTAACTCATATGAGGCCATTTGCATCTCTTTAGTGAGGCAGGGATTTCCACAAAGCAGTGCGTCCTTGCTTGCCACTGAGTTGAGAGCTTGACGCAGAATAAGTGTGATAGCTGAGCCTATTTCCCCTGGTCTCCTTGCACACCCAGCATTCCTCCTTGATATGGTGGCCTATTTTTCCAGTTCTCCAAACACCATGTAAAGGAAGTCAGTGTTGTGACGAATGGCAATGGAATAGCTTAGACAACAATTGCACATTGTCAGAAGATGCTTGTCACGTTCCAGAAATGTATGAGCTTCCAGCAGCTGCATCACCAAAATAACACAGAGTTCCATATCACATTTGCAATGTTAAATATTTTGTAGAGTGTGGGGTTAGAACCTCTGTATTCAGACCCAGAAATAGCATTGGTTCTCTAAAGAACTAGGTTGGGAAGAGTAGGAGAGATGACATCAATACTGCCACAGTACTATCATCAGTGGCTGGTAGGACCCCCCCATCTCCCCCCTGACGATGAAAGATGCTTCCCTGTATTATAACAGACTTGTTGCAATGCCTTGGCGATCATCTTAGCTTTGGTGGGGTGTAAATGATTCATTTAAATAGTCTATATTGACTCCATACATCAAGTAATTTCCCAATTCTTTCTTGTTTGGGGCCAAGGACTCATAGCTATGGAGACTTTCTTTGCCCAGCCAAGGCAATCCATTCACTTACTGTAGTGGAGCTCATCCTCCATGGAGAGTTATTTGAGGCCTTCCCTCCACCAGGAGACATTTGGCAACATTTGGAGGTGTTTCTGATGGCCATAGCTGAGTGTGGGGAGAGCACTATTGACATCTAGGTGGTGACGACCAGAGATGTTTCTCATCATCTTCCAATTCAAAGGGCAGCTGTTGACCACAAGGAATTATATGGAAGACATCATTAGTCTGCCTCGGTTTACTCATTCAGTAAGGATTGAGCTGGTGTTAATACAAGTACAATACTGTCTTAGGTGCTATCCACAGCTTGCCAAGATTCTGCCTTTCACAAAGTTCACGTTGTGGTGGGAAATACTTTAAGCCCAACTTTTTAAAGTTTGGTATTTATTGACTAAACAAATAAGCAAAAAATCAAACAGAAATAGCCATTTTTAATCTCAAAAAGGGTTAATCTTTAATCAAAGCCACAAAAACCAAACTATCATGCTGCAGTAGGACTTGCATTATTCAGGCAAATTAAATCTCATTCTCAGGAAAAAAATGTTTCTGGGTTTCATCTTCCTGTCTCTTATGAGAAAAAGGGAAAAGAAATTTAAAATTTTATCTCTAGCCATTTAATGTAGGAGGAAACACTACACATACGTGATAAAATCTAAAATATTGGAAGTAGTGAGTAGAGGTCTATCCAGATATTACATATCTTACTCCCTGCACATGCTCCTCACCTGAACTTTCAAATTCTTTCTTTAGATAAGAGAGCCAATGGTTGTGAAAGCAGAGCCCAATATATTTATCTGTGTGTCTCGTTTGCATGGAGCTACAGATACACAGGATGAGAGATGTTATGGAAGTAATTCCCACAACTCTTAAGATTAATTAAAACCATCTTTACTTTCTTCTGTTTCTATCTTAAGTGGATGCAGTAAAACACGTAAGAATATATTTAAAACTTCATCACAAAATAAGATTCTATTGGCTTCGTATTGGAATTCCTAGCATTTATGTAGGATCATAATTAACAATCATAAGTGATAAAAAGTTCATATATGAACAGAATGTAAACTTACATCATAAAATGCTTCTACTATATATTTCCACATTTTAAACAAAAGCTATATGGTAAATTTGGACAGACTTGAGCACATGCAAACTAACATCAAACTATTCATCATTGACCCAGGAAATAATACTGGGAATTGCAAGCATGATACTGAATTTTGTAATGCATTAAGAATTAAATAGAGGCTGGATAGAAAGCAAAGTGCCTTCATAAGCATAGCTCATTTAATTTCTTCATCAGCCTTAGAGGTATATATTACTGTTACTCCTCCGCTGTGCAGTCAAGAAAACACAAGCTCAAAGAAATTAAAAGCCTTGGCCAAGAGAGCAAATAGTAGTCAGGATTTTCCTCCTACTCTCATAACTTTCCAAGAAAAAGATGATACACTGTTTCCATTACAAATTTGAATATGTCACCAACTTTAAGCAAAAATATTTTTTCTCACTGAAAAGTAAACAAAATTTCTCTGGAGAAATGAAGGAAAGATGGGCAACATATTCTATGAGAACTATTATTGTACAAACATGTTAGAATCCATTAGAAAAAGCTCTTCCCTGTTTTCAAAGACTCAATCATTGTAATTGTTTTTGTCTTCCATCATTAGCTGTGTTTTCCAAAATGTTCATCAGTTTTGACGTTCTGCTTGGACCAGACCCATAATCTTCACAGAACTGTGGAGCATGGCAGCTCTCAGCTCATCTCACAATTCCATTGCAGTTTCTGAATGTGATCGGTGAAGCATGGAGAATAAACATCTCTTGCCTAGAGTTCTCTTCCTTGGAAAGAAACTAGCCCCGAAAGTGATGGCCCAAATTCTGGAAACAGGGTGACTGAGTTCATCATTTTCTGGCTCTTCCACTTCCTGCTGTATGACCCTGGGAAAGTCACACCCTTCTCTTTCCATTTCCTTACCATAAGATAAAGATAATAATTTTACCAGCCCTATCACTTGATAAGAAGAGACAAATGAGTTAATACCAAAGTGCCCAGAGAAGTATCTGACACTAGATAAGTCAATATAGACACCTACCAAAGACCAAGAAGGCTAGGCACAGAGGCACATACCTGTAATCCCATCTCAGGAGACCACGGCAGGAGGGTCACGAGTTTGAGTCCAGCCTAGACAGCTTAGTGAGACCTTGTCTCAAAATAAGACATAAAAAGGGCTGACGACATAGTTCAGTGGTAGAGTGCCCCTGGGTTCAACTCTCAGTGCTACTTAATTAGTTGATTAATTTTAAAAAGACCAAGGATTATGACCAAGAACAATGGTAGGGAGATGATATCTATAATACTAGCCCCTCCCAAGTGGTTTTAACATGACCACTACACACAATAAACACTTTAGAAATGATTCATTTTCTCCAATTTCCTTCTTTTTAAAACTGTGATTTATTTTCCCCCAATTCTGTCTTCTTTCTCTTTACACTCCTAGCCTGTCGGTTGATTTTTCTGGGGGAGCTACCAGATACACCTATACTTCCTAAGATTACATGATACAATAGATTTTTTTAAATTTCACTGATGATTTTAAGTAGAGCTCTGGCAGATATTCTTATGATTTACTTAAAAATAGTTTCGTTTACCAATATTTTCAAACTCTAGTAATTTTGTTCTTTTAAGGAAGAAATATTTAATATACTTATCTTTCTTATATGTGATGAAGAAAGATCAGACAGATCTTACCACATATTTAACAAAAACATGTAATCCAAATTATACTGAATGCATTTACTTTATTAAATTCTCCAGGCTTTAGACCTTGTGCTTTAGTGTGACAAATGAGCTTTCACTTCTGCTCTGGATGAGATAAAAGAAAAGCTTATCATGCTCAGTGTGACGGCCAGTCTTCACTGTCTGTTTGATGGGATGAACACCTTGGTGAGTCATAGCTGAATGGGCTGGTAGAGGTGGGGCAAAGTTGGAGAAAGTAGGTCACTGGGGGCGAACCTTTGTATACATCTTCTCCCCAGCTCTGTCCAACCCCTTCTCTCCCTCACTCCATCCCCCTTCCTGGCCAACAGATGGTGAGTAGTTTCCTCCACTAACACAGGCCTAGAAGCAAGGGAGTGGAGGAACCATGGACTCAAACTTGTGAAACCATGAGCCAAAGTAAGTCTTTCCTCCCTGAAGTTGTTATTCTCGGTACTTGTCACAGTGATACTGGTAGGAAGCTGACTAACACACTCAGCAATTTTAAGAACCTATTTCCTTTTTCTGTCCTAATCGAAACTTTTAAATTTAAAACTAACTCAAATTATTTTAAATCTAAGACATTAGAAAATTATCTTCTGGGCATATTCTCATCTGCCTAGGCTCCTTCCCACAGCTTGAGGCTGTGTGAAGACAGTGCGGAATCCACTCACACAGAGACAAGCACAAACCAAAACCTAAAATTAGGTTTGTACTAAATTACCCTGCACTGCGCTTTACACCTGCTTGGCAAATAATATGCAGAAGAAAGGTACAATTACAAAGATTCATTGCCAGAAATAGAAGACAGGTTAAGTAATAAACACTTAAAAAGAGAAAAAGAAGGATGGAAGTAAGGGAGGGAAAGAGAGAAAAAGAGAGAGAGAGGCTTTCCTCCAAATAATGGTGAACAACAATTATCAACAACATCCTTGTAGGATATTTTATTCAGAATTTACTGTGTATCAGGTACTGTGGTAAGCATATTATCCCACCATAAATTAGTTCTTATTGTCCACATTTTACAAATAATGGAACTGAAGCATAGATAGGTTAAATTATTCCCTGAAGTTGAAACCAAGCCATGTTTGAAGCCAATAATTCTCCATAATTTGAGCTAATTTTATATCCTTCAATAAAATATATCTCAGGGCCGGGGATTTAGCTCAGTGGTTTCACCGCCTGCTGCGCAAGGGCTAGGACCCAAGTTCAATCCTGGGTACCAAAAAAAATAATAATAATAAAAATAAATAAAATATATCTCTCTCAGCTCACAACCCGAATCTGTAGACAGTGATGAGATACTTCCTTAGCCAACACCCTGGATTGCTGAACTAATCACTGGGGAACTGATTTGTGTACATTGTCAATCTTTACACAGTCTTTAGGTCTTACTGTTGAAGATATGTGCAATGTCATGAGACTTTAAGAAAAGTACCGTTTTCTCAAAACCTCAATTACAAAGCCTCAATCTCAAAACCTCAATAATACAAAGAACCAACAATTGGGATCTTATCCTATTGAAAACTTTTGCACAGCAAAGGAAGTCACCAACAGAGTGAAGAGACAACCTACAGAGTCGGAAAAAATCGATTGTAGTCAGTTGTTTCTCAGAGAGAGAACTAATATTAAAATATACAAAGAATTGGAAAAAATCAACCCCCTCAACTTTAAAGACCCAATCCAAAAATGGCCAACTGAAATGAATAGACACTTCTCAGATGAAAAA
Source organism: Heterocephalus glaber (assembly GCF_000247695.1). The sequence continues at coordinate 2,616,183 of NW_004624888.1, forward strand.
GTACAAACAGCAAGTAAATATATGAAAAATGTTTAACATCACTTGTCAGCTGAGAGATGAAAATTACAACAAGCTGAGATTCCATCTCACTCCAGAAAGAATGGCTGCTATCGAGAAATCAACCAGCCACAAATGCTGGCGGGGCTGTGGGGAAAGAGGAACCCTGCTCCACTGCGGGTAGGAGTGTAGACTGGTGCAACCACTGTGGAAATCAGTATGGAGATACCTCAAAGAACTAGGACTAAAGGTCCCATTTGACCCCTTCCCTTTAAAAGCATCATAGCACAGTAATATATGCACACCCATGTTTATAGCAGCACAGTTTATAATAGCTAAATCTTGGAAACAGCCCAAATTCCCATGGAGAGGTGAATTGATAAAGAAGATGTGGGGGTTTTTTTATACAAGGGACTACTACTCAGCCTTAAAGAAGGATAAACTTGATACATTTCTAGCTAAATGGATGCACCTTGAGGCCATACTCTTAAGTGAAATAAATCGGACACACATGTGTAAATATCGCATTGTCTCTCTGGTATCAGAAAATGAAAGTGCAAGTAAGGACCAAAATGTATAATAGATATTGTGAAATAGGAAGAAACTGTTCAAAAAGAAAGGGCATAAGGAGGGGGCAGGGGGAAAGGAAGGAAGGGAAAAGAAAAAAATTAGAAAAGAAGGAAAAAATGGAAACAAACCTTCTGTAAATAAGGAGGGGAAGAGGGGTTGAAGGGAAGGGAGGGGAATGGGGAAAAAAGAAGAATCAAGATATATTACATACAGGCACAAGTTCTCTATGATAATGTGATTATTATGTATATCAAAAGAATACCAATAAAATTAATTTTTAAAAGAAAAGTACTTTTCTCACTGTATTTTTAAAATATCTGAAGGATTTCTTCTTTTACCTTAGTTATAAAGGATGTGAAATATTAATGAAGTGACAGAAAATTTTAATTTAAAAAGTTAATCGCTGTCGAGCACTCTTATTCCCCTAGCCACAGAACCATAAGCTCACTGGTAGAATAAGAAAGGGGAACGGATCCTGTTTCATGAAGTCTTCATCTGGTCAATGAAGGTTGGGTTACCTTTTCCTTAGAGTGATCTATAAGTTAAACAAGAGAACAACGTAATTTTCTTCTGAATGACTTTTAGTCCTATAAAAAGATCAATTAAAGGTAATGTTTTTTGGTTTAATGCATGGGCTATGTGTGTTTGTGTTTATGGGAGTTTATAGGGAGAAAATATAAGCACATTAACTCCTTGGTATCTTTGCTGCTTTATATATTTTACTAATATTATAGAAGAAATACATGTAAAATTTTCAATATATACAGTTCTACAAAGTAAAAGTAGAAGCCCCTGTTCCCCCTCCTACTTCTATTTCCCAGGGGTAATCAACTTCATATATATTCCATACACATTTTCCCACGTAGACTATACACACATTGTTAAATTAATATAGATTTTAAATGACACATATTTGCTTTTGAAATGTGATGCCACATAAATTACTATGCCATTTGGTTTTATTTCACTTTGCACTTTCTGTCAGCTGGCATCTACATGTGATGGCATGAGCATTAGTAGCTCTTCAGAGCCCAAGATGAAAATTATGTCTGGAGGATGACAGAGTCACTGGAAAATATCTGATCCAATAAAAGGTAGAGTTTATTTATGCAATTATATTTTCAGATTTATTTGGGGATTGTTAGAGTACTTTAGACTTCATTCTAACACAAAGTCCCTCGATGCTAAATTCACAGGACTTATACTTTGGAAGGCTTCCAGATCTCTATCTCCTGCAGTCATTTGTTAATATTGATTGTTTTTAGAAGTTTTCACAAATATTTTATACAAGTAAAATTACCTAGAAATTGAAAAAAATACCTAGGAACATACAATTCAGAAAAAATTTTATAATAGTATATTTAGGATATTTGATTTGAGTGCTCAATAATTTAATTCAACTGCTCTATAATAATGTAGGATTAATGTTAGATTTTCTAAATTTTCAGACTGTTCCATGGACACTGTTATAAAGTAACAATTATCACTGACAAGCATGTCTTGTCTGTTTCAAGAACAGATAGATTGGTCCAGTGGTCATGGCTTATTTCTTTTCCTCACATCTCTTCTCTGTGTGGCCAGCTGCCATCTGCAGTGGTGCAGGGGCCAGGAGTCCTGGGAACAGTTCAGTGAACTGAAAGGGGCACTCAGGGTAGGCCACCATTTGACCCATATCAGGCTTTCCTTTAATACAGCCCCTCAAGAAACTAGGCTCTCCTGAACCCCTGGCAAGAGAATTGTTCATCTTTATATCAAGAAAGTTGAGAAAGCACCCAGATCTGCTTGTAGTGTGTGCCTGTCTTAGTTACTTTCTTGTTGCTAGGACAAAATACTTGATACTCACAAGTTAAAGGGGGAAAGGTTTATTTTAGCTCACAGTTTATAGAGGTTTCAGTCCCTAGTCAGCTTGCTCCAATGCAGGACAGCGTGGCAGAGGAGAAACAGTCCATGGCAGGGTAGGCAGAAGGCACCAGGGCTCTCCTTCTTCTCTACCTTTTCATTCCATCCAGGCTACAAGCCTACTGGTTGGTGCCATCCACACCCAGGGTGGGTCTTCCTTCTTCAGTAAATCCTGCGTCTATGTGCAGAACTGTGCTAAACCAATCAGTTGACTAATCCAGTATCACACACCCATGATCCAGTCACCTCCCAAAAGCATGTGGGGCTTTGGGGGACATCTAGATATAAACCTTAACAGTGCTCAAGCCAACTTCAAGAGGTCCATGCTGTGAGAACTAAAGTTGGTACAAGTTTGTCTAAAACAAACAAACCAACAAACAAACACACGTAAAAATGGGCCATGGTGATTCCATGTGTGTGACATGTGTCCCTCAAAACAGGATCCAGTATGCTTTCCTCATGGAGGAGCAGAGAATTGTTGTGAATCTGTTGAAGGCATTAGCATAGAGTCAGAAACCTAAAATTAAATTAAATTAAATTAAATTGAATCAAGCTTTTTGACTAATTAAAAGATAGATTGGTTGATTTGATCTTCTATCCACAGCCTGAAATGGTGACTTCCACACTCTCATGCAGGCCTCTCCTGTGATCTCTGTATATCACATTATCAATTACTACTTAATAAAAGTTGTCATTGAGGATAACTCAGGACTAGGCATGTAGAATCAGGAGTTGAAATCTATGTGCATTTCATTTCCTTGTTTACATTAAAAACTATTATTCCTAAGGACAAAACAATGAATATTAAAGTGAGGGGAAATCTAAATATGTGAAACCATTTATAAAGTTATTAACTTTCTCTGAACATTTTTGCTGAAATTGATGATACTAGCCAGACTACCACCTTTGTTTTGTTCTAGTTTGGTTTATCGTGGTTCCTTCACTACTTATTCAGTGGGATAAATTTTTTCCAGGCCACTGAATAAAACTTCAGTCATGACTCAGAATTCTGATCTTAATAAAAAGGTATGTAGCCATTTAACATCGCCTTGATTCTGAAATTTGTAACTTCCGGTACCATATAATAATCAACAGTAAAACCACATTGAAAATTAAATCTCTTGCCGGGTGTGGTGGTATATTCCTGTAGTTGCAGCTACTTTGGAGAGTGGGCAGGAGGTCCCCAAGTCCAAACCCAGCCTTGGGCAACTTAGTGACTGAGTGAGACTGACCATGTCTCAAAGTAAAAAGTGAAAAGGGTTGAGGGTGCAATTTGAAGGTAGAGTGCCCTGCATTCAGTCCCCAGCACCAAAATTTACAAAAACAAAAACAAAGAAACAAGCAAAAGTGCTGTCCCCCAACCAAAACCCCACCCAGGTGAGGAGAAGCCATGCCTGACGGAAGATGGCAATGGCGTGCTTGCAGACCCTTCCTCCTTGCCCTCTTTCCCCTGCTAACACTTTTCTCACGAGAGTGAAGATGAGTGGGCGGACTAGGAAATTCTTGGTTAACTGACTGTTGAAAACTGGCTCCATCCCCTTTCAGGATGGAAGACTTTCTCTTCTTCAGAAAGACCCTCCCACCTCCCCTTGCTGGGGACCAGTCACTGCCCTTTCTTGATGTCAGCTGCCTAGGAACTACAGTCCCTTCCAACTCCGCTGTGCTGAAGCCCCATCCACATCCCAGCAAAGTCTGTTAGGTAGGACCTAAGAGCGTTCATCACAGGTTCGTTATATCTGGCCCACGGCAAAAACTTTTGAATCCTTTCCCCAACCAATGTTGAGAACACAGGTCACCCAGAGTGGCCAACTCTCCTTGGCCCTGTCCACCCTCAGCTGGCACCATATACTTCTCAGAAGGCAGGCAGGCATGAGCTCACTCCTCCCACCTGCTGGAATGCATGCTGAGCTTCACTTTCATATGTGTAGTTGTCAATGAGCCCAATCTATTGCTGCAGTTCTGCTCATCAGGTCTGAAAGTATTTCAGGACAGCCCAGGACTTCTTAGGGCTTTGCGGACCCCATCTCCACAAAATCATACTTCAAATTTTACCTGATGACCTGATTAACCTAAAGATGAATATAATCCAAGATAGACTGCATTCTTTTTCCCTCCAGTTTCAAAAGAAGTTAAAGCACCCTCCTATGCTCTTAAAGGCATGCCCCAGGTCCTGGGCTCCCACTGGGCTGGAGGAGACGCTGGCCTTGGGTGGCCTCCGTAGATGTAACCAGGACACTGAGCAAATAAGACATAGAAATGCAACAGCAACACAACTTTATTGTTCTTTTCCTCCTATTGACAATTTATTGAGTTTCCGTCAGGTACTAGGCCCTATAATAAAATGTCAGAGACTTGAAGTTTCAGCCATTTAACTATACTAAGTCATATAGATGATGGAATAATGGTAAAAATAATAATAGAGAACAACAATGCTAAAAAAGAAGGAAAAGAAAGGAACCCACAAATGATAGGAATGGATTATGTTATAAATTCTTTCCTTTTCCTCCTGAGCCAAGCCCCAGTAGGGAAAACTTTTGGTTTGCTACCTGTCAGGCACATTTCTCTGTCATCTTAAATAAGAATATTGTAAAGTCCTTGTCCATTTGGGTCAGGAGCTACCTGGGATGAGTCTCTGGAGCCCCTATGAACTTTGACCGGGTTTGTGTTTCTAAGCTCAATTTCCTGTAGAAAGTGTTGGGAAGAGGCAGCCTTTGCTATTCCTGGTGCTTCAGAGCGATTGAAGCAGATGAAGTGAAACACACTGTCAGGCATCAATGAATCCAGTTTCAGTCCATTAAATGGACATGGGCTATATGTCTAAATATTATTTCTTCAAAGAGATAAAAAATCTCATTCATTTGACAATTGTATATTGAATGCCGGCTCAACGCAAAGTGAGCACTAGGTATTGGGGTCGCAGCAGAGACATTGCCACCCTGGACGTCTCGCAATCAAATCCTGCTGAGATTGTTACGTTCTACTGCTGAAGAAAGTGCCAAGAATGTCCTTGGAAACCGGGTCCCACTACACACTATGTAGTTAGAAACACACAAATTATTTCCGTGCTTTTAAATGACTCCCATGTCTTCCTTCTAGAGAGAAATTTGTTGGGTCACCAAATCCACAGTGCCTTGTATTCTATTGAATTTTACACATTTTTATATTTTCTGTTAGAAAGGGCTATTCTCACAGTATAAAGCTGGGTTTTAGGATGTAAATGTATTTAACAATTAGCTCTGGAAACACAATAAAAATATAAATACTCTTGCTATATACTGATGGGATTGTTTCACTTTATAATGCAATCACTCTTTACGTACAGCACTTTTCCTCTTAAAATTTCAGAGTTTCACTGTATGCCTAATGGGTATACGCATCTTTATCTGAAATAATTTTTCCAAAAAGATGGGCCGAGGATTTAGCTCAGTGGTTTTGCCGCCTGCTGCACAAGCTCAAGGACCCGAGTTTGATCCCCGGTACCAAAAAAACAAAAAACAAAAAACCCAAAAAGATTTATATGAGTGATTTTCTGTTGTAATTTTGCCTATATTTAAGCACTACATTGATCATTTTCTCATTGCTAGGACAAAATACCCAACACCCACATATTGAAGGAGGAAAGGTTTATTTTGGCTCACAGTTTGTAGAAGCTTCAGTCTGTAGTTGACTGCCTCCAAGGCAGGCTGAGATGGCAGAGGGGCATGTCAGAGGAGAAACAGTCCACGGCAAGGCAGGCAGGAAGCAAGAAACCATCCAGGCCTTGCCTCTAGTGACTCATCTTTTCTGCCAGACATCACCTCCCAATCTCACACTCGGCTATAAATCCATCAGTGGACTCATCCAGTGTCACACACCCATGAGTCCATTATTCTCTCAAAGCCTCATCTATGAGCTCATGAGGCTTTGGAGGACATCTAGATATAACTGTAACAGTCACTTACCTGCTAATCTGCTCATATTTCTTCCATGGTTTACTAAGCTCTTCACTTTTTTACCTGCTCAATGTCACATAAAGTCCCTAACAGTATTGTCTCCATTTATGGAGCCCCTGCCTTTAGGCCTTCTGCCTTCTGCCTTTAGGCAGAATATCCACGCGATTAAAACTATGAAATACGTGGAGTTTTATTCCTAAGAAGAAGTTGAACAGAAGAATCACTGTAGCCTGGACTCTGGAGACAGAGAGACCTGGTCTCAGAGCCTAGATGACGTGGAAGAGCCATGCAGCTGTGGGTAAATAGCTCAGTGTCTGCTTTGATTCTCTCATGTGCAAGACTGACACCAAGTACCCGTCATGTGGCTGTGGAAGATGTGGAAATGTTTACACATGCCTCCACACTCTGTGATACTTCCCCCATCAGGAGATAGGGCCGATGGCCCTTCCTGATTACTATGGGCTCTGTGACTGCCTCGTCAGTGGAACACCCTGGCTCAGTTTCTGCCAGCTTCTCCTTGCTAGCTCTTTGGGTGCTTGTTCTAGGTGTCAAGCCATGCAGCTAGAGCAAGAAGAAGATGTAGAAGCTCTTGGGGAGACCACATGCAAAGGAGCTGGGACTCCTTGCCCTTGGCCACGGCTAAGCCCTCAGTTGACAGCCAGTACCAACTTGCCAGGCACATAAATGAGACATCTCGGAAGAGGATCCTGCAGCTACAGTCCAGCTGCCTGACTACAGCATGTGGAGTAGACATAGGCCTTCTCTGTTAACTGCTGTCCAGAGCTAAATAAATGATTGTAGTTCTTTCAAGTCACTAGGTGTTGGAGTAGTTTACTGTGGAGCAATTGTAATGGGAACAAATATTAAAGTACATGTGCAGAATCCACCAAAACTGTATCCACACTTTGGGAAAAGAAAAACTTGTATAAATATTTCAATGCTAAATTTACTGAGACATCATGAGATTAATACAGGTTACCTTTGGCCTCTGCAAGGACGAGAGGTGCTCAAAGTCGTGGCCATTCGCTTCCAGACAGTTATTAGTGCGGTGAACTGCTGCTTAGGTAGCCTTGGTCATTGAGATTGCTGCGCATGCCTTTTCAGTTTCTTCTCTAAGGGCCGGCAGCGTGTGGGTTTTCTGTGATTTACGACATCTTCTAGGGTCCCCCGTATGAGGGTAGCGCCGTCTGTTGAAAAAACATCATACTGGTGTTCTTTTCCTGAAGTTTGTATGCCTTTTTGGTGGGCTCTGTATATATATGGCTTATTTAGTCCTAGAATATAATTAGCTTCTAAAGAACATATTATCTTGGGGGAAAAAAAAAACCTTGAAAAGAACATTGCATTTTGACTTCAATATTCTTTGGGTTAGGGTTAGGGCATTTCAAAATATGACCATTTATAAGTATGGGCATTTTCACAAAAACTCAGATTTCCAGCTTTTGGTCTTGAAAAATACAATAGTGTAGGTTCACATTCCCATAGGCACCATGAGCCGTGGCTGTGTAAAGCTGCCCTCTTTATACAAAACACATTCACTCCAATTCACTGTGCCTCCAGTCCCACACACTCAGAGTTGGCCAATTGTCCCTTTTTAATTTCTTGTCTGGCCACTCTTAGCATTTGGCTTCTCAACCCCTGGCCTAACCTAACTTCCTAGTCCTATGGATAAATGAAGACCCAGAGAAATAAGAAAGTGCATGGTTAAGGAACTTGCCTTGGATCAGATCTTGTACCTTCGAGCCCGACATACATGCCGTCGTTGGAGTTATAATAACCTCTGTGACAGGTGGGCAGTCTATTCCATTTGGAGTTGACCTATGGTCTGTATCTGGGGTCTTCTTGTTTACCCTTGAGCCACCTGATTTGAGGCCTTGGATGGTTTGCCATGGCTTCCTGAACTGGGGACTGCCCCTGTCTTTGGTGACACTGTGGATGGACTTTGGGGTGGCCTCCATTGCACTGCCCACAGTGAGAACCACAACACCTGCTCCTCCGCAATGAACCCACATTCCCACCACTTCTGAAGCCAGGTAACACCTTGCCCTGTGGGGATGAGATTAGTCTCCCTATCAGCTTCCTGGAAGGGTCAGTACCGAAGCCTAGAAGTTCTCACAGAGTAGTCCATGTCCTGTGGAACAACTCTGACCAAGGAAAGAGACAAAGGAAGAAGCCACCAGATAACTTCCTCAACAAACCTCTCCTTACCACCCCAACACACTGTTCCTAAAAGCGATAGTCCTCTGTGTCTCTCAAAGAAAGGTCCTACTTAACCACACAGACAGCCCTGTTTGTAGTCAGCGCTGGTCATGGTAGTCATGTATCGCTCAAGCTCGCTTTCCCATCTGTTTCTTCCTCACCCTACACTCCTCACATGCACACTCCTTCTGTCCTTCAAGTATGAGGTATGAACAAAAAATGCAGTGTGTGCTTAAAGAAAAAATTATTATAATAATTGTGTACTGCCATTAATACCCCTCAAAATACTCCCCCTCACTGTAAGCACCCTCACCTCATTGCTCTTGCTGCTTTCTGAAGCAGTTCTGAAGTCCTTTCTCACGAGTGTCTTTCACTGAGTGGTCATGGCTGCCTCAAGGTCCACACCTGATTCTGCACGTTTACCTTCCACGGTCATTTTGACTTTGGGGAAAAGCCAGAAGTCACACTGCATAAGATGTGGAGAGTAAGGTGCATGAGGACACTCCCTTAGTTTTCTACAAGCTGCCTTTCTGTTGGGTGGCACGCAGCAGCAGCATTCACTGTACTTTTTAAAATCACAACCTGTAAAGACATTCACAAAAGATGACTTTGAGTACTGCTTCAGAAAGTGGCAACAATGAAGGAATACATGTGTTGGAAGCAAAAGTGAGTGTTTTGAAGGGAATTAATGGCAATGTGTCTTTTACTATAGCAATTTTTAAAATCTGGTAATTTGTTATATACATGCTCCAACTTTCCACAGTGAATATAATCATCTGTACTGTAAATATGTACTATTAAAAATAAAAATTAAAGAAATAATTAAAAATTCAGCATAGTTTTTGATCATCCCTTCTATATGCCCCAGTAGAGAATTAGCATTTAAACTTTGTTTGAGGCTTTGCATTCTAGATAACTCAGGGCATTATCCTTATAAAACATTTATTAATTTTTTTCCCAAGAAACAATTTTTTTAAAAAATCACCATTGTGCAGGGCATGTTGATATGCCTATTATCCCAGCTATTCAGGAGGCTGACGAAGAAGAACTGCAAGTTTGAGCCTACCCTGGGTAACTTAGCAAAAACTTTGTCTTCAAAATAAAAAAAGCAGGACTGGGGATATAGCTCCATGGGAGAGCTCTTTTTTGGCATGTGCAAGGCCCTGGATTCAATCCTCAGTACTCCACGCAACAAAGAAGACCATTGTAACAATACATCCCTGAACTAAGATCAGATCTCCTGAGTTCTTAATCTCATTTCTTCAACCAACACAATGAATACAGCAAATGACCATTTAACTAAATTGATCCACAGCTTTGGGTTCTGTCTCTCTAGGCTATTTAGACTGAAGGATCGATATCTTGGCACTCCTGCTATCTAATCACTATGCTTTAGAGTACCGTGGCTAGGTTCAAAGGGCCAAAACTGTTGACAGCCACACACTAAGAAACTCACGTTTACCTCGTTATTAGCACAGCCGTGAACGTCTAGAGCACACCTTCACAACCAAGGGTGGTTTTGCTCCCAAGAGAAACTTTGTCAGGAGAGATTTTTGTTTGCCTCAACTGGGGAAGGGTTGCTCCTGTCCTCTAGTGGGTAAAAACTAGCTGGAGCTGCTACAGCAACGTACTGTACTCTGATGGCTTCAACCACAGACACTTACTTTCTCACAGCTCTGGAATCTGAAAGTCCACGATCAAGGTGCTGACAGGGCTGCTGTCTTCTGAGGACTCTTTCCTTCGCTTGGGGTGGCTGACTTCCCCTGGGTCTTCACTTGGTCTTCCCCTGCCTCCCTGTCTTGTTCCTAATCTCCCCTGCATATGAGCACACCATGCATACTGGATTAGGATCTACCCTGGTGATTTCGTTCTAACCTACTTAACTCTTTAAGGACCCTACCTGCAAATACAGTCAAATAATGAAGCACTGCGGGATGGGATTTCAATATATAAATTTTTGTGTGACATAATTCACCCCAATCAAGGATGCTGTTAAGCAGGACACATTGCAGAACTCGCCAACCCCGCACAGAACACACACACACACACACACACACACAAACAAAACCATACATAGAAGAACAGATCGTCTGGCCCAAAATGTCAACAATGGAAAGACCCATGTCTAGAAGTTTGGACTAGCACTTAGTAGGTGCTCAGAAAATTTCCTGAATAAATGAATGCATGGGTAAAAATGTGTAACTGAAATAAAATTCAACAAAATTTTTACCCAGATTACATATGATGCATTCTGTTATTTTGTCTTTAAGATTTTAAATGTTAATGGCAACCATTAAATTGATTTCATGACCAGCTAGTAGGTTTTTGACCCAAAGCTTTAAAAATGCTGATCTAAAGTTTTATCCAGCTTTAAAATTCCAGTAGTTCCATATTTTAAAACAAATGGGATTCATAAAATCTTGTAAGTCAGTTAGATTGACTTTTAATAGAGAGACTAAATTTTATTCATTAAAATTACTATGTGCAAACAGTCTGTTACGAAGGCAGTAAAATGTTAAACTGATACTGCAGTTCTTAAAACTTTCAAGAGTTTCTTTGAGGGGATATGGCATTACTGTGTTTTCTTCAGACTTGGAGAACAATCATGTTGTTTTATAGTTACATTACGTCTATCACTTTTTGCTCTAAATGTATCTGAATTGATTGACTTTCTTATTTACCATAGTTGATCATAAATGGTGTTTGCCTACTGTTAAGGCCATTATGTGGCTGTTGTTAAGATATCCAAAAGAATGTGCCATAAACTCTAAAAGCAGTTCCAAAAAAAGAGCTAGCCAAATATTTCCAGTGGTCTAGAATAACTATCAGATGAATTTGAAGGGATTCATTATTTTCTGCACATATAAGTTCGAGGGATATTCTTGGTGTTCATTACCTGCCTACATGACTATATACTAGAATGTACAAAAATGCAAGAGCTTGTACAGTTTCCTTGTTCTGGTTATCAATACATCTTTAGGAAAGTTTTCTGTAGCTTTTTGGTGAGAAAAATTTACACGTCCACTTCTACAAAAACGACAGAGGGAAGTTTTCCCTAAAGGCAATTATAACACTTTTTGAAACTGAAAAAAAAACTAAATAAATTCTCTTTGGCAGTTTTATGCTGCACCCAAAAGATATTTTAGTCAAGTTGTTTCATTCTTTATTCTGAAACTATTGAAATAAATGCTACTTAAGTGGAATTCTAATTCTAATTGATCACAACGCATGCTATAAGGACAAAATGATATTTTATAATGTATTGTAAAAGTAATGTGTTATCCTGATTTAAAAGAAATTTTTGTAAATGGATATAAAGTGAAAAGTCTAAATCTCTAGAGGTGCCAGTTTTTGTGTCATCAATATTCTTGGAACATTTAGAACATATAACATTTTTATCCAGATATAATGCACTCTATTTGAATTGTTCTTTACTTGTGTTTTTAAATTTAAAATTCATCTTGCGGAGTCTATCAGAGCACATTTACTTGCCTCATTATTTTTGATAGGTATCTATGACTCCATGGTGTGTGAAGTCAGAGATTATCTCATTTCATTAGCACATGTATGGAAGATGTTTAATTGCCTTTCATTTTGTTTTACTCAGCTTCATTTTATCTGAGAATTCTTTTCTCCTGTGTGGTCGGAACTTAATCCCTCCCAATTCAAAGTTACCCCGCATGATGTGTGTCTGAGTTCCGTGAGGCGTGCTAGGGTTTATATGTAGATGTCCCCCCTCCAAGTCTCATGAGCTCATAGATGGGCCTGTAATGGGGGCTTGTAGCTGACTTCCTCTTAGAAGGTGGAGTCTGCTTGGAAGATGTGGGTCACTGCAGGTGTGGCCTGGAAGGGGGCAACTCTTCTCTCATTCCTCTCTCTCTCCCTCCCTCCCTCCCTCTCCAGCTGCTTCCTGGCTGTCATGAGATGAACAGCTTTTCATCTGCCACGCCCCTGTGCCATGCAGTCCTGACCTGGAGCCAGCTGACAATGGACTGAAACCTCCACAAACTGTGAAACAAAATAAACCCTTCCTCCTTTGAGGTGCAGGCCTTGGGTCTTTTGTTCCAGCAATGAGAAAAGTTGACTAAGATTTTGGTACTAGGAATGGTGCCATTGTTGTGATACCACCTGATCATGTGGTTCAGAAACCTGTGGAACTGGTTCTTGGGAGGAGTTTGGAAAAATTTGGAGATGGCTGCTGCAGAAGCAGCCCTAGAGTGCTCTAAGCTGAGGTTGATAGAAGATTCCGGTCAGAGCTCAGAATGCTGACAGTAATGCAACCAGCAAAGACCAGGTTCAGGAGATTTCAGTTGAGAATAAGGATTCTATTGGCAGGTGGACTCCAGACCATATGTGTTATTCTCTTAGCTACTTCCCCTTTGCTGGGATAAAATAGCCAATGTCCACAAATTAAAAGAGGAAATATTTATTTTAGCTCACAGTTTGTAGAGGTTTCAGTCCATAGTCAGCTGGCTCCAAGGCAGGGTGGCAGGGCAGAGGAGAAACAGTCCATGGCTGGGCAGGCAAGAAGCAACAAAGAAGCAGCAGTGAGCCTCTATTTCCCTCTTTATTCCATTCAGGCCACAAGGCTATTGGTTGGTGCTACTCACATCCAGGGTGAGTCTTCTGTCTTCAGTAAATCCATGCAGCCACACTAAGAACTATGCTAACTCAATTGTTGGGCTAACCCAGTCATCACACCCTTCATCCAGCATCAAACACCCTAGAGCCAGCCACCTCCAAAAAGTCCCACCTATGAGTGCATGACACAGAGCATAACAGTTATGCTCTGGCAAAACATTTGTCTACATTTTACTGATGTCCTGAGACTTTGTAGGAGACTGCAGTTAAGGGCAACAAACTAATCCAGTGGAAAAAATTTCAAGGCAGCTCAGCATTCAGGCTGTGGGATGAGAATGGTTGGGGGCTTTTAGCCAGCTCTACATTGAACATCAAGAGCAAATGCCACCACTGAATGATTTTAAACTTTTGAGCTTCACTAGAAAAAAGCTCCTGTAAAGTTTGTGCCTGTAAGCTAGAGCAGAGGAGAGCTTGGTTGCTGAAAAGATTAGCATTAAAAAGGGGCTGGAGATTTGGCTCAGTGGCACTGTGCCTGCTTCTCAAGTGCAAGGTCTTGAATTCCATCCCCGGTACCACACACACACATACACACACACACACACACACACACAAAAAGCCTAGTACTTTGAGTTGGGAAAATAGGAAGGAGAAGGATGACCTAGGGCAGTGGTATGAACCTAAGGAATGAGGCCACAGCAGGCACTGAAAGCTCTAAAAGGCTCACCATCACTGGCCTAGGGAGTTAGTTCCCTAGGATTCTGTTCACCATGCTCAGTCAAGCAGGTACTCAGAGACCCCTGCAGCCATGATACAAAGGCCCTGGCTGTTGCTCAAGCTGGTGGCAGACTTTGGGATTACACTCATGGTGCTGGTTTTAGGTGCATGCAGGATGCAAAAATTGTGGAGTCAAGAAGACTTCCACCCAGATTTCAGAAGAAGGCCTGGGAGGCCAAGCAGTGTGCCCCTGAGAAGTTAATGGATGAAACTGTGAAAGTAAAGCCAAAAGTACAGTGGAGACCAGGAATCTGGAGAACCCAGAAACACGAAGCGTCTGAGGGAAGCTGCAAGGAATGAGCAAAGGCAGCCCGAAAGGGGAGCCAGGGGGCTGCACCCACTGGCAGTGCCTTAAGGGTGAGGCTGTCCAAAGTCTTGGAGCTCACATCTCACAACAGCTTGTCCTGGGTGCTGGACATGGTGCTACAGGAGTTAATGTTTGCCCCACAGGATTTTGTTATTGCTTGGGGTTGATTTCTTTCCATCCAACTATTTCTCCCTTTTGGAATAGGAGTGTTTATCCTGTGTCATTGCAGGTCAGAAGTACTGAACTTCTTTTTGGTATTATCACAGGGCCTCACAGCTGAGTTTGCCTTACATCTCAGAGGAGACTTCGGGCTTGGACATTTGAGCAATGCTGGACTTGTTAACACTCTGGTGACTCAGAGATGGACCAAATGCATTTTGCATAAAGAGATTTGCATGAGTCTTTTGGGGGTCAGGGGTAGAATGTCCTGGTTTATATCAGGATGTCTCCCTAAAATGGGGTATCATAGCTGACTTGCTCTTAGGAGGTAGGGTCTAGTTGGGAGTGCTGGTCACTGTGAGTGTGACCCAGAAGGGTATAACATTCTGGCCTCTCTCTCTCTCTCTGCTTCCTGGTTGCCATGAGGTCAACAGCTTTTCCTCTGCCCTGCCTCTCTGCCTTGGAGCCAGTTGGCTATGTAACTGGAACCTCTACAAACTGCAAGTGGAAACAACTCTTTCCTCCTTTAAGTTGCAGGTGTTGAGTATTGTGCCTCTGCAACCAGGAAAGTGACTGAGGCATGGCTCATGTGGAACACAGGGCACAGGCAGGGGAAGGGTATCTTGTTGGTGGTGGTTGTCCTTTTCTGTGGACAGATGTGGAGGTGTATAATGTCCTATCTGGTCCTCAATCACAGATCCATGTAGAGCTCCACTGATCATCACTGGCTTCCACTGCAGGCCTTTAGATCTTAACACATCTACGTCTCTCTAAGATGTGCAGGATTTCTGTGCCATGCTCAAACTGAGGGAGAATCTTGGAAACTGTCTCAGATCCATGTTTTGATTATACCACATGGCTATTCCTACTCTACTCTTTCAGTACTAGGTTAGAATGTGGGCAAAACTTGGGGACCATGTACTCTCTAGATTTCTAATCAAGTAGCAAATTTTCTTTTGTTCAGACTCAGCAAAATAATGTTTTCATCACCCGTCTCCCCATTCAGCCTTAAATGGAAGGCCCTTGTATGCGGCACATACACACTTTCCTCCGACTCCTTCCCACCCTTTCAGCCCAGGACATTTTATCCAGGGAAGCAGGCGGACATGTTTCTCCTATTCACTGCACATGCTTCTAAATATTTTGTTTATGTCAGGGTCTAGGCTTGTGAAATTTAAAAACGAAACACTCTTTCTTTAGTTATTTGCATTCTGCTGTGCCATGCATCCCCTGAAGCAAGATATACAAGCACCAGATGAAAAAGAAATTCAAGCCAAAAAAAGAGTTGATACTATTATAGCATATTACAAAATGCTTTTTCATCATATGTGTTTATGTCCTGGTTATGATTCCTTCCTTATGCTACTTTCACTTATGTTGCTATTGTTGTGATGAGCTACAATAAATACACTTGCTTGGGAATTTATGTTAGAATATTAATAAAAACCCCACCATTGGAATTCCTGGGACATTGCTTTTCAAATATTTATGGATATCAAAACTTTTTTCCTTTAAAAAGCTTATACTGAAAAAGGAGATTGAGGAGGATATAAGAAAATGGAAAGACATTCCTTGTTCCTGGGTAGGAAGAATCAATATAGTGAAAATGGCCATACTTCCAAAACTACTATATAGATTTAATGCAATGCCGACTGAAATTCCATCAATATATTTCACAGAACTAGAGAAAACAATCCAAAAATTCATTTGGAACTGGAAGAGACCTAGAATAGCAAAAGAAATTCTAGGCAACAGAGACATGGCTGAGGGTATCACAATCCCCAACTTGAAACTATAGTACAAAGCTACTGTGATAAAAACAACATGGTACTGGCAGAGAAAAAGACACGAGGATCAGTGGAATAGATTAGAAGATGCAGAAACAACTACAGGAGGAGGAACCAACCACCCTCATTGGAGGAAAGATAGCCTATTTAATAAATGGTGTTGGTAAAACGGATTTCAACCTGCCAAAGATTAAAACTGGACCCATACCTATCACCATGCACTAAACTAAGATCGAAGTGGATTAAAGATCTAAATATTAAGACAGAAACATTAAATTTGCTGGAAGATAAGTTAGGTAGTACTCTTGAAGACATTGGCATAGAAAAGACTTTATGAACAAAACCACAGTAGCACGGGAACTAGCACAAAGAATCAACAACTGGGATCTCATCTTATTAAAAAGCTTCTGCACTGCAAGAGAAACCACCAACAGAGCTAAGAGACAACCTAAAATGTGGGAAAAATTTTCAGCAGCTGCACCTTAGACAAAGGACTACTATCTAGAATATATAAAGAACTGAAAAATATCAGACCTCCCAAATTCAAAGACCCAATTCAAAAATGGGCATCTGAAATGAACAGACATTTCTCAGACAAAGAAGCAAAAGCAGCAAATAAATATATGAAAAAATGTTCAACATCACTGGTTATTCGAGAGATGCAGATGAAAACAACACTGAGATTCCACCTCATCCCAGAAAGAATGGCTGTGATAAAGAAATCAATAACAAATGCTGGCGGGGGTGTGGGGAGAAAGGAACCCTTCTCCATTGGTGGTGGGAGTGCACACTGGTGTAACCACTGTGGAAATCAGTATGGAGATACCTCAAAGACCTAGGCTGAGAGGTCCCATTTGAACCAGCTATTCCCCTGCTGGGTATCTTCTGAAAAGAATTAAAAGAATCATACCATGGTGATATATGTGCACCCATGTTTATAGTGACACAGTTTGTAATAGCTAAAGCTTGGAAACAGCCCAAGTGCCCATCAACTGGAGACTGGATAAAGAAGATGTGTTTTTTTTATAAAATGGAGTACTACTCAGCCATAAAGAACAAGAAACTAGAGACACTTACAGCTAAATGGATGCATATTGAGGTCATCCTCTTAAGTGAAATAAATAGGACACACATGTGTAAATACCGAATAGTTTCTCTAGTGTGAGAAACTGAAAGTGTAGTGAAGGATTAAAATGATTAAAATGAATAATTGATAATTTGATATAGGAAGAAAAGGTTCAAAGGGGTAGGGGAGGCAGCAGGGGAAGGGGAAAGATCAGAGTTACAGGCTGGAATCTGGAAAGAATCCATATATAGATTGTGTTTAAATCTATAGGAAGAGATGTAGATAGAGACCAGGCTGGAGCTCATCAGTGGGTTGGGAAGGAAGAGTCACTGAGATCAAAGAAGAGAAGGGTGTGTTTCCAGAAGAAGCATATACAACTATGTACAGTACACAGTACTCGATAGTGTGATAAATAACTGTTACTGTTTTAGGTATTCATCATAACATGCTGTGCTTTTCATCCTTTAGAGCATAATCCTACTTATGTAAAAGAGTTTACTGTAAAACAGTGTGCTGCTATGCCAGTGGTAGCCTCATGTATCTCGTGTTTAGCTGAGTATTTGGATAATATCAAGGGGCCATCACAGATGATTGACGTATACCTTCTCAGTTTGCACTTAGAAGTTGGCACTCTGTGTGGTACTTTACGATACACACAGATGAAATTGCCTAATAACATATTTCTCAGATTATATTTCCATCACATGCCACCTGACTGTATTGAAATTTAAATTTTAAAAAATTTGGCCTATGTGGAGTCTACTAGTTAATTAGAATTTTTTCTCCAGACCACTATATTTGTTCAATATTAGTTTTGAAAATCTTTCTAAAACAAATCACATCCTTTGATGTCTTGTTAATGTTTGAGTTTTGTTTTTTTTAATTATACTGAAAAATGTTTAAGTACTTTTCAGTTTTGCTTTGGTTGAATTCTATTACATTTGAATATTATTATAGTTTTTTCCCCCTGCATTGTTTTTCTTTGAATAATTTTAATTTTTGTATATGTGTGTGTTTAGTGAACGATAATAAAGTTATACATAAAAAGAAAACTTATGCTATCACCATATCATATAAGAGTACCTACCCATTTCCCCATTGCTTTAACCACTGGGATTCATCATATATTTCACACTATTTTTCAGTTTGACAGCTGCAAATATTACCACTTTGCTTTTTAATTACAAAATAATTGAATGTATTCTCACGGATGTTCTATCTTTTTGCATCTTGTTTTTCCTGAACTGTTAATTGACATGTAAAGGATCAAGTTTAACAGTCATACAGTGTGTTAAATAGAAGTTTTTCAAGTTGTTGTTTGTGGACACAGAATTTGAGGCAACTTACTTTCCTGTCCATATTTCATTTGAAAGCAACTGAACACCTTTTATAAAGGGATAGGAACAAAACATATTGAGACTGAAACATTAAATCATTAACACTCAGCTAATAACTCTGCTTCAACAATGTCACCTTATCGCCAATCTGCAGACACAGAGCTGGTTCTCATCAAGACGGCTCTTGCTCCCATGCTCACAGGATAGCAGCTGAGAGAGACAGCTAACACAATCATCTAGTGTCCTTGAGCATGCATGACTATGCAGATTCCAGAATGAAAAATATGTTATAAGTCATTGGCACAATGGATTTTGGTCAATTCAAATGTTGCAGAGCATCCATTTCCCATATCCTATGCTGTCACTACCTCAAGGAGATTCCACTACAGTAGATTTGCTACCAGTAAGAATTCCACAGAAAGAGGCTAAAGGAAGACACGTAAGAATTTTAGGAAAAACAGATGAGCACTGATTGCCAACAATATGATCACTTTTTTCAATATTTTAACAATGGAACATCTAAAATACTCCTCAGTATTTAAATTGTTTCCATGTCTATTCATTGTACTTTGTTTTATGCTAGCCTATAACTTACCCAGAATGGCATACTTTCTCCCTGCTAGAAAGCATCTTGCTCTCTGAGTCACTTCAAGGGTACTTGCAACCTTCATGCTTCAGCTTTATCTTGATGCTAATGGCTACGAGGTCTGGAAACTGCAGTATGTCCCAGAATCCCTGCAGAGCAATTATGACCCTCTCGTCTTACAGATGGAGCCTAACAGTCACAGATACTAAAAAAATCTTGTCCAAAGTCAACAAGTAGAAAGTTGCAGAACCAACAGTAACAGGCTCTCAGAGCTTTGAAAAATTTGGCAAGGAAAGATGAAGATTTTAATATGAGTTAAGGCATTTCTTAGAACAGTCTTTGCTAGAACTACCATGCAATAGGTCTTAATGGCAAGGTTGCTGTCTTAGTCACTTTTCCATTGCTGGCATAAAATACCCAAGATGCTCAACGTAGAGGAGGAGAGGTTTCTTTTGACTTGTGGTTTCAGTCCACAGTCAGCTGGCTCCATGGCAAAAATGGCATGGAGGAGGAAAGCTGCTCAATCCATAGCAGGTGGGAAGCAGAGAAAAAGGGACCCACAGGGGACAAGAATGCACCCTTCCAGGGACAGCCCCAGTGACCCGTCTCCAGCTGGGTCCCACCTCCCAACCACACGCCAGCTATGGCACCCTTGTGACCCAGTCCCCTTCCAAACATGGAAGACAAAATAACTCTCTGCTCTGCTGGTTCTGTTTAAGTCTGCTTGACGATTATCAGGCTGAGTGAGGCAGCTCGTGTGGAACAATCCCTACATGGAGGAGGAAACCTGCTTGTAGCCACATTCTCCCCACGACAGACAAGACCCTAGATGGATCCTCCCTCCACTGTGTGCGTCTCATTGCTCAGGAATGCTCCACTCCAGTCTGCTGATCACTCCTCTCATCATGCTACCTGACACCCTCAAAGAGCGTGAAAAATGCTTTTCCCTCAAGAGGCAGAAAGAGAGGAAATGGCATTTAGGGAGGAAAGGCTGGAAGAAATGTTAATCCTGTGGAAGGGGATCAGTAATAGTTCAAGAGTTCACATAAGCTATGGATGAGGAAGCCCTTTGAACATATCTCAAGAAGACAGGAGTCTGAGGAAAGGACCTCTCTCGTGTAAATTTGGCAAAGTCCCAGTATAGTGCCAGGATAGGTCGCCACACCTTGTAGGCAGAGGCTTTAATCACTGAACTCCATGCTTCATAAATGAACCTTCCTCCTCCGTCAAGACCTCACTTTCCTCACCAGAAGTGGATCTCGAGCCTCGCCCAGAGATTTTAAAACAGACTGAGAGGCTCTCATACTCCCTGGAGGCTACAGATTGAAAGCTTCCAATATAATTTAATTTCTTCATTTTGCAAAACCTAAGGTTTGCAGAGAAAAGGCAGTATGTGTGGGACTATACAGAAAAAGAAATATCTCTGCTCAAGTTATAAACTTCAACTAGTACTTAGAAGGCTGTTACTATCCAACACTCCTGGTCCATTTCATATTTAAATTTTACTACAGAAAATTCAAATGCCTATGAGATGCACATTTCTTTATAATAGCTAACATTTATTAAATTTAGCACAATTATCTTTCCAAGAAAAAGACAAGTCTTCTTTACAAAAAGAAAACGGTATATATCCACATTTTTTTAGGTGAAAAATAATGGCCCAGAGATTTTTACATCATTGTCAAGTGCTATTACTGCCCAGGTCACATAAGTGGGAGTGAGTTTTGAGAAATGCTCTGGTGGGGGACTTCCAGATGAGCATCCCAGCGTACTTACACAAGCCTAGTCACACAGAAAACTGTTTTCCAGGAGACTATTGTTTATAAGTAGACTACATTGTAAAATACAACAAAATTACAGTAGAGTGGATACATAAACAAGCAGCATAGTGTTTATCCTAGTCATCCAGTACTGTGTGCTGCTTATAATTGTATATGCTATATTTTATGTGACTGGCGTGAGTAGGTCAGTCTACACCAGCATCAGCACAAACCCAGGAGCAACACAACACAATATCATGCTTCAGTGGCTTGGACATCACCAGGTGAAAGTTTTCAGCTCTGTTATAGTCTTACAGGACTGTCGTCACATACGCAATCTGTTGTGGACCATCCCCTTGTTCTGCTACACCTGACTACACAGAACCCTGATAAAGCGTTTTCACCCCACTGTCAGTTCTCACACTGAGCCCTCTGCACCACTGGAAGCATCCTCAACAGCCCAGGTGCCCGGGCCAGTGCTTTCCGCCGGGAATGATCTTTCTCTCCACAGTCACAGGCCTCACTTACTTCAGGTCTCCACTCAAATGGCATTTTTTATCAGTGAAGACTTTTATGACCACTCGGTATAAAATACCCACCTTCACTTTGTTTCACCTTTCTACCTAGAATTTGTTAGCATGCCATGCATTTACCTCTGCATTGTAACTAGCGCCCCTCTTAGCAACTTAATCTCAAGGAGGTCAGGCACTGAAATCTGCTCCCTGTATCCCCAGGGCCTGGAAGAGAGCTGGGTACACAACAGATACTCACTAAACAATCCTAGAAATGTGAACGGATCAATCCATCTAACCCAGCAGAGCAGTCACACCTCTGTCCTCAGCCACATGCCTGTCCCATGGAATGTCGCTGGCAGCCGCAGGACATCGTCACAGGAACATCTGAGGGACACTAGGATCAGATTAAAAGGCATCTAGTTTTGTAAAGGAATGCAGATTAACAAAAGCATGTGTGGTTACACGTTCTTTCTCCAAGCACTGACAGCTGGGAGGAGAATGTGTGCATTGCTCTCCATGGCTGCCCTGTGTTCCTTCCTGTTCACGTTGCTCTGGATGCTCCAGAGTCACTGGGGACCCTCGCTCTGAGAAATGTAGAAGCATCCTGTTCCATTTTCATAAGCCAAGCACACATTCCCAGTGGGTGACATTTAGCAATGAAATGTTTTTGACTCTAGCACTTATCAGTGTTTCTGAAATATACAGTATAATTCAATAACGCAAAGGTCATGCTGCAATCAGGAGCAAAATTTCATGAATATTCAGACTGTTCATTGTCAGAAAATGGGAAAGGATTATCAGGACATTTTCATCACAGCCTTAGAAATTATCCAGAAGAGGGTGCTAATGTTCTTTATGAAAAACACCACACAATGCAGGCACGCATGCACGCACACACACACACACACACACACACACACAATTCACAAACCTTTCTTATGCAACTGATTAGCTGACACTAAATATACTCTGAACATTAAATAGAAAATGTAAACATAAGCAATTTAAGAGTCAAAATCAATGCCTATCGATAGCACTAAAGTTCTTTATAAAATCCACCTCAGTCCTGGCCAGATTAGTAACAATTAACAATATTGCCACTGAAAATCATATATTTTCTATTATCAGAAGTGGCCATCAGTGATACTTTATTAAGTAACGAGACTCTATCAAAGCTAAGAAAAGATAAACAAAAGATAAATATTTTGCTGAAAACAATGTTATAGCCAATGAAAATTAATATTCCTTTCATTTACTTAGCAGTATATCCTTCATCGAAATGCTTTTCTTCTGAGGATAAGTAAAAATGATTACCAGGTATTGCTCAGTGCTAATTCATGCATAATCATATTCTAGACTGGCTATATGCTTCAAATGAAAACAGGTTTGACACTGGAAACCTTTTCTGGTTCACATGGTCAAAAGCAACATTTTGGAAAGGACAAAGTTTTTATGGAATACATGTTTTTCAAAATTCTTTTCTTTGTGTGCTTTGGAGATGAAAGTTGGCCATAACCACATCAAAAACATCTTTCATTGATGTTTAAAATGTGCCCTAATTTCCTTTCTTATCCTATGAGATTTTCTGAGTTCCTGTCTTTGCAGCTCAAGCAATTGGCATTTTGATTATTTCTTTGAAGCAGAGCAGCCATGTGAACTGTGCATTTTCTGTGGGTAAAATAAATGCAAATAAGAAGAGCTTTCTGTATCTGCCTAAGTGATTTTACTTAGAATACAAATAAGAAAAACCATGCTGACTGCGAAAGCTATTTTTACATTGCACTGTTAGCTCCTAGGCATGGCAAACCTGGGAGGACTCTGTATTTCACAAAACTCAGTAGAGGGGTGGTCTTAAATGAAGTCGCATCTGTAGATCTCTCACTGGGAAGAGACTGTGACCTCCCATGACAAGAGAACCCAGTTCAGCCACTCACAAAGCCATGTACCTTTTCCAGCTTCAGGGGAAGAGCTCATTTAGAACAGAGGAAGTGGAGGACAGAGCAGAGAGTGTGACGCTGGAAACTATCCCTGTACTGAGAGCCTCCAGTGATGCCCTGAACACACCTGCCTAGGTGAATTCTACCCACCTTGTGACTCTTCCCACGTCGGTTCTGTCCTACATTTCCCAGGCTCCCTTGCCTTCTGCTGTTCATCCTTGCTAGTGAAGGGAGGGCTTTGGAGGAAGCCTGGGGAGCGAGCACAGGATGAAGCCAGGGGTCCACCCATGCCCAGCCTGCTGTCTTTCAGGAGGCATCTTCAGCAGTAGCTGTGCTGTCTGTGGCTCCTGCTGAGCACAGGAGCCAGGAGACCTCCACCCCTGAGCTTCTTGCTGCCCCTCCAGCTTGTCCCACCTCAGCCTTGGGCAGGTCAGGCTTCCTTGCTGCAGTCCAGGGCTGCGTGATTGTGCTGCACACTTCCTCAGGTATTCCATTACCTGTGGGAGCAGCTCCCTGCACTGAGAACTTTGTTTCCAGACACTTCCCCGACACAGGGGACCATGGCTGTGCTGCAGGAACATTGGAAGGGACTCACTGTCCTGGTTTCACCTGCATAGTTTGTCTCGCTATTTCTAAAACTTGATCTGGGTGGGCAGTGAAAAACAAAACATTTTGTTTAGAAATATCACCTTCTCCACCAATCTCTACCCTTCTCACTGCACTCACAAAGCCATATGTGAAATCTTGGAGAGTTCACAGTAATACAGCACTGCCTGTGTGGCTATATTTAATATATACGTTGAATTATTGTTCAACGTCTTAAATGTTTATGTTGTTACGTTTAACATTCACAAAAGAAATAAACAACTTCAAGCTATAGTCTGGATGCA
Source organism: Heterocephalus glaber (assembly GCF_000247695.1). The sequence continues at coordinate 2,640,479 of NW_004624888.1, forward strand.
ACTTTGGTAGGAGATATTATGCGAAGGGCTGTTTAAGCCTCAGCACCTTGTGCATACCATTCTGTTGCCTCCCGTGCACAGTTCTGCATCTGTCTGGGAAATGCAGATAGCAACAGTATCCTCCCCAGGAGATTACTGTGAACATTAAATGAGAGACAGTTAAAATAATGCCTGGCCCACAGCCACTAGATAAACCTTAGCCATTATGCCAACTAAAAGTCTTTTGCCAATCTAGCTGTCACTCCTTTAGAGGAATGTCTTGTGATTTGTGGTACATTTTGATTTTTAACTTGTCTTTAATATCTGCAGTTTTACAATAATGGCTCTAGAGATGAACTTTTTTCTGTTTCTCTTCTTTGGATCGTGGGCAAGTATAATCTTAGGACTAAGGATTTTTTCCCAATTCTGGAAAATTCTCAGCCATTTTCTCTTTTAATATTAGACATTCCTACTCCCTCTTCTTAGATTCCTGTGAGAGACACACACTAGGTCCTGGCCTCAATGTCTTAATGCCCCTTGTTTTTATTTCTCTGTTCTGCATTCGAGCTCATTATCTTGGGTCTGTGTTCTGGTATATACATTTTTTCTTCATCTGGGTATGCCAGTTATTCAATCAGTTAATTTTTTATGTCAGTGACTTATAGTTTTCATTTTAAGATTTCCAGTATATTACTTTCCATTTTTCAAATATTTTTACAGTTTTGTGCTTTATCTTTTATATTTTTCTACCTACATTTTAAAATAATAATTTTAAAGACTCTTGTAGGTGATTCTATTACTTCTTGCTCAGTGTGAAAAGTCCTCTTTCTGTTGCACTATCCCACTCTCTAGCTCAGAAAGTCACTTCCTGCCATAGTCTGAATCTTTGATTAGAGCCCCCTCTGATTGGGACAGGTTCTCATGGATGTCCTGGGTTATCTGAGCTATAGAAATAGCCTGTGGGGTACTCTGACTTCGCTTCTTTGGGGATTCTGTGAGCTTCACTCATTTGGATCCATGTTTATGTTGATTTCTCAACTAGGAGTTTCTGCTTCATAATGATGGTGTGAATTTGGTGGATTCAAATTTTGTAGGGTTATTTTTTTTTCTAATGTCAACCTTGGACATGCAGCCAACTTTCTTGGGGCTTCCCCAAATGGTTGGGGTAGTTTTCCCGGCCTCAGGCAAGCCTCTCCACTCCCTGTAAGAATGGGACCTTCGTCCTGGACAGCACCCAAATTCCCACGCCCAGCCACCAGGGCCTGCCCTTGTATCTTACAATACTTACAATACCTCTGATCCAGCTCACCTCTCTGCTTTGGAGTTTGCTTTTCACTTCTGAAAATGGGTATTTCCTCTTTTGGTTTTAGATTGAATTCACATTTTTAATTTTTCTTTTATAAAATTTTATGAATTCAGATTCTAATAAGGTGTTCTTTCCTCTGTTTTATTCCCCACATTGGCCATGTTGAAAGAAAAGATTGCTTGATAATTACAGAACGATTCTCCCACAACAGGTGGTCTCTACAATTTCAGAGACATCTGGAAGGAGATACAAATACGTACCACAACAAAAACAATATTACCTGAGCTGATCATGAATTCAACAGGAGTCTGGGAAATGACGCAAAATATTCTCTTAATTTTCCATCATATTACTGATTTGTTTGATATACTTTCACCTGGAAGTAACAGAAAATCCAACTAAAATAGGCTTTAAGTATAGGAAAGATCTGCTATCTCACCAAAGCTGAAAACAGGATCATTTCAGAGCAGGTTGATGGAGTGGCTCATTCTTGGTGGAGCTCAAACCCATGCACTTCTGGGCTTTGTCCCTCCCTCTGTGAGCTCAGCAGCTCCTGGCACAACAACTCCAACAGAAGCAGGATGGAGAGGTGGAAGGGAAAGAACTTCTTTCCTCCTTAGGCCTCCTTTGGTCTTGATGGGCGGCACCTCCTTACCACCTGTGCAAAGCCCAGCTATGTTACCACCTTCAGAATGGACCTCATGGTAAATGTGGGTTCGACTTACCGCTGTCCTGCGTTAGTAACCTGGTCTTCCAGATGGCCGGTGGCATTGTGGAGAGATGCATGCATGGGTGTCACTGGATGGAGAGAGGACACAGCGTTATGGTGGAGTGGGAGGCCACCGTGTTGGCAGCCAGCTAGTGATGTGCTAGCTGGAGTCCTGTCTAGTGCAGGCTGCACCACCTGCCTCATGAGTAACAGAAAATTCTTGTTTACATGATGACTTATGTGGTGAACTGGCAAGGAGTCCAAGTCATGGCGGATCATGGCCCTGTAACAATAACTTTACAAATGGTCCTTCTCTCCCCCAATTCATTGGCACCTATCTGCTACGCGATAACGCCTTTCTGGATAAGTCCCCCAGGGTGAGGTCATTCTCATTTATAAATTACCTCAATTATTCCTCCACCTCCAGAGATACCTCTGCACCATTTTGATTCCTCCACACAAAAGACCTGTCTCCTCTTTTATTTCCTTTAGGCCTCAGAGGCTCACAGAGCAACAGAATACACTGTAAGCCACAGGAAAATTCCTTACCTTCCCATGTATGCCTTTAACATTTTCCACATGGTGAGGGAAAACATTTGCACTTTTTCCTAGAGTGTAGGGTAGGAGAGTGAATGGCCTGTAAAAAGAGGATGTGTGCTTCCTTGCTCAGGAAACAATGGATACTGTAAGAGGTAAGTTGTAGATTAATGTAGATTGAACATTTTTATCCTGTTAAATCAACAAATTATTTTTTAAATCAGTGGCCAAGAAAGTAGAAGTGAACAGTGGGGGAGAAACTGACTGCAGAGCAAGCTTGGGCCAAGTAAATGGAGAACAAGCAACAAAAGGACACCCTGAGAAAGCTACCACGAAGCAAGTCCTGATAGTGCAAATGAACAAATTCTTTTGCTGGTATTGACTGGTGTGAATGTTATGTCACTATGCATATTTCTTTTAAAAGGCACCAAAAAGCAAATAACAAAACTCACCCGGGGTGAAGAGATAAGATGTAAAAGGATGAAAGAGATGGAGAAGTTCAGACACCCTGCTCCATCTGCATATGACTCCAACCTAATTAAACTGAGTTTCCCAGCCATACAGAGACACAAGGAAATAAACCAGATTAGGAAAGACATAAGTCCATCTGATAAGCTATTTCCAGTGCATGAGACTTTTAAGTATTAAACAGTTACTCAACAACAGTAGGGTAGGTCTTTGACATGCTTGACAATGGTAGCATGACAGAGGTACCACTAGACAGTGGTAGGGTGGGTTTGACATGTAGGATCGGTGCATGACACCTGTCACATTTTACAGGCCAGAGGCAGAGTGTGTGATCTGAGAAAAAAGAAAGCTACCAGAGCATTAGACGAGAATCTCAGCAAAGACACAACTGAGTCCACATCTATAACAAAACTTGTAAAACAGATTCCATAGTTTAGACTCATGGACAAGACCCTATATGATTACAGCCTGATTAATGGTCAGTCCCACAGGAAATGGGGCTTGCGTCATTTCATCCTCCAAAACAATATTCCTCAATCTTGGTTTTGATCAAACCTAAAAATCTTAGTGTCTTCTTTATTATTTTTGAAAGATCAAAAGTTGTAATATTATTACTAAAAGGATAACAAAGTAATGATAATTTTAGGTTCCATCCTTTAAAAATAATATAGCATTTCCAAGATACAGATATGCTGAATTACTCCTGCTACCATGCTTTAAAAAATCACCACCAGGAAATAACACCCTCACTTACTAGCTGTCTGAAATTATGCCTGGAGGGCTATGTTTTGTCCCACTTTGAGCCATATTTAGTATAAATGACCCTAAGAATGTTGAAATGTGTAAGTCCCACCAGTCATTAAAATTAAATAGATGAGTCTTACATCTCTTCTTATTTTATATCAGTTAGTTTAATAGCGATAAGAAAAACCTGCAAACTTAAACCTCCCTATGTTACAGCTCCTTCTGTGTTTAACATAACATGAGGGCTGTCCTGTTTTGTGTTTTTGCATTTTCTGCTACTCATTTTTCATTGTCTAAAGATCCCTCCAAAGTTGTCCCTGAGCAGATGGGATGGGGGTGGGACGACCTGAGAAGAGGGAGTGTGGGGAGTGAGAGGGAAGCTGCTGCTGGAGAGGAAGGGCCCAGTGAGCAGGGTCCTTCACTATTTCACTAGGATGAGTTAGATTAGCTCCCAGTCAGGACCAAGTGGCAGAGATGAAGCCCTGCCACCCCTCCTACCACATACAGCTATCGGCCCTGGAAATGGTCAAGTCAACAGAAGGAGAGTGAGAAGGAGACAAGAAGGAGGCAAGAGGCTCCAGACCTTAGGACTCAGGAGCCCCACAGTGGCCAGGTGTCGTGTCCCTCACTGGACAGAGGAGGGTGATCTGGTCACCTGAGCCTTATGAGAAAGCGGCCCCACTGGTGAATTGCTCCCCTGTTTGGCACATTAAGGAAGGTCAATGCCACAGGCAAGGAGAGTGACTGAGGACATTTGGGGACAGAGCTCTCACTCTCCTCCTGGACAAAATGCTCCAATCTCCAGAGACACTGAGGCCAGGCCTGGAAAACTTCGAGGCTCTCAGACACCACCAGGAAGCAGTGGGAGCTTATGAGGACTGTGAAACCCAGCAGACCAAAGGAATACCATGGGCCTTCGGAAAACTACACCGCCACTGAAATCACAGCCTGCAGTGCAGGTGGCCAAGACTGCACTAAACCTAAACAGGTGGCTGCCTGCTAAAATAGAGGAGGTGAGTTGGCCCCCGTGTCTCCTACCACCACAGACAAAATGTCCACAATAGGACTGGAAGTCATTCATCACACTGAGAACCAAGAACATCACAAGCTGAATGACAGGGGACAATCAATGCATGTCATCATTCACAAAGACAAATCAAATGTTGGAATTTTCTGATGGACAATTTAAAGCAGCCATTATAAAATGTTACAGCAATCAATTACAAATTCTTCTAGAGCAAATAAATAATAGAAAAAATCAGCAAAGAAATAAAATTAGCAACTAAGAATAACCAAATGGAAATTAATTCAAAAACATAACACTAATGTAATACTCACTGGTTGGGCTCAGTAGTACTGTAAAGATAACAGACAACAGAATCAGTAAACTGGAAGATGAGAATAGAATTTACCCAGTTTGAACAAGAGAGAAAACAGATTTAAAAAGATGAAAATTTGGGAACCTATGAGATAATAACCAAAAAATCCAATATATACAACACCATATCAACAAGTTACAGAAACCATGACCACATCAATTAATACAGAAAAAGTGTTTGACAAAATCCAATGCCCATTCATGATATTCACCAAGTTAGGAGTACATGAGTATTGATTTTAAAAGTGTACAACAAACTATAGTTCCCATCATATTTAATGGTAAAATACTGGATATTTTCATTTTAGTATTGGGGACAAGGCAAAGGTATCCATTCACAGCACACTTACTCTGCAAAGTTCCATTAATTCTAGTCAGTGAAATAGGCAATACAGAGAAATAAAAGGCATATGGATTCAAAACTGTTCCTACTGGCAGATGACAATATTGTCTACCTAAAAACTTCCAGAGACCCTACAAAAATAGTCATAAAGCTGATAAATGAGTTTAGCAACCTTGCAAGATATGAGATTAACACATAAAATAAATCCTATTTCTCTATACTATGTACATGGAGATTATAAAATTTAAAGCATGAAATTACTTAAGTCACTTTAAATGAAATAATCAGGCATATCTTGAATAAAATCACAAGATCTGTATGCTGAATATTATAAAATGTTAACGAAAGAGATCCAGGACCTAATTAAATGGAGAAACATACCATATTCATGGATGGAAAAGCTGAACATAGTAACTCTGTCAGTTACCTCTAAACTGAGATAAATCTGCAGACTTAATAAAATCCCTATAAAAAAATCCCAGCAAGTTGTTTGTAGACAAAAACTTCTTCTAAAATTTATATGGAAAAGCCCTAAAATCAAGTGGGAATAATTACTTTTCCTGATATTAAAGAGTGCTATATAGCCACAGAAATCAAAATAGTGTAGAACTGACAAAGAGATGATTGTGTAGACAGATGGCACACAATAGACAATCCAGACCTAAACCCAAACAAAAATTATCCAAATAGCTTTTGACAAAGGCAAAAAAAAGCAATTCAATGGAGGAAGGATCATTTTCAACAGAGGGTGCCAGAATAATTTGATATCCATAGGCAAAACCAGATATATTAAAAAGGGTCTTGAGCTTAATATACCCTTATAAAATGAATCATAGACTTATAAAAAGTTTTAGGAAAAATAGGGGTAAATCTTTGGGATCTAGGACTAGGCAAAGTGTTCTTAGATTTAACATCAAAATTAAAAATATTTGGTCTGAAAAAATCCATGTGATAAGGATGAAAAGACAAGCTGCCGAGTTTGGAAAAAATACTCATAAACCTCTCCTCCAACCACGGACTAGTGCTTAGAATATAAAGACCTATCAAGATGAAATTTTAGAAATGAAGCACAAATTAATGATTGCCAAGGATTAGAGACAGGATAGGTAAGGGTCTTTCTGGGAAGGACAAAGGTGGGGCAGGTCACAACAGAGAAATACGAAAGATTCTTGCTGTACTAGAACTAGTCAGTACCGTGACTGTGGTCCTGCTGAAATTTGCTTTTCCTCAATAGAAAACTACATGGGTGATACAATGGTAGAGAACTTAGGACACACACACACACACTCACACTCACCCTCACATTAAAGAGTACAAGCAAAACTCGGGAAGTATGAGTAGGATCACTAGATTGTATCAATGTCACTATGCTGGCTGTAGCGCTCCTCTACAGTTTTGCAAACTTCCACCTTTGCAGAAATTGTAGGTAAAATGCACAAAGATCTCTGTTATATCATAATTATAGGTGTATCTATAGTGATCCCAATCAAAATCCCATTAAAAATGAATCTCTTATTTTGATACTTAAGTCCTTAATATTTATTTATGTCAGCTTCTGTTAATGTGTACAGAGCAGCATCTTCCATAGGAACAAGCAGAGGGACGCACGCCAGCTGCCCCGGGGGCAGAGCACACTGCACTGTAGCGACAAGCTCTGGCTACAGGCAGGTCCTCATTCAAACAGGGATTTAAAGTTACACTTCTGGCTTATAAAGTCTACTCTGTTCATATACCAGTGTCTACAAGGACTGACTTCTACAGCTGAACTTGTTAAAGGCAAACAGCTCTTGTTCGTTTTACAAATTGGGGCGAGCTCATCCACTGAAAGGCTAGGTTAGGATACAATGTCTTCACTTCCTCCTTGACCCCAGAACAATGCAGGCCAGGAATTCTAGGCCTGTGTGCCTATCCTGTCACTCCAAACTCCTCCAACAGGTACCCAAACATCTGAAGGATGGAAACAATACAAACAGGCCCATTCTCCCACCAAACTTTCACCAGAAATAAAGCTGACATTTTGATCTTTGTGTATCTTTTTCCTCGGTCTGCTTCTCACAGTGGAGTACTACAGTCCCATAAAGAAGGATAAACTTGAGTCATCTGTGGGAAAATGGATGCACCTTGAGACCATAATGTTAAGTAAAATAGATCAGACACACAAGCTTAAATATCACATGGTTTCTTTTACTTGAAAAACTCAAAATATAAAGAGCAGAACAAAAGATAGATAATAGGAAGTAGGGAGGTAGGTCTTTCTCAAATGGGAAGGGGATCAACAGATGGAGGGAGGGGGGAGAGGAAGCAGATGGAAAAGAATGAAGATGTGTTCTGCACATGTACCAACTATCCAGAGGGATGTACTCGTTATGTACTGTAAATATGTACTGCTAAACAACAGAAAAGGGAGTCTGGTAAGTGATGCAACTGGAAGGAGGAACGGCTGCCAGTAAGGTCTGTGGGCGTTCTCTATCTCTGCATAGAAACATTGTTTTTATTTAGATTGGACAGTTCTTCAGCACGACTTGGGAAACGTGGCCAAGGAGATGTAATAGGTTGGATGAAGCTGGAAGACAAATCTTTACTCCCCATGTATCTCAACTGTATGTGCCGCTATCCTTTTCGGCCTTATTGATACTTACTTCAAAGGATGCGATGCTTCTAATCAAGTTTGAATTAGGGCCGGGCAAATCTAGGCAGGTGAATATTACTTTAAAAACTGCAGACTGGACCGCACAGGTTCCTCCAGGGCTCGGGGCGGCATGACGGAGCCTGCTCATCCCCCACCCGGCGGTGGGCTGGCGGGGTCCGCACGGCACGAAGGAAAGGGGGCTGGATGTGCATTCTCCGCACCCCGTCTGGCGGGTACTAGGCTTCACGCCCCACTGAGCTCGGTCTGTGGGCGGCTCTGGAGGCCACGTGCTGGGCCACGCCGTCCTGAGGCCGGGCTCTGGGGACCCCGCTCCTAGGTGGACGGCGATTAAGATTTAAAGCAAACCCTCAGCCCTGCACGCTCTTTCAAACATAAGGAAAAAGTAGGTTCCAGTCACCGCTTCAGGTACCACCTCAAAATCCGGGGTTCTGAACTCAATTTACTTTGTGTGACTGGTTAAAAAAACCTCAGAGGGTGTGTAACGTTCCTGACGTGCACTTTCAAAGCATGCAAAAATGCAAAACATGCAAGAAAGCAAAGATGACTTTTCCCCTTTATTTTTTCTAGTTTAATCAGATGCTGCCTCAAAATGAAGTATTTCCTCAGTCGTTCCAGCCGGCGGGAGCCAGCCGCGCCCCGACGGCGGAAAGCCCAGCGCCCCAGCGGCCGTGGCTCTGGAGGTGCCCGGGTTGGAGAACGACTTCCGCAGTCGGCTTCGGGGTCCAGGCCCGGTGCAGACGACAGCCGGGTCCGAGCATCCGTGGGGACGCTGTGCGGCGCCTCCCCGTCGCTGCCTGAGCCCCGTGGACGAACATCCGCACCTCGGCCTCCTCGGCATCGCGCAGCTCCGAGCCTAAATCCGACTCCGCACCTCTGCTTTTTTATTTTACTCTTCAGGGTAGAAACGGAGCTCCCAGCCCGCTTTCTGCGGCTGCCCAAAAGCCCGGGCACGCAGGAGAGGAGCGAGGGCCCAGCCCCGCTTCCGACCGCCCCGGACTCCCGGCCTGGGGCGCGGGCGGGGAGCGCGGGCAGGGGAGGAGGCCGGGAAGCAGCAGCACCACACCGCCCGCCCGTGCAGGGGATCCGCGCGCCGTCCTGTGGGCAAAGGCGGGGCCCACGCCGCGTCACGTCCGGAGCGTCCCGCGCCCGCTCCGTCGGGGCCTCGGAAACTCGAAGGCACCGCCCACCCGGGGGCGACCTCCCCACCCAATTGGCTGAACTACATGCCAATCACTTCCGGACCCACCTCCCGGGCAGGCTGGGCGGGGACTTCAGCAGTTTCCTGGGCGTCCGTCCCCAGGCGTCGGGTTGCCGCGGAGATTCAGCGCGGCGAATCAGATGGAGAACAGCAGGGGGCGCCTGGTTTGTTCATCTTGTTAACGTGAGGGAAGTAAGTGTGAACAGCCCGTAAATTATCCAGTCGGTATTTTAAGTGACCTTGGCTTTGATGAAGCGATCTCTGCAAAAGGGTTGAATTTGCTTCTGTTTCTGTTTTCTCTTTCTTGTGCTGACGCGCAGCGCCGCTTGGAGGAACGAGGACCGGCTTCGCCTCTGCTGACGCCCTGTGCTGTCAGGCTGGCTCCTCCCCAGGAGCTACTGAAAGGAAGCCCCCTGTGTTCTTAGAAGGGTACTGACCACTTTCAATAGGAATCCTAGAGCTTGGCAGGTACAACAGTGGCATTATCTTCCTGAGAAGAAGCTATGATATTACTGCTTTATCTTAATACAAGTAATTTCCTCAGATAGAGACTTAGAATTTAATTAGGGCATAAGAGGGAGTCACTGAGCAGTAATCTAACATTTCCTCCTTTTTAATGGGAAACTACGAATCATTCCATGCCCTTTAAAATCATATCTCCCAAGCATTCTACTTATATATAACACGGGTTATGAAATTCCAGATTTCCAAGGAACAAACCAGTCTATTGTTATAATAATAACAACTAAATTCCCCAAACTTTGAATAAGTCTCTGGCATTGGGATAAGAGGTTTTTCCATAAAGTACAATTTATTTCTCACAATCCATAAGGAATTTGCTGTTGTTATCCCTGTTTTACAGATGATGAAACTGTGACTTGGATAAGGTAAGAAGTTAATATAACAAGCTGGAGATGGAAGTCTTTAGTCAAAACCAGAGTTCCAGTACCTGCTCTTAATTCTGCTGCATTGTGCTTAGTTTATATACTCGGAAATGCACCTAGCCAGTGCCAATGTGGATAACCCCAGCTAGTCTTGAATTGATACAGTGAGCATCAGTTTTCTCTTTGAGGTTAACATGGTTTGAGAGGAGGGACCAGGTTAATTATTAGCCACACCTTAGCTAGTGAGGCTAGCCTGCAAAAGCCAAGGCAGGGTTAATGTCTAGGATAAAATCCAAGCCAGACCTGATTTTCACGCTCTATTTACTGAGGAGATCGGAGTCCTTCTTTCAGAATCTCTGTAAACAGGAAGAATAAGTAGCTAATATATTAAAAGGGTCAGAACCTAGACATGCTATGCATGTTCACATTAGCGACCAGAGTCAGCTCAGATGTGTATTACATTAGTTTCCTGGCCCATCACGGAACAACCCTCAATTTACAAGCGTTTAAAGTATATCCTGAGCACTCATTTACTCAAGCAAGAGGGGAAACAAAAACACTGGAAGAGAAGAGGAACAATGAGATTCCTAGACCAGCGAGGCAGGGAGATATAGCGCTGGGTTCTACATCCCCTGGTCTGTGGTGCCATCGGATTCTAGGTGGTATAAATAAACTTTTATAAGAGAATTCTAACAGTTGTGTATTCATCTAATAGGTATGTGAGAAAACACCAGCATCTAAAACCAATTATTTCACAGGTATTATTTCTTAGGATACAGCTAAGTTTTAAAAAGTGAGCAAATTTAAATCCGATTTGAATAATAGCATCAAGTTAATAATACTGATAACAGTAAACAGATAGAGACAAAAATTAGAAGATGCTAAATATAAGAGATTAGAGTTTGGGAAATTTCAATCGCAGATGAATGACCATAGCATTTATCATATACTGATTTTGCCAAATGGTAGAATTCATATGTGGAAATGACTCCAGACTCCTGGGCCTGGTTTCTGGTTCTGAAATGGACTAAGCATTTGACTTTGGGTAAATCATTCCATGCTCTAATCCGAATTAAAAGGTTGAGACCAAATCAGGGGGACACTTACATGGACTGTAGGCCCCTAAGAGGAGTTTTCACAAACAATCTGAGAATCCATAGTTGATAACCAATGATAGAAGACCAAATTAATATATCTTACCAGGAAATTTAGGACTACTTCACAAGAGCATGGAGATGCTACCATGGTTACTTAGGAATTTAATTTGAACTGATTTACGCGAGAGCTCTGCTGAACACAGGGGTGCTTGCGCACTCACTGTACCCCCTTCAGAAAACAGACGAAGAAGCACGACTGCAATTAACATTTTTATATTGGCAATCCGTGCAGATGTTGTTGTTGCTATCCATGCAGCTTTTCCCTATGAGAGCATTTTACCTTTTACCCCTGTACTTTTTCCTGACCTAGAATATGTGTGCACAGAAGAACCACACTCATTCTAATGGTCTCACCTACGCAGGCTGATTTTGAAAAAGTAGATTTGTAGACAACAGTTTTTGGTGGAAATTATATTAATGATAGCAGTGACAGGAAGGATGCAAATTGCTCCTCCTGCCAATGTACTGCACAGCATGCGTGTGTGTGTGCAGCGGATGCTCTACTCAGCTCTTTGTAGCTATAATCTTTCAGTGTCTCTGAAAACTAAGTATGGGTAACTCCAATTTGCAGTTAATAAAACTGAAGGTCAAAGAGGTTGAGTTTTTTGCCCAAGGCACAGATTCATAAGTGACAATATCAGGATTCAAATCCAGAAGGTTTTGGTTTGGAAGTGCCAGCTATTTCTGCACTCTCATACAGGTGGAGAGCACCTCACTGATAGAGGAACGGGAGAAAGAATTGTAAGTAGCAAGTTCCACAGAGTTCACTTTAGGAAAGGTAAAGGGTCAGGCAAGGTCAGTGGTGCAGTGAATATAAGACCCGGTGTGAGTCACTGTCTGGATAAGCCTGAGAGCTGCTGTTAAATTTGCAGTTAGGATCTCATCGCTGTATCCTGTGCCGATAGCTGCAAAGATTTTTTCAGTAGTTAAACTACCACGACAATCCCAATCCCAGGATTCTGGGATCCCCACTCTTGTAAAACTGTCCAGGTTTAGTATTTTCTGCAGCATCAATTGGTTGTCATCCAACAATTTGACAACTTGATTGAGTGTGCAGATCTAGAAAGCCTAGGAATGATAAGTTGAATCAAACATAATTATCATATTTCCATAGTTGTTAACCCATCTCAGAAATGCCTATAAAACAAGACCAGCAGAAAAGGAGTATGGGGGGGTGACACCATTTAGATAGAGTGGCCTGAGACATGACTGACTTGTTTTCACTCTGCAGCGCTGGGGAAGGAAGGAAACTCAGTCATCCATTCAACATCTGGTAAGTTCCTATCAGGTGGAAGTTACCAAAGGCTGGAGAATGCCACTGCACATTACCAGAGGCAGGGCCGGGAAGCCCCAAGTAATAATCTAGACATTATCATCACCTGTTATAAAGACCGACTTATGCACAAAAGTGATGGAGTCCCAGCTTTCCTGCTTACCACCCAAGATCTTGAATAAGCCATGGACACTGCCAGGCACTCTCCCTAACTGAAAATGGGGACAGGAATGTGTCAAATCAGAGTAAAGGTCCAAAGCAACAATCCTTTCCCTCTGCTTTCTCTCCCTCATATCTACATAAAAGATTCCCAGTAAGCAAGTTGCTACCCAGTTTCCTACTGGGGTCTTCTTGAAGGGCAGGAAGCAAAAAGCAGCTGGATTCCTTTTCCGGTGCAATTTCTGGAATAGCCACTGCATGGTGCTAGACGGCTAATTCTATTTTTGTTTACAGGCAGGGGAAAAATTGCAGAACAGAGTGGAGTATGCTCTCTACATCAAGCTGCCAAAGAATTCTCTCCTCTTTGTTATTTCTAAGTATTTCCACAGCTTGGGTTTAACTCATAAAACGTTGTTGGGAAGGAGATTCTAGAAATCTTGAGAAAACATAAACTAAGGAGAAAATGGAAAAATGAAACTAAAGAGCAAGGTGGAGACTAGCAGGTTGAGGAAGGAGATGAGATCTGCAGAGTTCCACACGTGTGACTCTGGGCTATGATCCTAGTCAAGGGCAAATCCAACTGTCTTTGTACGTTAGAGGCGTGTGAATGGGGGTCCCTGCTGTTTCCACTGTCTCCTAATTAAAATGAGTCCCCATCCCTTTCCTGCCTGCAGGTCAGTGTTGAGATTGCCTGGCCTGCTGGCTGCTGCAAGGTCAGAGTCTGCAAAGGGCGGATCCAGCTGATCACATGTCGAGATCGGTGTCCTCCCGTCCTGTGAGGTAGACAGACTCTTGAGCAGAATAGGATTCTCTAGCCCAGACTCCGGAGCCTTCATAACCCTGCATGTCCTGCCTTCCCACTCCCAGCCATTCTTTCTTGCCCTTCAATGGCCTCTGAGCTGGCCTCCCTTCTTCCTCTCTGTAGCCCGCTCTGCATCTAGCTGTCTGAAAGAATGAAATTACTCTCCTCCTTAAACCCTTTAGTGGCCTGTCACTGTGTATAGAATAAAACCCAAGCTTCCCTGTGGATTACACAGCTATACCAGATCTAGTCTCCCCTTGCCTATGGCAGATGCTGCTGTTTCCCCATCTAGTAGCCTGTGGATGCTTCCTCCTTCCTTATGACCAGAACTCCAGGTGTGTGCATGTGTGTGTGCCTGTGTGTGCGCCTGTGTGTGTGTGTGTGTGTGTGTGTGTGTGCGCGCGCACTCGCGCGCACCTGAATGAGCTCAGTTACAGCCTCAACTCTCCAGAACTTTCTGGAGTCAGGAGTAGCCACATGACCCGTTTCTAGCTAATGAAATATAAGTTGAGACTGCTGGTAGATGGCCTCCTGGGAAAGCTATTTTAAAAAAAGACAGACGCAGCTTGCATGGGTCTTTACCCTTTGCCTTTCTCTCTCCTCCCATACCTGCAGTCAGGGCAGTCTTTCCGTGGCAGTGAGGACAAAGCCTGCATGCTAAATATAGAGCCGCACAAAGATAAGAGGACGCTGAGACCCCAGTAGCATGGAATGTGATACCAGCTGGGGCTGCCTACTTCTACTTCTGCCTAATGTGATAAAAATACCTGTCTCTTTGGTGACGTGGCTGTAGTCTGATTTTTGTTTCAAGTTCCCCAAAATGATCTTAGGTGATATCGCTCTGATTTTATGTTCCCTATTTTGCCCTTTTCTCACCCCATGTGTGCTGTGTGTCCCAGACCTTCTCTTTAAATCTAAAAGACCTACTTTCCCAGTTCCTGGGAAGATTGTCAACCGAGAGCTCCTAGCTCTGGGACTTCTTGGGGCACTGACTCATGTGAAGAGGGCTATCTTGTTCAGACTAACACTGGCGTTCTGGAGGAAATGTATGTAATCGCCAAGAGGCACTGTCTCCTCCAAAAGAGATAAACATGAAAGACTGACTCAGTTTCAAAGCCCTATGAAAGACTGAGTGAGACCTTGGCTAAGACTGTGCCAGAGCCACAACTACTCTCTTCCCAAGCCTGCTTTCCTTCCCTTCCTTTTCCTTTGTTTTCAAGGGTATCTGTCTCAAAGGTGCTCCGAACAAAGCTTCCCTTCTAAAGGAGTCCAGTGTCACGAGTTGGTGCCAGTGAGGTCCGAGAAACAGACACTGAAGAGGGGATCTGCACCTGGGTCACCAGGGTGGCAGTGGCAGTCAGTGAGGTCAGTGAGGTCAGTGACCAGTGCTGGTCAGTGAGGCACAGCCACCCCATGGCCACATCCCAGGCGGAGCCACCCAGAGGCTGTGGTCGGACAGAGCAGGTGAGTGGGCCATGGGAGGCACAGCAGGGGCAGCAGCTCAAGGACACCCTTCCCCTGAGGAGCCCATCTTCTAGGACTCAGGGCACTGTGTAAACCAAAGTCATTTACTGATGCTGTGTCGGTGACACATGGAATACAGGGTCCCTGCTTCTATCACACCACATGGCACACTTATGCTTCACATCTCCACAACAGTGGGTTTTGCAAGTTTGGAGGTCCTGGTTCCCAAAGGTGAAACTCTGCACCAAAACAACACAATTTGGACACATGTGAATACTCATATCATTGTCCTGGCAGGGTGATCCATGCCATTCACCAACAGGAAGAAGGGCTGTCACACATGGAGAGGAGGAGTATGTTTGGCATACATCTCTGAATCTTTCCCAACTCTTCCCCTTCCCACAAGCTAGATCCAAAGGCTTTTGAGCCACATGGCCAGGTAATGTCATGGTAATGACCCCACTTCTGCTACCAAATTTTTGTGTTAGTTGCTTTTCTCTCGTTGCTGAGACAAAGTACCCAACAATGAGAATTATAGGGGAAGGGGCTTATTTGGCTTACAGTTCACAGAAGTTTCAGCCCACAATTGGCCAACTCCAAGGCAGGGATGACAAACAGGCATGGCAGAGTAGAAACAACATGGCAGGCACAAGGTAGCAAAGGCAATAAGAGAGTTTTTTTGAGTGTTCAAGTATTTTATTAAATCAGACAAGGAAGCTCCATATTGCCACACATACAGGTTGTGGACATTAATCAGGGCACAGGTCTTGTTTACAGGAGGGCAGTGAATCTACAATGTCCAGAGCAATCAGAGAGCAAACGGCAAGGCCACGTGAGTACTAGGACAGTCAGTCATGGCAGAGGTCACAGTTCAGCCTTCACCTTCAAAACAAGCATCTTAACCAGGAAGACCAACAGGCTGTCACTAGTCAGATACTTTGTGTTCTCCTTCAGGAACTCAAAGCCTTTTACAACTGACTTGTTTGCTTGGAAATAAGTCATCCTTAATCATAGAAAAGGGTTAGCTTTTTAGAGACTTACTACAGTAAAGTATATGACCTTGTTTCACATCGTGCCTTGAAAGTCACTGAGCTTTTTTTCATTTAGCAACACTGAACATCAGCCCAGTACAAAACATTGTGAAGATTAGAGACTGAATAGTGACACAATTCAGTGGGGGCTGTGAAGTAATCTAGGTCTACTGTAACTTAGGTAAGTGACACAAATTTAAGAATGTACTGACTTTTCATCTGGGTGGTGATTTAGAACTTTCCTAGACCAACAGCTGCTTGTCAGGCTTACCATGGTGGCAGAGTAGAGGATAAAGCCTTCTCAGGGAGCCTCAAACTGACTTGTGCTTATCTGCAGAACCCCTGCCACAGAACCAGGAGGCAGTCTCCCTGCCCCTTTTATCTTACTCAGACTACTTAGGGCCGGCAGCACTCACACCCTTAATCCTAGTGCACTTGAGCCTAGCATTGCATCATGGATCAATTCCAGCTTCACACACTCTAGATCAAGCCTATGACCACATGAGGCTTTGGGAGGACATCTAGACCCAAACCATAACACCATTCATACACTCCCTTTTCCCAAATGCCCTGCTGCCTCACCGTAAAGCACCAGAGTGCATTCTTATGCTGTGTTTTTATGCCCTGTGCCTCCTGTCATACACTGTGGGGCCATATTTAAGTGAAAAAAAGGCTACTTGAACTCAAGCATTGTGACATTCTAACAGTGAACAGGACAGCTGAGCAAGCCAGCAGCTACAGGGTGACTAGCCCTTGCAGTGTGAACTTGCAGGACAAAAGATGATTTGGCCCCAGGCAGGCTAGAGCAGGACAACACAAGTTTCCACCAAACTCCTCAGGGTGGTGCACAATTCACAACTTATGAATTACTTATTTCTGGAATTTTCCATTTAATATTTTTCAGGCCACAGTGGACCATGGGTAACCATGGAAAACAAAACCATGGGTGTGGGGGCACTAGTGTGTGTACAAGAAGCATGTACCTCATTGGGCTCTCTCACTTCTTCCTCTTCAATTCCAACACAGAACTTGTGAAAATATGTAATTCTGGTGAATTGGTTATTTACTTAACAATAGATGTCTCCTCCACTAAAATATAAGTTACACAAGACCAAGGATTATGACTATGTCCCTACCTATAGCATAGTGCCTAGAGTTCCAAAATATTTACAGAAGGAGTCATTTAGGAGCTCCAAAAAGTCAGTTTAATGTTTAACTCAGAAATATTTAAAAGGAGAATCACTTGTCTTAATACAGTGTCTCTCTCCTCTCCTGAAGGAGTTGTGTTCTGTTAATATCCACTGTAGAAGATGGACTTTCAGCAGAGGCCCTCTCTGTCCACTTATATTACTCCAGGAAAACATCTTCCAAGCAAAAGGTAGAGAGAGTCAAGTTCTGCTTTCTCAAAGGACAAAAAGCAAAAAAGAATCTACAGGTACTTCTTAGAACACAGGAGACATCATAGGTAAGAGACAATGGTAGGATTATAAAGACATTCGGTTCTAATCCTAACTTTCTTCTGTAAAATGATGATTATAGTTTTGACACTTCAGAATTTCTAGGAGGGCAATAATGAAATACAACCTGTATGTGGAAAGGGTAATGGGAGTTGCCAGGACCCCTGCAGTGGTCCTGACCTCCCGAGAGCCAGTCCGACATCTGCGAGACAGGAAAGTGGGAATTAAAAGAAACACAGAGACAGAGACTTGAGAGAAACTGAGTCTTGGGCTTATCTGAGCCGCTCTGGGGAGCAAAGGCAAAAGGCTCTCAGGACATCCAGTGTTTATTCATTACAAGTGTGGGAAGAGGGGAAACTGGACAGGCCTTGGACACCTGCTGATAACAAGTGCCAAGCAGGCAAGACTGTAGAATGAGGCCACAAGCACATCTTTGCTGAAGAGAACATACGGTTAATTCAGAGGGGAGCATTTAGCTGGAGTCAGTTGACCTTGACTGGGAGTGAACTCAGCCAAGCTCTGCTACTTCCAATGTGACACAGCCGAATTATGGAGGCACAAGGAGCTTGTGCCACTGTAGCCTGCTAATACTAGCCAGAGGTGTCTGCTACACACCTACAAAACACTGATGTGAGGTGCATTGAAGGTGCTCAACATGTGTCAGCTTCCTGCATCTTCACTACTTCTGTCCACCCACTGGAGAAATACATTAGTAACAGCCTTCAGAGGATCAAGGGTAAAGGGACAGCATTGCGCTGGCATGGACTATTTTAACTGCTGTGGACAGGATTATCAACTAACAGATCATTTATCACTTTTCATCTCTATAGTTTGCTCAGTTCTCTAGTAAATACTACACATGATCCTGCCCTTAGGAACTTTAAAACCTAATTGTGGAAAACACCTAGAGAGAAATAAAACACTAATAAGCTATATGCATTTTAATAAAGGAGGCAGGAGGACTGAAATGTCTGAGGTTTTGTTTATAAAAATGGTAAGAAGCACTGGATACACAAGTTCACTTGGATAGCTGGAAACACTGGGCACTTTGACAGCCACTTTTGGCTACTGTTTGGGAAATCCACCTAAGAAATGAATGAAATTCTGATTTAACAATGTGCCCTTTTAAGACCACAGTGCATTTTAAGGAGTCTGTCTGCATAAATTCCCAACTAAAGAAAGATCAAACTTTCCATGACCTGACTTCTCAGCAGAGTGCTTCATTATAGACCCTGGGAAGCTCAAATGGCAGGCTAATTTTTCTTCTTCCCCCAAATTGAAAACAGCTTGAGCTCTCTAAAATCCTTGTCATCTACCAAGGAAGACAGAAACTAAAGCGAACAACCTTATAACAAAATAGCAGCAGGGTTGGCTCACAGAGAAATAGTGAGGACCTGGAGGGATGCAGCAGAATACTATTTCTGCAGCAATGTGACCTTGAGTCTCCTTGCTCTGGTCCTGTCGTATCATGTAAAGGAGAGAGAGAGAGTTAAAATTAGAAAAGGCATTTTGGTGCCTCTCCTTCCAGCCTGCTTTCTGAGAATACATCTTGTTAGACTAGCAGGACCTGGGGCAGGGAAGGAAGATGCAGTGAGTTTCCACGACATTGGGCTGGACGTACCATGCAGCAGCCTGGAGGGGTCCCACTGAAGGTGCAGCCCCAAGGGCAACAGTCAGCTGCAGTCACCAGTCAGCTAAAACCTGTGGTTCTAAAAGTGGGTTCTGCTGAACCCATTTCTAATTTATTAGCAGATGATAGAGGCAAGGAATCAACAAATCATACATTCTGCACCTTTCAGTTCCCAAAGCACAATTTGTCATTCTAATATTTTAAT
Organism: Heterocephalus glaber; assembly: GCF_000247695.1. Next base: position 2,659,853 of record NW_004624888.1, read on the forward strand.
TGTGTTTCTGAAAAATGGGTACCACTGCTTTAAAAAAGATGAGAAGTCATAGTACTAAGTGATTTATGAAAAGTCCTGCAATTTTAACAGAATCTATGAAATTGGGAGAGATTCTAATGCAAAAGACAAAAAAAAAAATGCCTAATGTTCCCCCAAAGAATGGAATTCGTCTGGAATTCAGCTTCTTTTCCTGTGAGGTGGCATTTTCCTCATTGCATTTAACTTCCCATGATCCAGAGGCTTGATTATAGCTTTCAGTGTTAGAAAGGCAGACGTTTGTTTGCTAAAAGGACAGCATAAATGGAGAGGGAAATTTTTACAAGTGATTTGACAAAATATCATTGAAATCTTAATTTGTTTGATAATGATTCATTCTTAATATTCAGTTTGGGGTAGGAATGAATTGGTCACACATGCACTTGAAAATCCACAAGACCACATTCACAATGTTGACAAAAGAGGCATCCAATAAAATTCACAGCAGACATCTACTACGGGGACAAAAAGGAAGGCTGTGCAGGAAGATAGAAGAAACAGGAAAAAGGAAGAGGGAAAAGAAAGGGGGAGAGGAAAAGAGGGCAGAGGGAAGGAAAGAAGGGAGGGAGGGAGGGAGGAAGGGCAAGGACGATGGAAGGAAAAGAAAGCTGGAAACAGCCTAGGGAAACCGACTCGCATGGCGCCATTTTTCTGAGAGCTCTGGGTACTTTCGTCTTCCCTGTCCGCTTTCCCCTTCAGGCTGAGCTCCTGCTGCTCAGTCTTCTGGACAGGAACGTCGTCGGAAGGCAGCCATGGTGGTTGTGAGAATGAGTAAACGAGGAAAGGAAAGACAGTGAAACAAAAGTAGGACTTGTAGGAAACCTCCCCAACCAGATCAACTTTGTCCTCAGCAAATAAGATTTACAGCAAAGGCTGATAATTCTGAGATTAAGAGGGAAAAAGGAGTTAGGAGAAAAGGCCTTGTGTAAAATCACTTTTGTCCATTACTTCAGTCAGATGGAGTGAGATTTCTTCTAGGCCATGACAAGTCCCAAAGCCCATGGAGACTCTGTCTGCCTTTTACAGGGCTACCCGCTCCCTGAGGGATAAAACCAAACCTTTCCATGGTCTCCAGGCTCCAGTATGGTGTAGGCCCTGCGTCTGAATTAAATAAAGTAGTTAACAACTAATGTTGGCCCGATAGATAAGAAAATAATTATTTCTATCAATGAGTAAGAGATACACAGTGCACAGAATCTCTTAAATTAATTCTACAAAACAAACATTCTTTTTCTGTGTGTGGTTTTCTTTTAGTACCGGGGATTGGACTCCGGTCCTTGAGCTTGCACAGCAGGTGGTGAAACCACTGAGCTAAATCCCGGGCCCCAAAACTATCATTCTTAATTTAGTTAAATACACAAATGGTTTCCACAGTTACACTATTTGACTCTCTTTGCAAGAACCATGTCCTGTTAGAAAAAAAAATGTTAGCTCATGTGGGCTCTATGATATTTTCTAAACTCTGTTCAACTACAAAACAAAGCCTAAATTTATCCAACAAACATTTTTCAAGCACCCATCAAGCGGGCAGTTTCAGGCTGCACTAAGCAAGACCATCTATGTCTCATAGAGCTTCCAGATGTTAAGCAACTAATTACCTAATCCATCACTTGATTAAAATTGTGATGAATCCTTGTGATCATTTGGATATGGTCTGAATGAGTCCACAAGTGTTTGTGTGTTGTAGTTTCTTCCCCAGTGTGAGGTAAAAAGAGCGTAGAGGCTTCATCTGTGGATGAGATTTGAGATGGAGCCTTTGGGAAGCGATTAGGATTCCATAGGTCAACAGGGTGGAGCCACCACGATTAATCCTGGCACACATACACCCCCTCTCTGACCATGTGAGACCCTGCTCCTTGGGACTGCTGGCAAGAAGACTGCCCCTAGACGTGTCCCCTTGACCTTGGACCTCCAAAACCATGAACCAAAACCACCAACCTCCTTCTGTAGAAGTTACCTAGCCCGTGGCATTCAGTTATTAGCAACAGCAGGTGGGCTGACACAGTGCAACTATGCTAACGTGTAGAGTGCTATGAGAGTATATAGGTTAGAGACCTCGGAACTCCTCTGAGAGAAAAATGATGCTTAAATCTATAGTGGAGGTTAAGGAGAAGTTACCTATGTGAATAGGGAGAGGGGGAGTAGTTTCCAGCAAGCTTATTGAAGACCGCAGAGTGGGAGGGAGCAGAAGATGCTGGCAGATCCAAAGGAAGTCAGTGCAGCTAAAGGGCACTAGCAAGGTAGGGAACACAAGGCGTCCAAGTCGACAGCAGAGGCTGATAGCATTTCAGAGAAGTGGACTTGGTTTCTAACTGAGCCCCGAATTGCTGAGAAGAGCTCCTTCAGAAGGGTCGAAGTCCTGAGCATGGGACGTGGCGTGGCCGACTGGGGATAAAAATGCTTATCCTTTCTAAATTCCTTCTCCCATCCTTTACTCCTTGCTCACCTTTAACATGTAAAACGACACATTTCCAGATGAAAGGTACATTCTTAAGTGATGACTGAGTTTATCAATGTTCTTTCTTCTGTGGAGGGGACAAAGTGAAGCTCACAGGCGACTGGAGCTATAATGGCCTAGGAATTGTGTCCCAAGCCTATAATTCAATGCTGCTTTAAGAAGAAACCAGTGCTGTAGTCAGACCTTTGGAGAAAATAGTAAATTCAGTACAAGTAAATAGGTTTCCTTACTGAGAGTCTTCACAGTACCTTTGCTTTTCTACAAGTCAGTGCTTCTTACCAACCTTAGCCAGTTTTACCCCGAGCTCCAGGATCTAGAGTGACGTGAACGTCAAGGCCTCCACCTCATGGAACTTGGTCTCTGTCCATGGACTGTGGTCCCTCAGGAGGGAAGCAATTGGCCGGACTTCCCAAACTTGCTGAGTGTGGAGTATTTTTTTCAGCAGAGAATCTCACAATATAGTATTTGAAGAAGCAATGCCAGACATCCCCAAAATACAACTCAGACTGTTATTTGGGAAAGTACTATTAAAAATGTACTAGGGGCTGAATCCGATGGCACATGGTGGGGCGGCCTTTTTAAAATAAATCTGAAAGCAGCAAGCTTAGAAAACCCTGTGCACCCAGGGGAAATGCCAGATCCAAGAGAGCATGGCGGAGCTCTCACGGTGAGGACAGAGGCACATGTCCGCATCCCCACCCGGGGGCACAGCAGCGACTCTCTCCCACATGATTTGGACTTCATGCCAGTCATACAGTAATTGGGTCTATAGTGCTGTCTATTTTGATGGGTTTTTAATTCAAAGAAAGGTGTCACTGTAGATGTGAGGCTGATTAAGACAGCCATCCCTTCATCCTGAAAACCAATGCAGATTCTGAAAGTTGTTAACAGAGTCTGTGTTTGTGTTGATGTAAAACTAATAAAAACTTTCTTCTCTTTTCTGGCCATCTCTAAGCCAAGATCTTCTCTGAAGTGCACGTCCAGGAGCAGAAGCACTGACTTGGTATTGCAGGGGAGTTGAGGACTGCATGGCGCCATGCAGGTTTCATGTTGTTTAGGTTCATTAAATTTCATCAAGCTTGATGCTGAGCTCAATGGGAAGTTCTTCTTTCCCATTCTAAAATACAGCAGAGAGTAATTAGTCAAGAAATTTGCTGATCTTGGGACAAGTGGAGACCAGAAGATGGCTTGTCTTTCTGCTCTAGTTTCTCAGATTTCCCTCTTGATGAATTACTTGACTTTCAAGAATATTTTTGGTAGATCCTGATGATTCACATCACATTGAGGTATTGTGCTCTGATTTTATTTGGAAGGATATAATAGATGACCCTTTTCAGATAAATGCATAGAAAGAAGCTGTCTTGGTACATAAAGGCTACTCGGGAATGCTTATTAAATTGTTTAATCTTGTTAGTGACAAATGTTTCCTGTGAGTCATTTTCCCTCTGCTGACAATGTCTTCCTAAGCTACTCAAGTCAAAGATCAAATCAACCGCTCTGGTTCCCACCTTCAAATCCACTTTGAAGGGAATTAGCATTATCAAATAACTCGACAGGAGAAATCACATCTGAACAAACTGTATAGGAAAATTAATATTGGTTCAGAGCATTATATCCATGTCAAGCGGGTGTGGGGCCTGCCGCCTGGCACTGAGACAAAACCCTCATTGAAATATTTTCTCCAGCCTTCCTACCTCTTTCATCGTCCTGTAAACTCTAATGTGTTATTAACAATAACCTTGGCTATGAGAATGACAAGAATGCAAAACCAAAATGTTGTTCCTTTTCCAACAAAAACTGCACCTCGGGCCAGGGATTTAGCTCAGTGGCACAGCGCCTGCCTCTCAAGTGCAAGGTCCTGAGTTCAATCCCCGCTGCCAAAAAAGAGAACTGCACGTCACCAGCAGGACCTGCACTGCAGACCTGGATAACTTCCAGCCGCTCTCCTATCTTCTCTCCAAGAACGGGTGCTTCCCTTTATTTTCACCCACCAACTTCATCCTCTCCTCGTAAGGAGAAGGTTTCCTGTATTCCTCCATGCAATCAGAGCAGGATGGCAGCCTTGACTCAACTCCAGGCCCAGCCCTAGCCTGCATGGCCTCTCCCAGGTTCTCAGCCTACTTCCCACCATCTAGAGCACCCTCAGCTATGGCCAGGACAGGCCGTGTGTGCTCTGTGCTGACCGCAGAGCCAAGGTGTGCGCAGCAATCTGTGTGCCCATGGCCCTTTGTGTGCCTTTTCACATCTAAATTCCAATGCACCCCATGTCATACTCAGAGTCCTATCTCCCATAATATAGGATGTGCACAAGTAACGTAAATCAAAGAAGACCTAAAAATCATGTGACTTCTATCAGGATACATTTATAAACGTCCACCGGAGAAATCTTGCCATAGCTTTTCCCCTAAACTGGTAATTCTAAGCATATAGCCCTTGAATTTTAGGGTACATGACTGCCCACCTCCATCTCGTCAGAAATTGGAGTCCTCCTGCTGTGTCTCAGATCGGCTAGGCAGGTCTGCGGAGAACATCAGGAATAAACATGTCTGCGTGCTCTCCAGGTGACCTAGAGGTCGGTGGGCCGCAGTCTGAGCAAATGGAGAGCAGATTCAATACTAGAAAAAATGAGCGAGGACTAAGATTAGACAGCAGGGTCTTCTGTGGAGGGACAAACCCAAGGAAAGTCATTTACTGTTTCTGGGGCAAACATTTCCTCAGTGTAAACTTTCTCAACAACCAGAAGAACCACCACACCCACAGTCGTAAATCGGACTTCCGCACTGGATTTCTACTACTGTACTTAACACCTTGGGGCCCTGTGGCCAGAAATGTCCAGTTACTCTCATGAAAGGGTGTACAGGCTTCCGTTTCAGAGATGAGGATTTCTAACCCAGGTTGGTAACACCTTGCCTACAGCTGCCAGGCAGGTAACAAGTGCAGGTAGCTGTTGCTCATTTGGGCTAAGAATATGAAGTCAGCTTCCCAGATAGACGGAGCTCAGTTATCCTCAGAGATCAGCTGAACCCTAAGAATTGCGATTGTGGTTTCAAACACCTGTCCAAGGCAGAACACAGACGTCCCACCAAAGATGGCGTTAATGAGCTGCCCTCGGTGCTGATGGTTTCATTCTGCTTAGCTTTGATAGGCGTTTACCAGCAGCCCAAAACGTCAGAGGCAGGCTGTTCCCTGTGAGGGAGGCGTGCGCCGCACAGGTTCTGTCCCCTCTCTTTAGGCACTAGGGCAAGTGGAAAGGAAAAGTGGAAGAGATTTTCTTTCCCTCCTGTCCCTCTCCCCCTCCTCAATTCTCCCCTCTCTTCCTTTGGCTGCCCTTCTCTTCCCCCTCCACCCCTCTTTTGTTTCTTGAACAACTTCTTAGAAAGTTTCTTAAATTCACTGATTCATGTGTATATTCAAAAATATTATCGCCAAACTATCAACACACCGTTTTCATTATTATTTCCCAGGAGCTCTGCTAAATGGTACCCATAAAATAGGGTACAGAAACTAACACAGCCTCTGTGAGAAAGAAAAGTGAGAAAGGCAGATGCGACAATAATCCCACACGCAGTATAAAATGATAAGTGACGTAAGCGCTACTGAATAGAGTTGCCATGCTACAAAATGTACGAAGTGGGAAACGGCCCTGGCAGAGGCCAGCAGAGGTGGCAAGATGGTAAAAGAGTGGGAAGAACCAATGAAAGGAGAGGAAGAAGGAGGAATTTTGCAAAGCTCTTGGGGTGGGGGTCAGGTGAGGGAGAATCAGGGTAACTCAGAAATTAACAAAGACTCCTGACCAAGAAGCGGGACCAAGGGTGTTGTGGGTTGACTTGTATCTCCCTAAAAGTTATGTTGAATCCTTCGCCATTGCCTCGGAATCTGACTATAGTTGGAAATAGGCTTTTTGCAGGTGCCATTAAACTGAGCCCATACACGAGTAGGAGGCCCTTAACCCAGCATGCGCAGTGTCCTGTGGAGCAGCCGGAAGGAGAGACAGAGTGAAGCTGAGGGAGAGATGGAGGTAAGCTTCATATGCAGGGAGTGTCAGGCACCCTGGGAGAGGCAGGAAGGACCTCTCCTCTAGAGCCTTGGGAGAGAGCCTGGTCTAACCAACAGCTTGAATCGGGACATCTGACCTCTACAACTGTGAGAGAATCACAGTTTTAAGCTAGCTGGTTGTTGGAATTTGCTGCACAGTGTGGGGAAACTAACACAAGTGTGAAGTATGACAGGCTCAAACCAGGCTCGAAGCTCTTCTGAAAGGTCTTGGCAGCAATTGTAAGCCAAATAGTCTTGTATTGTTTTTATTTGTTATTGTTGCTGTTTTCAGCAAAGAGGCATCTATAACTGGGTAGCCTGTGGTCATGGGACTTCATTAGCAAATGAATTGGAGGATGATGCGGACGATAGGAAACCAACATTCTAAGTCATTGATTTCAATACAGCCACCAAACTCGATCACCAGCTCCTTTCCAACTACCGAGATCACCATTTTCAGTAACACAGGACACCTGGAACCACTGTTCTGGCTCTACTCCAAGGACCGCTTCTAAGAAACTCATTTAAGAAAATGCTCAGGGTCACAATAACATTTGGAAGTCCTAGGTTTCTTGAGAGCTTTCTTTTCACTTGGAAAATCACAATGTGAGTCTCTGGGATTCTGCCAATAAAGACAGAGTTTAGGCACAGTTATCAAATGTGTTTGATTATGAAATATACTTGGGCCAAACCAAAACCAGAAGTAAGTGGGAATACCTATTAACATTCTAAAGAATTCACTTTTGAAAATGCAGAGATGTTTTTAAGAATAATCAATTACCCCAAAAAATATGCATTGGTGGTTCAGTGGTAGAATTCTCACCTCCCATTACCCCAAAACAACAACAAAATATCTCTTCAAACCCTCACCCAAGTTTTGGGACTAGGAAATTCTACCCAGTATTTATTTGAAATCTTGCTATTCAGTTGTTCTCTTTACTGTGTTGTTGGCCCACTGGGGATAACTGTTTCCAGTCTGTGAAATTATCATTATTTTGAAGCTCACACCTTCCTTCCCATTCTCCTCTCCCACCTGACTCTCATTTCAAAGACATGAACTCAAGAAACTCTAAAGGCCAGATGTGAAGCAAATATGAAAAAAAATTAAAAAGAAAATACTTATGAACCATTTTTAAAACCATGATACATGCAAATCTGATTTGAAATTCATAGCCCCAGACTTCAAACTTGTGGTCATTATCACCAATACAGGGATGATATACTATGTAGGAAGGGACGAAGGAGTCATTTGGTGCAATAGTCTCACCGTGGTTATAAGAACCGAAGGCCCAGATAACCAAGGGGGCACACCCAGGCCACAGCTGACTGGCTCACCCAGCTGGAAGGGCTGAGGTCGAGGTTTCCCTTCCAACCTGACTTCTTCTGAAATATATCTTCTGGGGCTTTAAGTAAACATCTTAAACTTCTGATATTTAAATCCAGACATTTATAGTTACTTTAAAGATCACTGAAAAGGAAATCTAATGAACTCAACTATCTCAACCACATATCTCTTCTCTGTGAGTGAAGCTAACCAAGGCAACTTTTAAAAACGGGGAGGAAAAACCTATGAATAGTAAAAACAATGCCCTATAATTGTTGCTTCATGCTCTAGTTCTCCGTGCACTGTGTAAATGATGTTCTTGAAGTTACCAAACACATAATACTCTCTTTTGACATTTTTATATGTTTATTATGAATTCTCCATTCTTGGTGGAAGATTTTTTCCTCTCAATAATAAGAAGTAAAGACAACGTCTTTGGCGCACACCTGCCTTGGCTCTTCTGTTTTGTTCTCGCTCCTTGCCTTGCCTCAGCCTGTGTGGTTGCAGGTAGAAAGATCACCCCACCCCTGCCACCCTTGGGGCAGGAAAGTCAGGCCTGGCCCTCCCTGCTCCTCACACTGTGGGCTTCTTCAGATCCCTGGTAAGGGATTTGTAGAAGTGGATTTCAGATGCGATGTCACTGCTGCCCCTCGGAGGTACCTGTTTTGCGGACTGGATTCTGCCCAAAGCAATAGCCTTTCAGACAGGAGAGGCAAGTGGAAAGAGGATGTGGGTCGGCACTGCAGGTGACCCATGTGAGCCTCAGCTGGGACAAGGATGATGTCTCCCCTCTGTAGGACACGTCCTCCACACCACACCAGCTTCCTTACCTTGTGCTCAGCAGGAGAAACAACACTCTTTCCTAAAATACGGGGGCAGACAGGTGAAGGGAACTCCTGAGAAAGTCTTCAGTCCCCGTTTCTCTTTCTAAGGAATTTTAGGGATAATTTTGGCTCTATACAATATTCTCCTTATTAGCTACTTTTGGATCCTAATATGTACCCCAAACACATACTCTTCCAAGCATAATTCTATCAAAATTAAACAGGAATGATGCCAACTGGAGACGTCCAGGCTTTGATATTTCCAACCAGCCCCACCAGCTTGTGCAGTTTCTCCACTGCGGGCAGCACACGGATAACCTCCCATCTGGGCCAAACTACAAAAGCACATTTCATTCCCGGTGTTTTCTCATTTCAGAACGCAGGTGAATCTTTCAGAACACTTTGGGAGCTGCCTTGCAATGCTGTCATGCTCCTGATAATAAGAAATACCACAGAAAAGTCAATATCGTCCCTCCAACTCAGGAGACAGCTTGATGTAGACAAACATTGAGAAACAGAAGAAAAAAAGTGGTCTGCGATCATCAAGGTCCCACCATTGGTTTGCAGGACAACTTGGATGGGCTTCTCGTCTCTCCTCATCTATAAACCAAGAGTGATGAGATGGACTCGAAACGAGGCTGGGAGAAGCAGCAAGGCTTGCAGAGCCTGTCCTCCCTGCTGGCCCATCAGAGCCCTCGGCCCATACTGCCTTCCTTTCTCTTCTCTGTGCCCTCTGAACTGCAGCACATCTGGAGTAGCTTCAGAAATCCTATACCTCCATGTGTCCGAAGGAAAGCTCTTTGAGAAAGTTTAACCTAAAAGAATCCGTCACCCCAAAATGGCCCAATATCAACGGTTGAATAAGACACCACTATAGCAGAAGGGAGAAATGCAGAGTAGACAGCAAAGGAACACCGCAGGGGGTCATGCAGGGGGCTGCAGCCCTGAATAAGAGCTGATGACAAACTGAAATGTTCGGCTCTGCATGCAGGCCCTGCCACTTCCACTGTTACCTACAGACACAGGGGTTGTGGGGAGACTGGACAAGACTGAAAGCCAACACATGTGGTGGTTAACGGCAAGGGTTTGGAGACAAACAGAATTACCCTCTGTTCCCGGCTCCACCCTGCACTCGTGTGGAGCCTTGCACGAGCCATTTAACCTCTGTTACAAGGGTGACAACATACTGGTATCTAATTTATAGGTGGTTGTTGTGAGTATAAATATTGTAAAGAACACGTAGTGCTCTGCACAGTATCAGCCAAGTAGCAACTGTTCAATAAACATTATCAATTATTATTGTTCTTTTTTCTAGGCATTTAAGGTCAAGTGTGATTCACTCCTAATCACAGAGCTTCAACCTTCCAAAGCTCCAAAGGCATAGCAGGAATCCAATGCTTGGTCAAACAAAAGGAGAGGAAATGTCCATTCCTGAGGATCTCCCTCCTCTGTTAAGCACTCAGGAGATGATAAGGTGGTACCAGGGGTGGGACAAGGTCTGCCCTCTTCACACCCTAAGTATTAAAACTCCGGAGAGCACGCTCATTTTAACTGTCAGTCTCCTCGAGCAAAACCCAGCGACATAGCTCTATAACCAAAGGGGACCCTAGGTGCTGTGCTACCTTTGTACCTGCCCACTGGCTTGCATAACAGTGGAAATCAGTACTTCTCAGCGTTGTTCTTTTTTAGATACCTAGAAAAGAGGGTAAGCCTGGATTTCTGCTAAGTGACAAGTATTTAAAGTGAAATCTACCAGATATACCAATAGTTTCCTCGGTAAAAATTAAGTGCTTTTTTCAGAGGATCCTGTTTTTCTTTACTCCATAGGGACATTTGACAGGAAGCCATACTATCATTGTCTTGCAAAGACGGGACATCTTAGTCTCAATGTGGAACAGGACAAGATCAGCAAGTGAGATAAGTGTGACGTTGAAGGATACCAAAGGGAAACATCTCCTGCAATACTCCTGTGTTTCCCAGGGTTTCCAGCCGGGAAAAAAGACCCCCGAGGAAGAAAACTGACGACCGAGCTCAGATTCAAGTGGGTAGCTCTGCTGATCCCAGCTGGAGGTTCCAGTAGTCAATAACTGAAAACACTTTCATAATTTTACATTATTTTCAGCAGTCATATATAGATACACATGTATACACATGTAGGCTAAATAACATGTAACTAGAATACTGTGAAGCTATATACTTGATAAAATTTGAATTAAATATGAACAGCAGGTCTATTCATAATTGCTGAAAACTGGAAAGAATCCAGATATATTCCAGCTAGAGATAAGCAGAGTGTGGTAATCCAAGTAGTGGAATACTACACAGCCATACAAAGAGACAAAAGCACATCCCTGTCATCCCAGCACTTAGGAAATTTGAGGTAGGAGGATTACAAGTTTGAGTCCCAGCTGGGCAACTCCAAAATGGATGATAGCTCTTGGCAAGCAGGAAGAAAATGTTCAAATGGGAAGGGGAACGGAGAGGGAGAGGGGAGAGGCAGAGAAGGGAAATGGAAAAAAGGGAATAGAAGGAAAAAATGGAAACAAAACTTTTATAAATGAGGGGAAGAGGGGTTGAAGGGAGGGGAGGGAGATGGGGAAAAAAGAATGGAGATCTATCACATACAGATGCAAATTCCCTATGCTGAATGTGATCACTACGTATATCAAAAGTATACCAATAAAATTAATTTTAAAAATTAAAAACTAAAACGCATTCTGATTTCAGAGATGTTAAATGTGAAAAAAAAAATAAAAATAAAAAAGGCTGGGGATATAGCTCAGAGGTAGAAGGCTCTAGGTTCAATCCCCGGTACCACAACACAACAAAACAAAACAAAACGGATGAACAAACTGGTAATACACATACCTCATGGGTGAATCTCCAAAGCGGAGGCCTTGTGAAAGGCTCTAGGAGTCTATGAATCTGTTTATAGGACTCTCCAGAAGAGACGAAACTGCAGTGGCAGAAAGCAGCCTTATTTGCCAGGGCCCAGGGCCGAGGGTAGGGTTGCCCCGAAAGTGAGGGGAGAATCTGGGGAGGAGAGCTCACAGATCTTGACTGTGGCGACATTACCAGAACTCGCACAACTGGACACCAAGAAGGATGCATTTCGCTGCATGTACATTATGTTTTAATAAAAGTAAAAGAAAAAAGTCTCTGGGGTCAACAGAATCCCACGAGGAAGCACAGCTTCTTAGACACAGCTTTCAAGAGCGGAGGCCCCTTCCTCCGGAGGTGACCTGGCTGCTAAGCGGGCTTCAGTGAGTCGCCGGTGCTAAGCCTCAGTAGCTCCTACCTGGCCTCGCGCCCGGCCTCAGCGCTCTACACACAGCACTGATCACAGAGCCAAGGAGCCCCTGCTGCCAACTGAGCCCGCACCAGGCCCCTCTGAGAACGCAGGCCTCCAAGTCCTAAAGCTTCCGACTTCCCCCGGAAGTGACACGCTTCAGACATCTGTCACCCAGACTCTGGGCACTTTCTTCCCGGAGACTTCTTTTTCCATCCCACGGCAAACATACTGGCAGAGAAACCAGTGTCCCCACCTGGCCGTGCTTCCGAGCCCCTGCCTGGCCTCACACCCCGAGGTGCCCTTGTTGGGCAGAAACTGTTGCCAGAGACCTGTGTCTTTCTGGAACTCTCGCAGAATACATCAGAGGAAGGCAGCAACCCCTGAACCCGAGATCAGGTGCAGGAGAAAGACGACTGCCCAGGTCTCAGAAGAAAAGCGTGTTAATTAGTAACAGCTATCACCTGGAGGTGGAGGGCTAGGCCATGCTGTGTCTCAGTTTGTTTCAGTGTACTCCCTTATATCCCTTGCCCTTCTAGAGTGCCATAGGCTTTGTCTTCTAAGACCAAAGAAAACGCCCCTGGCCTGAGCACGAGGTGGAACTATTTGAATGCATGTTTGCATTCTCAGGAGTGAGCAGAGTAGTTCAAATCGAGCAGTGAAAGAAGGGGAAAAAGGCAAAATATCCCATTAATTTTTGCATTGATTTTCATGTTGCAAAGGTAGTCTTTGGGGCATGTTGAATTAAAAAAGTATTTTAAAAATTAATTTTACCTGCTTCTTTTTGCACTGTGTAATGGGGCTCTGGATGTGTTTGAATTTCCCATACAACTTGCATTATATTTCTAGTGATCATGCAGCTCTATAACCTTGGGAAATAATGAAGTTAAGTTTCTCTTTCTGTAAATTGTTGTAGGGATCAAAGCTAAACAAGGTTAAAAATGGAGGATAGCATCTGGATTATAGGGAACTTCCCTGAATGGTTGGGAGATTTAAATATTTTACTGCATGGAGCACTCAGAAAATGTTCAGTTAGTATTCGTACCCTATAGAGAAGCCAATCTGGATGGAGACAGAGTACAGAGTTCAATACCGACCAGAGGAGCTGCTTGGCAAGCATATTCTTCAGAGATCTGTGAGCATGTTGGGGTCATCCCCTGGAGGCGGATGCTGGTGGTCATACTGGGTTGTGTCAATGCCAGATGCCTCTAGGTAAGGAAGGAAGTATGATCTCCAGGTGGAAAAGGTGAGTCTTCCCCACCACAGTGACATCAAAACATGCGAGACAGGATGCAGTGCCAAGTGGCTTAAGTGGGTTAGGAAAATAAAGGATATGATATTTTTAATGCTTATTACATCTATTCTGTATTACAAACTCATGGTGGATTCATGCGATAATTTTGTATATTCATGGGAAAATGTTTTGGAATGATACATCTTCAAGTGGTTACCATTTTGTGTTTCTTGTGGTGGAACTCAGGGAAGCTTTTGATTTCTGTGGTGTTACTTTTTCCATAGGATTTAGGGACAGGGAAAAATATGCACTGTTTTTCTAATAATAATATATAACTGCGGCGACCTGCATGGTGTAGAGTCTGAAGCCGGGGAGAGCAGTGGGAGATGAAGAAAATGGAAAAACAACAAGAAAGAAGGCACATACCAAGATTATGCTTGAAAGCTGGGACCAGGTGGAGCCATGGCCTGTCGGGAGCTAATGGCCACCTGGAGTCTGGCACATTCTTTATAGTGTAAGACAAACAGGAAGAGAAGGCGGGGTAACTTGCTACATGGCCTGCGTGGCCTAGGCTGAACGTATTGTGACTGTCACATAGTTGGAACATGAATAGAAAGGGAACAAGAAAGAAGGGTACATAATGTAACTGTCTCTGCAGCCTGTGCCATCCAGGGTCTACAACCTTAGTCAAACAGACACAGTCTGTGGAAGAGAAAGGGAATAGGGAGGGCATGAAGGGTCATCTCCAGACTCGGCCTGTGGCATGTAACCATTTGGGAAAAGGTGGTAAGCCCAAGGAAAGACTAAGTTGTCAGCGATGCTTCAGGGATCTTCCAGACGTAGGGGAGGGGCTGTCTGTTATTCCCTTGAGGGTCTCTGTCTCATGCCACATGCTCAGTGGGCCCCCATCCAGGCATCACCACTGACAGCTATCTTAGAATGGTCATCAACTGCCTGTGCTCCTCTCCAGGCACAAGGAGTACACTGGAGCCAGCACTGGCTGTCCAATAGCTGTTCAGTTACTCAGGTGTCCACGGTTGGGCCATCTGCCCTGTCTCCCTGTACTCCTATCACACTGGATCAGAGCTGGACACCTAAGTCGAAGGACAGCAATCTAATTGCATCTCTCAGAAACCTGCCAAGAGTGTTGGTCCCAGAGATATCCAGCAGACCGGAAGCTGTGAGCCCCAGGAAAAAGTTGAAAGCAGAAGAAAATAGAGGGATACAGGAAAGCTGAGAATGGTAGGGACAAGAATGTTAGTCCTGACGGTTCAGCTGGGCTAAATTCTGGGTTCTGCCCCAGATAATGTGGTCTTTGGGTTTTCTGAGAAACCCCTGGACATTGTAATAATTTCTTGTCTTTTCTTCAAGTTAAGTCTACTTGGTTCCAGCAGCTTCTGAAAGAAAGGTCCTAAGGAATGTAGGTAAAATATCTATCTACCTACACAGAGCTTAAAGGAGCATGGAATTATTCTCACTTCAGAGGGTCTATAAATTACTGCCAAGGTTAGTCTCAGCTTCTTCATCTGTAATTATAGGATCGTAATAGCTTTCTTGACTGCCAACATTAGAATGTATAGACCAGACAGGCTAGAGAACTTTGACAATATGATTGTTACTACGATCTGACCCCTGCGGGGGCCAGCCAGTCCACCCAGCCTCCTTGGGCTCCCTGGCCTGCCAGAGGTAATGCTAACATCAGCCCACCTTGATGCCTCTCTTACACAGAATAATTGCGGTAGATTTTTCAGCCTTTAGGAAAGATAATCTACACAATTACTATTAGGAAACAGGAGGGGGCACCCTAAGAATATTTAACTAGTGGCAAATAGCTGCTCTAAATTCACCTTTCTATACCTACTACAATGAATGCTATGCTTTCTCTCAAGCATAAGAAAGAAAAAAATGGTTAATTTTACATCTAAAAGTATTCAGGGGAACCAAATGACTAGTGCATAAGATCAAGAGCACCTAGGTAAAACTGAGAAAAAGGCAAAGTTGAAATAAAGTAGTATCTGACAAACTTAGGGTATCCCTCCAAAAAATCCACTTTGATTTTTACAATGGTGAAAAGAAAAAAGGGTAGTTAAAAATATTTTTACTGAATGACTGTAGAAAGAAATTAGGAGAAGGAAATGACAAAATTAACCTCTAAGGAGCAATTTCTGTATGCCAAACATGTATATTATGAACACTATTTCATATTTTACTGCAGCCCTAAGAAATAGGTACTCAGATTTCCCCGGGAACTCTGGCAATAAGGCTAGCGCCTCTGTCCTAGTCATTTTAAACTAGCACTTCTTTCCATTGATCTGAATTGTCTTCTCAGTGAAGGACCTGAAATAAACAAGTAGATCATCCAAGAAATCTTTAGCGAATTAGGCAGATCAAAGAACGAGGCAGGAGAGACAAAGGCGAGAAGGAGGACTAGGCGAACATTAGTCACTTCCTAGTTGCCAGGACACGATACCCAACACCCACAATCTACATTAAGGAGGATAGGTTTGTCCGGTTCAAGGTTTCAGGGATTGGCTGGCGGCAAGGCAGAAACAGCGGGGGGGGGGGGACAGGACGGGGGGAAACTCGCACAACTGGACACCAAGAAGGATGCATT